>CM019070.1:160828885-160956385 GCA_009667805.1 Leptobrachium leishanense | reverse complement strand
ATGGCAGTCCCAGGTATGCAGGGGCAGTCCCAGGTATGCAGGGGCAGTCCCAGCTGTGCATGGCAGTCCCAGGTATGCAGGGGCAGTCCCAGGTAAGCAGGGGCAGTCCCAGCTGTGCATGGCAGCCCCAGGTATGCAGGGGCAGTCCCAGCTGTGCATGGCAGTCCCAGGTAAGCAGGGGCAGTCCCAGCTGTGCATGGCAGTCCCAGGTATGCAGGGGCAGTCCCAGGTATGCAGGGGCAGTCCCAGGTATGCAGGGGCAGTCCCAGCTGTGCATGGCAGTCCCAGGTATGCAGGGGCAGTCCCAGGTAAGCAGGGGCAGTCCCAGCTGTGCATGGCAGCCCCAGGTATGCAGGGGCAGTCCCAGCTGTGCATGGCAGTCCCAGGTATGCAGGGGCAGTCCCAGGTAAGCAGGGGGAGTCCCAGTTATGCAGGGGCAGTCCCAGGTAAGCAGGGGCAGTCCCTAGTGTGCAGAGACAGTCCCAGGTAAGCAGGGGCAGTACCAGGTATGCAGGGGCAGTCCCTGGTGTGATGGGGCAGTCCCAGGTAAGCAGGGGCAATCCCAGGTGTGCAGGGGCAGTCCCAGGTGTGCAGGGGCAGTCCCAGGTAAGCAGGGGCAGTCCCTAGTGTGCAGAGACAGTCCCAGGTAAGCAGGGGCAGTACCAGGTATGCAGGGGCAGTCCCTGGTGTGTAGGGGAAATCCCAGGTGTGCAGGGGCAGTCCCAGGTGTGCAGGGGCAGTCCCAGGTATGCCGGGGAAGTCCCAGGTAAGCAGGGGCAGTCCCTAGTGTGCAGAGACAGTCCCAGGTAAGCAGGGGCAGTACCGGGTATGCAGGGGCAGTCCCTGGTGTGTAGGGGCAATCCCAGGTGTGCAGGGACAGTCCCAGGTGTGCAGGGGCAGTCCCAGGTATGCAGGGGAAGTCCCAGGTTTGCAGGGGAAGTTCCAGGTGTTGCATACCTGTTCCCCATATCAAACTGCCCAGGACATGTTTATCATTCAGAAATCAACCCAGTAGCTCAAGGGATCCAAGGTGATTCGGTCTTTGTATAACTACATTTTTATTCAATATGTCTTTATTGACTGATCAATGCTTTTTAATTGTACCTTTGTTACTTCTTTCCCATGTTCGAAATAAAACATTAAATGGCCATTTAAACATCCATTGTGTGATATTTTCCTCTGTGTCACTGGGTGCATCCATTGTGTGATATTTCCCTCTATATGTGTCACTGGGTGCATCCATTGTGTGATATTTTCCTCTATATGTGTCACTGGGCGCATCCATTGTGTGTTATTTTCCTCTATATGTGTCACTGGGCGCATCCATTGTGTGATATTTTCCTCTATATGTGTCACTGGGCGCATCCATTGTGTGATATTTTCCTCTATATGTGTCACTGGGCGCATCCATTGTGTGATATTTTCCTCTATATGTGTCACTGGGTGCATCCATTGTGTGATATTTTCCTCTATATGTGTCACTGGGTGCATCCATTGTGTGATATTTTCCTCTATATGTGTCACTGGGCGCATCCATTGTGTGATATTTCCCTCTATATGTGTCACTGGGTGCATCCATTGTGTGATATTTTCCTCTATATGTGTCACTGGGCGCATCCATTGTGTGATATTTTCCTCTATATGTGTCACTGGGCGCATCTATTGTGTGATATTTTCCTCTATATGTGTCACTGGGCGCATCCATTGTGTGATATTTTCCTCTATATGTGTCACTGGGTGCATCCATTGTGTGATATTTTCCTCTATATGTGTCACTGGGTGCATCCATTGTGTGATATGATATTTTAGTGGTAATTCAGAGACCAAGAGAATGTCACTGACATTTCGCTGCTCTCTCATTTGCCGCACTTCGAGGAGTTAATTTTGCTGTCCCTGCAGAATTTTTTTCTGATTGTTTTTAACCAAATGGTGTTATTTTGTTTTTTTTTGTAACAGACCTTTTAATTATTATTCATAGGACCTTAGTTATAAGTAATTTTCCTGCATTAGTTTTTTTGCAATCAAGTTTAAAAGCTGCGGTGTTTTTTTCTGTTGCTCTTTTTACCCGTTCGTTGGCTTTTTCCGGTGGCTGGTCAGTGCTCTGTTCGGTGGGTCGGCGTCTTTTTTTGGACCGATTCAATGTTTTTTGGATTTCATACGGTGAGTTTTCAGAGGTTTTTTGGATCGAGTCAGTGTTTTTTTGGCAGTTTATTGGATGCATTCGGCAGTTTTTCCGATCGATTTGGTGGTTTTGCGGCTGTTTTTGGGATGCGTTCGTTGACCCTGCGTTGAATGCTGAATTCACTGCAGAGTCGGCGAATCAGACTCGTTGAAGTGCAAAGAACGTAAGAACACAGAAATTCCGGTGGAATTCACGTGTTCTTTGAATAACCCTGATAGTGTTTTTTCTATTATATTGTCAATAGTGTAAACACACGTACACAGAAGTAAACACACATGTACGCGCATTGGTGTTGACTTGTGCCTTTCCCAGCTCTGTGAACAGGGCGATGTCACTCAGACAGAAAACTCATTTATGAAAGTGACAATTTGCAGAAAGTCGTTTGCTGCAGGAGATGAAATTAAAAGTGATGGAGAGAGACTGTGAATGAATGGAGGGCAATAGGTGGGACGTCTCTGCGGTCAGGCTTGGCGAGGCCAGCGAGCATATCTGATGATTTCATTAGCTCATCATTCATCGGCGCTGACTGAACGTCCTATTGGAGAGCGATACCAGACGTGTTTGTAAGAACCGCTGAGTTAAAGGGAATGTTCTGAGTCCGGGACTGGTTTTTTTATGATCCGTTTGTTCCGCCGTATTGAAGAAAACCCTTGTTACAAGCTCTGGATTGAGGGTAACTGTTTCTTTTGGAGCGATCGCACACAAACGGTCCTGAGCAAGTCTTAGCTTCCCCGGGAAAAATCTATTTCTTAGAGAAGCAATGAGTGTTTTTAAAGAACCCCTCATCGCAGATTCTGATTGGATGAGATTATATGCAACCACAAATCCACTCGCCTATTCTTAACTCCTTCACTACCAAGTGAAAAAACATTGTCAGAAACCAGTGGTTTTTGGAAAATCATTTTTAGTTAATGATACATCTTCTAGATTGTGAGTTCCCACGGGAATAGGGCCTCGTTTCCTCCTCTACTGGTTTGTCAAATGTTGTTCAGTCTCATCGTATTGTATCCCTGTCTATATTGTGCCCATTGCTCAGCGCTGCGGAATATGCTGGCGCTATATAAATAAAGATAATAATGATACATACATCAATAAATAGATATTACTGTAAATAACCTAATTGGCCAGTAGGTGGCGCCATTGAATGCCAAACTGAGTTAAAGAGGGTTACGCTGCAGGTCTACGGGTTTTTTTCTCCCTGCATCGGCTGCTTAAAGTCCAAGATTTCACAGCATTCATCAGCCGATTTTACAGTTTCAGCTCTTTGGCATTATGCTCACAGGGCTAAAACTTTGGGGGCACCTTCTACAGCCCAAAAGCAAACGAATTTTATTTGCTTTTCAGCTTCAGATCAGCAGATCGAGATATCTCAATATCGGGGCACCGGATGGTGCCTTTGAAGCCCGAGATATCTCGATCTCGGTAGTGAAAGGGCTAAACAATAATCACTTTAGTGGGGTTCCTCCATATATTCAGGGTGTGTGGGTGTCTTTTTAGGGGCTCCTCCATATATTAAGGGTGTGTGGGTGTCTTTTTAGGGGCTCCCCCATATATTCAGGGTGTGCGGGTGTCTTTATAGAGGCTCCTCCATATATTCAGGGTGTGTGGGTGTATTTTTAGGGGTTCCTCCATGTATTCAGGGTGTGCAGGTGTCTTTTTAGGGGTTCCTCCATATATTCAGGGTGTGCAGGTGTCTTTTTAGAGGTTCCTCCATATATTCAGGGTGTGCGGTTGTCTTTTTAGGGGCTCCTCCATATATTCAGGGTGTGTGGGTGTCTTTTTAGTGGTTCCTCCATATATTCAGGGTGTGTGGATGTCTTTTTAGGGGTTCCTCCATATATTCAGGGTGTGTGGGTGTCTTTTTAGGGGCTCCTCCATATATTCAGGGTTTGTGGGTGCCTTTATTGGGAGCTCCTCCATATATTCAGGGTGTGTGTGTGTCTTTTTAGGGTTCCTCCATATATTCAGGGTGTGTGGGTGTCTTTTTAGGGCCCCTCCATATATTCAGGGTGTGTGGGTGTCCTTTTAGGGGTTCCTCCATATATTCAGGGTGTGTGGGTGTCTTTTTAGGGGCTCCTCCATATATTCAGGGTTTGTGGGTGCCTTTATTGGGAGCTCCTCCATATATTCAGGGTGTGTGTGTCTTTTTAGGGTTCCTCCATATATTCAGGGTGTGTGAGTGTCTTTTTAGGGCCCCTCCATATATTCAGGGTGTGTGGGTGTCTTTTTAGGGTCTCCTCCATATATTCAGGGTTTGCGGGTGTCTTTATTGGGAGCTCCTCCATATATTCAGGGTGTGCGGGTGTCTTTTTAGGGGTTCCTCCATATATTCAGGGTGTGTGGGTGTGTTTTTAGGGGTTCCTCCCTATATTCAGGGTGTGCGGGTGTGTTTTTAGGGGTTTCCCCATATATTCAGGGTGTGCGGGTGTCTTTTTAGGGTTCCTCCATATATTCAGGGTGTGTGGGTGTGTTTTTAGGGGTTTCTCCATATATTCAGGGTGTGCGGGTGTGTTTTTAGGGGTTCCTCATATATTCAGGGTGTGTTTTTAGGGGTTTCTCCATATATTCAGGGTGTGTGGGTGTGTTTTTAGGGTTCCTCCATATATTCAGGGTGTGCGGATCTAAAGAAAACACAAAATTCACTAATTGCCGATGTTTGCTCCTTTTGTAGCAATGATAATCTTCTGCGATCCAGAGGAAAATTTAAACACCGGAAGGTGGAGATTCATTGCTGGGACTGGGAGATTCATTGATGAAACGTCTGGATCACTGAAGTTTAATGTCGTTGCAACAGCGCGATTAGTGAATGAACCCCATATGATAATGTGATTTACCAAAAGTGAAAAAGAAATAAAATGTCAATTTACCACGTGTCGTAGGAGAGACCTTTAAGATGAGCGAGTTTTCCTTGAGCCGTGTTTATAATATGGATTTCATAATCTGTGCAAACATGAGTTTCATGTCGAGCATCGTCGAGTCTTTCGTCCGTCTGGTCCTGAAGGTCTCTCGGGAAGTGTCGGAAATTTAACTACTTCATGAGGAAGTGAGTAAAGCGTCTGGAGCCCCATCTTTCATTCCTTTAAATCCATGTGCACACACACATTTTATTTTTGCTGGATTTGAAGCCCTGTGAAAGCAGACACATTGCAGACTGTAACTAATAATGATAATAATACAGGGTCTGATCACTTCCATCTCTCCTTTTTATTCACTTTCCTTAACATATTTTCCATTTCCTGTGCCCCATCGCTCAGGGCTGCGGAATGCTTTAATGCTATAGTATATATATATAAGTTTAATATTGCAGAAGCCATTTATAGCATCCCAGCAATTCAGAGACCTGCTTCACTCAGCTCATGTGTTATATTCCCCATACGCAGCAAGGAACTCTGGGTAAAACATGTACAGTTGTGTTCAAAATTATTCAACCCCCACTGAAATTGAGTGTTTTGGCCAGTTTGACATTGATTTTGATCATTCAGTCATCTTGCTTACAATTAAATCAAAGAGGCACGTGTAGGTCAGACAAATATAACATAACATTTATAATGAAATAACCACAAATGTCTTTTCTGTGCTCACATCATTATCAGTTTTATTCAACCCCCAAGTGACATTCAATCTTAGTACTTAGTACAACATCCTTTTACAGTTATAACAGCTTTTAAACGTGAAGCATAGCTTGACACAAGTGTCTTGCAGCCATCTACGGGTATCTTCGCCCATTCGTCATGGGCAAAAGCCTCCAGTTCAGTCACATTCTTAGGCTTGCGCACTGCAACTGCTTTCTTTAAGTCCCACCAGAGGTTCTCAATCGGATTTAAGTCAGGTGACTGCGATGGCCACTCCAAAATGTTCCAGCCTTTAATCTGCAACCATGCTCTAGTGGACTTGGAGGTATGCTTGGGATCATTGTCCTGTTGAAAGGTCCAACGTCTCCCAAGCCTCAGGTTTGTGACGGACTGCATCACATTGACATCCAATATCTCCTGGTACTGAAGAGAATTCATGGTACCTTGCACACGCTGAAGCTTCCCTGTACCTGCAGAAGCAAAACAGCCCCAAAGCATGATTGACCCCCCGCCATGCTTCACAGTAGGCAAGGTGTTCTTTTCTTCATAGGCCTTGTTCTTCCTCCTCCAAACATAGCGTTGATCCATGGGCCCAAACAGTTCTAATTTTGTTTCATCAGTCCACAGAACACTATCCCAAAACTTCTGTGGTTTGTCCACATGACTTTTGGCATACTGCAGTCGACTCCTCTTATTCTTTGGAGACAGCAAGGGGGTGCGCCTGGGAGTTCTGGCATGGAGGCCTTCATTACGCAGTGTGCGCCGTATTGTCTGAGCTGAAACTTCAGTACCCACATCTGACAAATCTTTTCTCAGTTCCTCAGCAGTCACACGGGGACTTTTCTCCACTCTACGCTTCAGGTAGCGCACAGCAGTCGAAGTCAGCATCTTCTTTCTGCCACGACCAGGTAGCGTTTCAACAGTGCCCTTTGCCTTGAATTTACGAATGATGCTTCCTATGGTCTCTCTTGGTATGTTTAACATCTTTGCAATCTTCTTATAGCCATTGCCCTTCCTGTGAAGAGTAATCACCTCTTCTCTTGTCTTCCTGGACCATTCTCTTGACTTCACCATGTTTGTAACCACACCAGTAAATGTCTAGAAGGAGCTGAGTATCACAGTCATTTTAAAGCTGCCTAATTGGTGCTTATTATGCTTTATTGCTGCTCCGTGACATCCACAGGTGTTTTCAATACCTGATTGAAAACACTTGAATGAACCTCTGTTCTTCAGAGTGGTAGTCTTTAAGGGGTTGAATAATTGTGTCAATGAAGAATTGACAAAAGAAACATTTACTACTGTATTACAAAACCAATTGATGTCATTTTAGTTGCATATGGTTCTTTAAAAAGTCCTTGTAGGATTTCATTCTGAATACAATTACAAATGTCACTAAATTCCCTAAAACCCTTTACAGCATTGGGGGTTGAATAATTTTGAACACAACTGTAAATGACATCTGCAATTTCCCATTTCTTTGCATCCTGGGTCTGTTATTCAATCAATGCCGCGTCATACTAGATGGCTTTTTTTTAGCAGAGATCAGGTTTACGCAACTGGTCAAAGCCACTCCTGGGCAGCGCTGTTTCGGGTTTATTGGACCCTTTTCAGCAGGAGCTAGGCATGACCAGTTACAGTTTGATGCATGGCCCATTGGGTAAGGCTAGGGTCAGACGAGAGTGATTTCTACGGACTGTACGTCAGTACAGAAGACACAGTAGTGGCCTCACAGTCTGTTTTTTCACTGACGTATATTTGACGGATGTAGGAGAGAAAATAAAATAAAAAGCAAAACCATTTTGTCCGTGAAAAATGCTGGACGTATAAATGCTGTCCGTCTGACCACGTTCCATCACTCACACACAAAGCTATGCAGACGTTGCGGACGCAGCGCACTTTGTGCGGCCGTTCTAGGAGTTGTACGTTCTTGCCTGCCTTGCGTCCGTGGGCCGCGGCCGTTGTGCGTCCGCAGTTCAGTGCGGACGTACTTCATGTGTCGGGATCCAATGGGCTTTCTGTCATGCTATCACGGACGTACTTTTAGGCGCAATCACGGACGTGAACACTACGCTCGTCTGACCCCAGCCTTAATCAGTACTTCTTTAGATTGTGGTGGAGGGCAAAAAAATGAGATTAAGGCTGGGTGCACACTAGGCGTCTTATTCTGCGCACTAGCGTGCGTTAAAAAGGACGCACTTTATGATGGATGAGATGGTAGACGCCAGATGAGGTGTTAATTTTGACGCACGTCGTAAAAACTGAATTTGAGTTGAATGAAAAAAAAAAGCTGGGCTTTTGACACTTGGCGTTTAGCACGTTGCCAACGTCGCGTCAATCCTAGTGCAACAGCCTTGGTGTTTCCATGACGGACGTCTTCAGCGCACGTTATTCATTGCGCGTGTTATGCGTGTGTTGTTCTCTATCCGCGTAAATTATACGCTACAACGCATGTCAAATAGTGCGTCATAACGCGCGCTAGTGCGCAAAAAAAACGCCTAGTGTGCACCCGGCCTAAGGCCCGCGTCAGACGAGTGCACTTTTTGAGTCCGTCTGACCGCACTGTTTGCTGTCCGCTGTAGCTTTTCAAAGGAGTCAATCGAGAACAACACACGAAGCACGTGCAAACTTTTTCACGAAGCACGTGCAAACTTTTTCACGTGCGCACAACGCATGTTGCAACGGATGCTAAAATGGCATCAACGTGAAAAAGCTACAACGGGCGTAAAGAAACAACTGCATAGTTTTTTTCTCAACATCAGTTAAAATGAACTGATACAATGTAACCACAATCTCATCAGTTAAAAAGTACGTCCGTTACTGTGCGCAGTCAGTGCGCTCGTCTGACCCCAGCCTAAACGCCTCCACACTGCAAATTATAAAGATTATTATCGCAGAGGCTATTTAAATATATATATATATATATGAGAGAGACATAGAGATATATGAGAGATAGAGATATATATATATCTCTTTCTCATATCTCTATATCTATATATATACTGTAAGAGAGATATAGAGATATATATAGATATATATATATATATATATATAGGAGAGATATAGAGATAGAGATATATAAGAGAGAGATAGAGAAATAGATAAATATATATATAGAGAGATAAATATATACAGTTGTGTTCAAAATTATTCAACCCCCAATGCTGTAAAGGGTTTTAGGGAATTTAGTGACATTTGTAATTGTATTCAGAATGAAATCCTACAAGGACTTTTTAAAGAACCATATGCAACTAAAATGACATCAATTGGTTTTGTAATACAGTAGTAAATGTTTCTTTTGTCAATTCTTCATTGACACAATTATTCAACCCCTTAAAGACTACCACTCTGAAGAACAGAGGTTCATTCAAGTGTTTTCAATCAGGTATTGAAAACACCTGTGGATGTCACGGAGCAGCAATAAAGCATAATAAGCACCAATTAGGCAGCTTTAAAATGACTGTGATACTCAGCTCCTTCTAGACATTTACTGGTGTGGTTACAAACATGGTGAAGTCAAGAGAATGGTCCAGGAAGACAAGAGAAGAGGTGATTACTCTTCACAGGAAGGGCAATGGCTATAAGAAGATTGCAAAGATGTTAAACATACTAAGAGAGACCATAGGAAGCATCATTCGCAAATTCAAGGCAAAGGGCACTGTTGAGACGCTACCTGGTCGTGGCAGAAAGAAGATGCTGACTTCGACTGCTGTGCGCTACCTGAAGCGTAGAGTGGAGAAAAGTCCCCGTGTGACTGCTGAGGAACTGAGAAAAGATTTGTCAGATGTGGGTACTGAAGTTTCAGCTCAGACAATACGGCGCACACTGCGTAATGAAGGCCTCCATGCCAGGACTCCCAGGCGCACCCCCTTGCTGTCTCCAAAGAATAAGAGGAGTCGACTGCAGTATGCCAAAAGTCATGTGGACAAACCACAGAAGTTTTGGGATAGTGTTCTGTGGACTGATGAAACAAAATTAGAACTGTTTGGGCCCATGGATCAACGCTATGTTTGGAGGAGGAAGAACAAGGCCTATGAAGAAAAGAACACCTTGCCTACTGTGAAGCATGGCGGGGGGTCAATCATGCTTTGGGGCTGTTTTGCTTCTGCAGGTACAGGGAAGCTTCAGCGTGTGCAAGGTACCATGAATTCTCTTCAGTACCAGGAGATATTGGATGACAATGTGATGCAGTCCGTCACAAACCTGAGGCTTGGGAGACGTTGGACCTTTCAACAGGACAATGATCCCAAGCATACCTCCAAGTCCACTAGAGCATGGTTGCAGATTAAAGGCTGGAACATTTTGGAGTGGCCATCGCAGTCACCTGACTTAAATCCGATTGAGAACCTCTGGTGGGACTTAAAGAAAGCAGTTGCAGTGCGCAAGCCTAAGAATGTGACTGAACTGGAGGCTTTTGCCCATGACGAATGGGCGAAGATACCCGTAGATCGCTGCAAGACACTTGTGTCAAGCTATGCTTCACATTTAAAAGCTGTTATAACTGTAAAAGGATGTTGTACTAAGTACTAAGATTGAATGTCACTTGGGGGTTGAATAAAACTGATAATGATGTGAGCACAGAAAAGACATTTGTGGTTATTTCATTATAAATGTTATGTTATATTTGTCTGACCTACACGTGCCTCTTTGATTTAATTGTAAGCAAGATGACTGAATGATCAAAATCAATGTCAAACTGGCCAAAACACTCAATTTCAGTGGGGGTTGAATCATTTTGAACACAACTGTATCTAGAGATAGAGGGCCCTATTACAATCTTCATGCATTAACGCGAGGGGTAAAACCCTTTGCGCTGAACGTCGTATTACAAAGTCAGCGCAACAAACATGCGCACTCGTCTAACGTGGGTGAACCTGCGCGAACCGTGCGTGATCTTACTGTACTGCGCGCGTCTTATACTTAACATTGTGAGCGCAAATGCGTTTGTGTGCTGGTACGCAGATGGTCTTACAATCTATGCGCAGGATTTAACGCACAGCCTTTGCGCGCATAATTTTAACAACTCCTAAAAACTGGTGTTAACGGCAAATCTGAACGTCCTGGCCGAAACCAAATACACCAGCCCGTAAAAAAAAAATGCAGCAAAGTATAGTTACACATTCTACACATACCCAAACCAATAAAATGGAGAAGTTGTGCGTGTTTTTATTATTGCTGTAGCATATATGCGCAGATTGACTTTGACAGGCGCAAAAACTTAACGTGAGACAATTGTGGTTCTTAATTCTGATTGGCTGAATCGTGTGAAAAAAACAGTCCGCACACTGATTTCTGCGCGTAACGTTGCTGCACGCGTGTTTGTGCGCATCCATTTACGCGCGTTATTGCTCGACGGATGAAAAAATGCACGAGGATTGTAATTCCAGCACTGATTTACACACGTTAACGTTCAACACTTGGCGCACAAATTCACGCGTTGCGCGAGCGTTTTAACGCGAAGATTGTAATAGGGCCCAGAGTGTCTGCAAAAACCCACACTCAAGGACTTTGTGAAAATCTATTTATTGCATCTGCTCCAGGCCAACGTTTCAGATATTGTACATTTCTTTCATAGATAATTGCCGGCCTGAGAAAAAGACAACAATCTGATGAAGTCCTCGAGTGCAAGAAAAATTGTTATTAATAATAAATTAAATAATAAACGTTATTATTTGCTGTGTGGAGGTTTTTAATTTTAGTATATGTGCTGCCGAAGCAAGCACAGTGTGGAGGTTTTTAATTTTAGTATATGTGCTGCCGAAGAGAGCACAGTGTGGAGGTTTTTAATTTTAGTAGATGTGCTGCCGAAGCGAGCACAGTGTGGAGGTTTTTAATTTTAGTATATGTGCTGCCGAAGCGAGCACAGTGTGGAGGTTTTTAATTTTAGTATATGTGCTGCCGAAGCGAGCACAGTGTGGAGGTTTTTAATTTTAGTAAATGTGCTGCCGAAGCGAGCACAGTCTGGAGGTTTTTAATTTTAGTATATGTGCTGCCGAAGCGAGCACAGTGTGGAGGTTTTTAATTTTAGTAGATGTGCTGCCGAAGCGAGCACAGTGTGGAGGTTTTTAATTTTAGTAGATGTGCTGCCGAAGCGAGCACAGTGTGGAGGTTTTTAATTTTAGTAGATGTGCTGCCGAAGCGAGCACAGTGTGGAGGTTTTTAATTTTAGTAGATGTGCTGCCGAAGTGAGCACAGTGTGGAGGTTTTTAATTTTAGTAGATGTGCTGCCGAAGCGAGCACAGTGTGGAGGTTTTTAATTTTAGTAGATGTGCTGCTGAAGCGAGCACAGTGTGGAGGTTTTTAATCTCATTTGTTGTCCTCCACCACAACTTAAATGAGTATTGATTTGCCCTTGGGGTAAAGCATCAAACTGCAACTGGTCACGGCCTATCTCCTGCTGATGAGAGCACAATAAACCCGAAACAGCTGTCCAGGAGTGACTGTGACTTGTTGCATAAACCTGACCTTTGCAAAAAAAAAAAGAGCTATCTAGTATGGCATGACACTGGTAAGGAGGGTTCTGTGTTAAAACAGACTCAGGATGCAAAGAAATGAGAAATTGCAAATGTCTATTGCATGTCTTACATGTCCGTGCTGCATATGGGGTAATGTAGCACGAGCTCTGTGAAGCAGGTCTCTGAATTGCTGGGATGTGTAAATGACTTCTGCAATAATAAACTTTATTATAATTTATATAGAACATATAAGAAGTGATATGAAGAAAACAATGTCATCTGCGCTTATTCCCATTATACCTTGTGAAACTAAACACAATTAGAGGTTTGGTTTCTTATCAATGGCCATTATAAGATTAAGCTCGCCCGCCAACATCAAAGCACCTCTAATGAGGGCGAGTCCTATCCAAAATGAAACCACAGGCTGCTGTATAGCAAACCATACCTGCTCATGCTGCTTGTCAGACATGAGGTAGACTGGTGGGCCTTTATTTATGCTCCCCCAGAAACAAAATTGACTTTGGGATCAAAAACAAAGACACGGAGCAGGATCTTGCTGCAGGGATGACCTGGCTGGAAGTACATTGAAACATAGATAGTGCAGGAGGGGTGGGGTCGCGCCTATTCCCCGAAGGGTTGGCTGCAACCACCAAATGCATCTAGCCCAACAACATGTGTAGAACATAACAAATAAAAAAATGTCATCTGCGCTTATTCCCATTATACCGTGTGAAACTAAACACAATTAGAGGTTTGGTTTCTTATCAATGGCCATTATAAGACTAAGCTCGCCCGCCAACATCAAGGCACCTCTATAAGGGCGAGTCCTATCCAAAATTAAACCACAGGCTGCTGTATAGCAAACCATACTTGCTCATGCTGCTTGTCAGACATGAGGTAGACTGGTGGGCCTTTATTTATGCTCCCCCAGAAACAAAATCCACTTTGGGATCAAAAACAAAGACACGGAGAGGGAACTTGCTGCAGGGATGACCTGGCTGGAAGTACATTGAAACATACATAGTGCAAGAAGTGATACGAGTCCATACATGAACCTCATTAATCTAAGCTGTGGGTGCCAGGCCGGCGTTATTGATCCCACAGGTGTGTAGGTCATTACTGTATCAATATGTATGGAACCAGAACAGAGTGTGTTGCAACATTTTCTCATTTACCCTCTGTCTGTTTGATGCTTGAAGAACTCAGCAGCTCATATTAGAGCAAGGGGCTGAACCAAACCCCAATGTCTGTTATGCTAAAAAGTGACCTCGTCATCACGAATCAGCAAATTAAAATAAATGTGTGATTTTTCATTAATGCTCTCCTTTACAGAGAGGTCTTGTCCTGGGTGTGAGGATGAAGCAGGGTATTTCATGTTCCTGTTTCCATACTGTGATGCAGCCGGTGACCTGAGAAATCTGGGAAGCCACTAGGGTGTTAATTACTAACATACGTCTCAGAATCTCGCCCTGCTTTATAGGATAATGTCTTTTCCAGGGGCTTCATATAAAACAGCATGCATGTAAAAGCTGGCTGTGGACACAAGGCTCTCTCCCAGTGAGGCTCCTACCAGTAATGAGCGAGCTGTTTAGTATAACGGCCCCACACATTATTACCAAGGGCTTATTCCTGCTGCTCTTGTGGCTCCTGTGCAAGTTTAATGTACATTTACACTTCCAATACTTTCTATATAAAATGTAAATACGCCAGGAGCCGGAGAATAAAAGCGATTCTAAGGTCGCTCATCACTCTTATTTGCGGGCAAAAACCTCAAAAATCTTCATCACTGAAAAAAAAAACACTTAAAAATGTAAAAACTACCACTCAGCCCGCAACAAATTGAGAACGTGGTCCACGACCTCCTCTTTCTGCAGACCGAAGGACACAGAGAACAAATAGTTCTCAGTTTCCTTCTGCTGATACCGCACATTTCCTGAAATTTGTTTGTCAGTTTCATCTAAAATGACGTTCTGGGGATTTTTGGACTGTTTCTAAATCTATTCCTCGAGTCAAAACCAGCATTTTCCTAATTTCCTTCCAGTATTTATTTCCTTCCTCTACAAGTTATTCCTAGTTGAAAGTGGAGTCTGCGGATTTCTCGCTCCTTACATAAACGTGTATGCATAATTTTTTTGTATTAATTCTTTATTTTCAGAAATGGGGTTTCAGTACAAAAAAATATGGTGTAAAGTCGGACATATATAAACAGAGAAATAGTATATATTAGCATTTATAAAACCCCATAGTTTTCAGTCAGTACAGAGAAACCGTACATATCGATACACAGGGTTATGCAGAGAGGTCCGAAATGTCGCCGAAATGTAACCGGACTGAAATTCAGCATACGGTAACATTTCAGACAGACATTTTCAACAGCTATTCAGAGAGCAGGCAGTTCGCGAAGTTTGGCGAATTGCCTGCACGTACAGTGCCTGTTCAGCGGCAGTGAAATCCCCCATAGAGAAGCAATGGTTAATCTATTCACAGACACCGAACAGCAGAGAAATGTCAGTGAAATGCCCTGATGTTCAGTGGTTTCATTCATCAGGTTTATTCAGGCGAATCCCATAGGCTTTAATGTTAAAAATATTCCTGTTTTATTCAATATCTAATAAACCGTTTATTATTTTAATCTGAAGCAAAAAGTCTCTTTATAGATTTCTTAGGATCTTTTAGGCACTTTTCAGCAAAAAAACTTTTAAAGTGTTTTTTTCTTTTTTCTGTAACAGACCTTTTTTATTATCATTCATAGGATTTTATATTTTATCTATTTATTTATTTATAAAGGATTTTACCAGGAAGGATACATTGAGATTTCTCTCGTTTTCAAGCATGTCCTGGGTTCAAGAACATTGAAGTGTTACAGTTACAGAAATACAAATGTAAATTCCAGGCATTTTGGTTCAGTAGTTTCTTTGTAAACAGCGTTTCAATTTTGAAACTTTTAAGCATATTGGTCCCCCCCCCCCCGGTAGTCAGCTTGTGGGCTTTTTCCGGCGGTTGATCTGCACTGTGATCGGCAGCTTTTTCCGGCGTGGTTTTTGCAGCGGTTTCTGCGGGTTTTCAGTGAATGTTCGGCGAGTGTTCATCGGGTTTTCCCTGCACTCCGGGGACCCTGCGGTTGTACTTGAATACACCGCAGAGTGGGCGAACTAGAATCGCCCCGAAGTGCGGGGAACGTGCTCCGAAATGTCGGCAGCATTACGATGCTCTCTGAATAACCCCTACAGACAGAGAAAGAGACAAACTAGAACAAGACAAACAAACAAGAAAAAAGAAAAGGGGGATCAAGAGAAAACAGACTTGGGTGCCCCCCCCCACCCATAAGAGATAGGGAAAGGACTCAAAGGGAAAATTGTACAACTGGGCCAAGTCCTCCAAAGAAGACCTTTCCACAGTCTATGGAAGACCAGCCTCCGTCCAGGCCTCCCATATTGGCCATAAGAGCGCAGTGTCGCGCGCGGCCTAGCTGACCGTTTGTCCATGGTTAGCACCTCCTCAGTAATTTGTAGGACCTGTCACCAAGGTGGGACATCGAAAGACCTCCACATCTCCCCTATGGCTTTCCTCGCTGCTAACAGGAGCTTAGCCAAAAGGAGATTATGAGCACCCGACAACCCCTCCACTGGGCGAGACAAGAGAAACGTCTATGGATCCAGAGGATCACCGAAGTCCAGAACCGTAGAAGCCGGATCCTGCTCCGGTAAGCAACCAGTACCGGACACGAACACCACATGCTGGCGTGTGTGCGCTTGTCACCACAATTCAACCGACAAAAACATGTGTGTTTTAACCACAGCTAAGCACATGAGAATAGCATAGCAGAGCACAGCAGATCCGAGTGTCAGTGCAGGGACTGAACTGGTAAATAATGTGGACGCGTTTAGGTTTTAAATAGGAAACGTTACTGAATGAAGCAAATAAATAAAAATGGATATAAATTAACAAAGCGCCTGTTTAAGGCTGGGGTCAGACTGAGGCAGTGCGAACGCGCGTGCAGGCGCACATAATCACGGCCGCACTAGCAGCAGATGACGGGCAATGACGGCCAATATACGAAGTACGGTCGCACGAAAGTCCGGCCGCGCAACGCAAGTGGAAAATGAACGCATTTTTTCGAGAACGTTAAACTGCTAGTACTGACGTACAGAGTGCGCTGCGTCCGCTAGAGGCGTGTGTGCATGATTAGGAGATGTCAGACGCTGCTAATGTCCGGCCAACATAACGTTCAGATGCACAAAGTGTTTTATTGATGATCCGTACAAAATCACGGACGAAAAATGCGCATCGTATGACCGCTCTCGCGTACTCCGTGAAAAAATGCGTCCATTCGTTCGAACGCACTTTTTCACAGACAACGTGAAAATGCGTTCGTCTGACCCTAGCCTTAAGGTGCTGAATTCATTTAGGGAGTCGGAGCAGCGGAGGACAGGGATTTTATTTTTTAAATATAATTTGGGTTTTTTCTGTCTGTTTTATTCACAGTAAATTCTCTTTTTTTCTTCATTTTTTTTACTTTTAATAAATAAAGTAAAAAAATGAAGGAAAAAAAAAGGAATTTACTTTGAATAAAAGTAACAGACAGAAAAAAAGAAAACATATTTAAAAAATAAAATCAAACCCTGGCCTCCGGTGCTCCAACTCCCATGATGCTCTACCACCTATAAGACTGGCATTCTAGGAGTTGGAGTTCCGCAGCAGCTGGGGATACAACATTCGTAGCCTCGCTATCACTGATCCTCCTATACACTGTGTTACTGTCGGGAAAGACGGAAACACTTACACTTGTTTTTCTTTTTCTGATGACTAAACGTCTAATAGGACACCCGACGACTCCTCCAAACGCATTATATATTGGTGAAGATCCCGACCATTACGCTGCTATTTTTTTTTTTTTAAACGTCCCGTCAGTTCGGTTGCCCAATTTCTCTGCCAGTAAATCACAGCACAAAATGTTATTTTTTAAAATATCCTGTTCCATTTCCATTCAAAGAAAAAAAGTTACTTAACATAATCTCATCCCTGTACGAAGAACGAGCTTAAATCGAATATCCAGACACTGAACGGACACGTAACGCGCCGGATACTCAAGGGGTTGATCACCAAGCACAGCTGTCTCCCGTAGCTAAAGGGTCGGCAACCTCAGCCCACCAGATGTTTTGGATCTTCATCTCCTATAATGCTCAGTCAAACTAGTGAATGGCTGAGCATCATGGGAGATGTAGTTCCAAAACATCTGGAATGCCAAGGATGCTGCCATAGATCATCGTAGTTGCAATTGCAAACAATGCTAATAATCATTATTGTTGCAACCAAGATGAACTTCGGCTATCTGGAGAAGCAAAATTCAACACCGGCAGGTGAAGGTTATCCAAACAACAGCAAACACCGCTGAACCGCCGCGCCGCTGATATTAATCTGTAGAATGTGTCAACTGCGGCTATTCTCTATTATTATTATTGTCATCATTTATATGGCGCCAACAGTTTCCGCAGCGCTTTACAATAACCAAAGGGAACGAGATAAACGGACATAGGATGGAAACACTAGAGAGATCTGAAATGTCGCCACACGTTCGGCTTCCTTTTATTCTCCGCACATTGGGGCAATTCGGCAATTCTAGTTTGCCGACCCTGCGGTGTATTCAGCAAGCATTGCAGAGCCCCCCGTAGTGCAGGGAAAACCCGCTGCAAACCCAATAAACACTCGCCGAACAATCACCAAAAACCCGAAGAAACCGCTGCAAAAACCACGCCGAACCCGCTGGAAAAAAACAACAAGCTGCCGATCACAGCGCAGAGCAGCTGCCGGAAAAAGCCGACAAGCTGATGAATGTGGTAAAACAAAAACAGTTCACTTGAAAGTGTCAAAATGGAAACGCTGTTTGCAGAAAATCAACTGAACGAAAATGCCTGAAATTAACATAAAAGATCCAATGAATGATAATAAAAAAGTCTGTTACAGAAAAAAGAAAAAAAACATTAAAAAAAATTGCCCAAAAAAATCCCGAAAAATTCCTAAAAAACTGAAGAGACTTTTTGCTGCAGAATAAAATAATAAACAGTTTATCAGATATTGAATTAAAACAGGAATATTTTTAACATTGAAACCTATGGGATTCGCCTGAATAAACCTGTCGAATGAAACCACCGAACGTCAGGGCATTTCACTGACATTTCTCTGCTGTTCAATGTCAATAGATTAATCATTGCTTCTCTATGGGGGATTTCACTGCCGACAAACAGGCACTGTACATGCAGGCAATTCACCAAAATATGGCGAACTGCCTGTTCTCTGAATAGCCGATTGGCCCCGAAATCTCACCGTACTCTGAATTTCAGTGTCCGGTTACATATTGGACCTCTCTGAATAACCCCTATAATCATTTTAAGCTTGGAAGCTCTCACTTGACAGTTTAGTAAATCCTCCCCATATGTGGCTTTATTCTCTAGTCCTGGAATTTTGGGAGATTGCAAACTTTAGTCCGAAGCAGCTGGAGGTATCGCAGTTTGGAGAATGTTACCAGCGGCGGATACTTAGCATTAACCTTCCGTATACGCCGCAGTTCAGTATAGCCAATTAACCTCATGTTGTAAACCAGGATTCGGCAACCTTGGCCCTCCAGATATTTGGAACTGTAATTCCCATGAGGCTCAGGCAATCTAATCAGTGGATGAGCATCATGTAGTTCCAAAACATCCGGGGGGCCAAGGTCGCTAACCCTTGTTGTAGATGACCTGCGCCGTTTTATCAGTCACCTTAACCCCTTCGATGCCAGGCGGAGCGTGTTTGAGACTCCCTTTCAGCGAGAAATTATTTTGTAGCCTTCAGAGACGTTCTCTCATCACTAATGGGTCAGAGCGTAATTAGTCCGCGTCTTAAGAAAATACCTTCGCGCCGTTTGCATCTATTTTAAGGGGAAGGAAACACATTCTGTTTGGGTTGTCAATTCACTTGCCATTACATAATATGAAACCTGGCGGGAGCGACGTCCTGGAGGCACAGCCAGTGCCAGGCACATTTTAATTGGAAACGCGGTCGAAATGGCACAAACGCATCTCGTTTACGTAACGGTGCCAGCTAATTATTTATTTTTACTCTGAATCGTAAAAAAAACTGTGAGGAAATTGAGAAAATTTATGTATGGATTGTGCGCTTGTCACTGACCGTGCTTTTACAGGCAGGAACCTAATAAACTTATATACAGCTGTTTTTGCAGACTAGTCAGGCCGGGGTCAGACGAGCGCTTCGAAGAGCGGAAGGAAAGTTGGTGAGAGTGGACGTTCCTTTGACTCTGACGCCAATCTCGCTGAGCGCAGTTCGTGCGCTCAGCGCTGCAAGGCTCGATCCTCCTGCGGAGGATCACACTTTGTAGCCTCGTCAATGCGCGTCATAGCGCTTCAACAGGGAAGCCTTTGACGCGGCCGCAGAACGTCCGCAATTCGTGCGCGCGCTACAGCGTGTGGCCGGCCCCATCAAAGCGTCACAATGCTGTGACAGACGCTGGGAGGCACGTCAGTACGGGCGCACATAGGGCGCTCGTCTGACCCCGGCCTTAAAGGCGGGACTTGTGCGAGGCTGCAATTGTCTGCGAAATTTGGGGACAAATTGATCAACATCTTAAAAACTTTGAGAGTCGAACTTGCCACCGAATTGCACTGAAGGGTGAATTTTCCCGTACGGCGCAATTTCGTCGCAGTTCGACTATTCAAAAATCCGTAATTTCGCCAAATAATGGCGAATTGTTCAGCGAAACACGTTGCAGTTTGCCGCAACTCGGCGATCTTTAACAGCAGCGAAATTCTCCCATAGAGAAGCAATGGTTAATCTATTCAGAGACACCGAACTGCACCAAAATGTCAGTGAAATGCCCTGATTTTCAGTGGTTCAGTTCGACAGGCGAATCCCGTAGGATTCATTGTAAAAAAAAAATTACCATTTTTAATATTTATTTATTCCACCATTTATTCTTTTCATTTGCAGCAAAAAGCCTTTTTATTTATTAATTTTGAATTTTTTTTTGGTATTTTCCTGTTTTTTTTTTTCTTGCTGGAATTTTTGATTCTCCCTTTTTTTTTAATGGCGTTTTCTTTTTTATTCTGTAACAGACCGTTTTGTTATCTTTTATAGTACCTTTTCCATTATTTCCGTGCATTTTCTATTGTTTTAAAAAAAATAGCAGGTTTCCCCCTCCCCCGTTCGGCAGCTCGTCAGCTGTCTGCAACGGCATTCGGCAGTCAGTTTGGCAGATCATCAGCGATTTCTTGTTCAGGGACCCTACTGTGAATCGTGAATTCACCGCGGGGTCGGTGAACTGAAATCGCCAAAGTGCACCAAAGTACGCCGAACAAAAGAGCACTGAAATTTCAGTTGGCGCTGTAGGAAGGCGGCTGGCCGGCTGGTGTTGCTATGCTGCATGCGGTGAGCAGTTGGTGCTGCAGGGAGGCAGTTAGTTGGCAGTTGTGACTGTGTTGAAAATCACTCGCATAGCAGACACGTGACTGTGCCAGGCCCTGATAAAGCCAAGAGCCTATAGGGAGACGCCAGCTCTGCCTGCTAGGGGGCTCAGTTTTAGGCGAAACATGCCCAGAAAGCACAGCTCCTCCTCAGACCAGCAAGCAGGCTCCGAGAAGCTCTCTAGAAGCAGGAGAGAGAAGCTGCAGAGATGCTCCAGGTGTAGACACTATGGCTATGTGTCGCCCTCCAAGAGCCACATGGACTGCAGCTGCTTCAAGAGCTACAAACACAACTCAGGAAAGGACAGGTGCAAACTGTCAGCGTCCCCGGGCAAAGGGCCGCCGTGTGAAGAAGAGAAGGCAGCTTTGCCCCAATCAATGATAGACATCAGAACACAAGCAGAGAAGACAAGAGAGCGCTCCATGGACAAACAACTGCAGCGTGATGAAGAGAGGGCAGCCTCGTGCCAATCAACGATGGACGCCAGAAGTCTACGGGACAGGACAAGAGAGCGCTCCATGGAGAAAAGACGGCGGCGTGAAGAAGAGAGGGCAGCCTCGCGCCAATCGACGATGGACGCCAGAAGTCTACGGGACAGGACAAGAGAGCGCTCCATGGAGAAAAGACGGCGGCGTGATGAAGAGAGGGCAGCCTCGTGCCAATCAACGAGGGACGCCAGAAGTCTACGGGAGCAGACAAGAGAGCGCTCCACGGACAAAAGACGGCGGCGTGATGAAGAGAGGGCAGCCTCTCGCCAATCAACGATGGACGCCAGAAGTCTACAGGACAGGACAAGAGAGCGCTCCATGGAGAAAAGACAGTGGCGTGATGAAGAGAGGGCAGCCTCGTGCCAATCAACGAGGGACGCCAGAAGACTACGGGAGAGGACAAGAGAGAGCTCCATGGACAAATGGTCGCGGCGTGATGCAGAGAGGGCAGCTTCGCGCCAATCAACGATGTACGCCAGAAGTCTACGGGACAGAACAAGAGAGCGCTCCACGGACAGAAGACGGCGGCATGATGAAGAGAGGGCAGCCTCTCGCCAATCGATGATGGATGGATTGAACGCCCGAAGCCTACGGGAGAGGACAAGAGAGCGCTCCACGTACAACAGACGGCGGCACGAGGAAGAGAGGGCAGCCTTGCGACAATCAGTGATGGATGGCAGAAGCCTACGAGAGAGGACAAGAGAGCGCTCCATGGATAAACGGACGCGGTGTGATGAAGAGAGGGCAGCCTCACGCCATTCAATGATGGATGCCAGAAGCCTACAGGAGAGGACAAGAGAGCGTTCCAAGGAAAAACGGCCACGGTGTGATGAAGAGAGGGCAGCCATGCGCCACTCAGTAATGGAAGCCAGAAGCCTAGAGGAGAGGACAAGAAGGCGCTCCCTGGACAAACGGCTGCGGCGTGAAGAAGATAGGTCAGCCTCGCACCAATCAATGATGGACGCCAGAAGCCAACGAGTGAGGACAAGAGGACACTCCAGGGGCAGTGGTTCCTCTTACTCAGTTACAGAGACCTGTGGCACTCAGGAAACGACTCCAACCAGCGTATGGGATGCGCTGAGTAAGACAGAGAAAAGGGTCCAGGACAATCCCGCGCACCTTACCTGGTCACACCTGGAACCGATGTCAGACCTTTATGTGGACTTCCTGCCGCATGACAATTTCTTCCAAACGACACAAGACCAGTATGATGCACCTTATGGCCAAGGATTGTCTTACAACCGAGTCTCACTGGATCCAACATACCAATACCTACCCATCTACCAAGACATCTACTGTGGTACCTACAGCAGGATGCCTTATTGGATGTCTGTGGCTTCAGAACCGACAAGCTCCGGGTACCTGGACAGTACGTTGTGGAGCACTCCGATGATTCCTCACCAGGTCACGTTCGAAAACCAACCTTGGGCAATGGCTAGCCTTCCTGAAGACATGCCCCCCAGCTGCCCGGACAACGAGAAGCAAAGTACCCCCAGACACTCCTCCCTGGAGCGACTCTTCACATATGACGAAGAGGCCTTCATTGACGCCCTCTTGGCTTCTCCGTACAACGACTGCATCTCCACATCCAGCGGAGACAGCGGACTGGGAGGAGGCCTCTGATTGGGGGAAAGTGCTATTGACAGACAAAACACACGGTGAAACAACCTGGTACAACTCGATGGATGCTCAAAAATGTTCTCTTTTATCCACTGTGTCTAAATAAACAAAAAAAATCAAGTTGTTGACTGGAAGATTTTTTTGTTTTTTAATTCTGGTTTGTGTTGCCCATTTTGTTTTACTGTAAAGGCCGTCTGTTTCTAAAAAATAAAATACAACAATCCTGTCTTGCCACAACCTTACTGGCGATGTAGGTCAATGGAATTAGTGGTACGCGCAACTGGCCCAGATGACTCAAAAGATCGTAGATGTGGGCGGCCATTGCCCACAGGATGCTGGTGCTTTGCCCAAAATTGGTTTTACCTCATTAATTTGCCCAAATTTTGAAAATATTCTTTTTACTGAGAAATAACAGCCGGTATCCTGACAGTTTGGGTGCACACCAGTCCTGGTTGTGTGATATTTTGTGTTTTAAACTGCCCCAGCGGACCATAGTACGGGGTAGGCGCTGATTCAGCAGTCTGCCCTGTATTACAGCGCTAAGCCACTGGATACTCGCAGCAGCACTAAGGCACTGGATACTCGCAGCAGCACTAAGGCACTGGATACTCGCGGCAGCACTAAGCCACTGGATACTCGCGGCAGCACTAAGGCACTGGATACTCGCGGCAGCACTAAGCCACTGGATACTCGCGGCAGCACTAAGTCACTGGATACTCGCGGCAGCACTAAGGCACTGGATACTCGCGGCAGCACTAAGGCACTGGATACTCGCGGCAGCACTAAGCCACTGGATACTCGCGGCAGCACTAAGGCACTGGATACTCGCGGCAGCACTAAGCCACTGGATATTTGCGGCAGCACAAAGGCACTGGATACTCGCGGCAGCACTAAGGCACTGGCGCAAGTATCCCCTCCTGGAGCCCATAGGACTCCATAGAGACGTGTGCTGTTGGGTCAGCTGACCTGCAGGCTCTCACACTAGTGTGGAGTGATTCGCGGAGGTAGACTGGGACCCCCCCCCCAGTCTCACTCTGCTTCCGGCAGCCAGAAATGGCAGATCGGGCCACCATTCTCGCCTTGGGATGAGAGGTATCTGATTTTTGGGGGATTTTAAGCTGGTGACAAAACCGTTTCAGTTAGCACCCATTGCTGGCTGTTGTTAACCTTTCAGTCCGTCACAGCGGGGCATAATTAGCATTAAGACCCCTCCAGCCTCTGGCCCCCTGGATGTTACAATGCACTGTTTTATATATATATATATATATATATATATATTGCACGTTTCTACAGATTAACGGGACACGTGTCCTGGGCTTGGAGAAATTTTAGGGGTTGTGTTTGGTTTTTCTTAAATCAAACCTATCATTCCTAAAACATGTGCAAACCCCACGATCTCCAGCAGGGTGTTTATAGGAGTAAACATGGGAATTTTCAGCCGCCGCATTTTGCCCTGAGGCGATGATGTCATTCTGAGAAATGTTTACAAGTCATTCCGAAGCCTTTTATTTTTTTATGAAAATTAGCTTTTCCGCACAACCAAGGAGCAGGTTTCCCGGTTACTTATTCATTTCGTTTATTTGGTAGATTTTCATTCTGTGAGTTCCTGCGAGTGTTAGGTTAAAATGTGAGATTTTTTTTGGCGCTGTGTTTGCATTACAGAAATGACATCAGGATGACATCACTGACCAGGGTCCGGCAGACTAAACGAAAGACGATAACTGGGTGTTACAAAGTGTCATGTCTTGCTCGCGATTCCGTTATTCATTCATACTCTGATACCCCGAAGTCTATGGGCCATATTACAAAGCTGGTGCCAACTTAACCAGAGCTGTTGGAAATTTACCAGAGACTACAGTCTATGCATGTGTTAAGTTTACAACAGCTCTGGTTAAGTTAGCACCAGCTTTGTATTACTGCCCTATATCGTTTATAAAAATTTAATACAATTTAATTAGTGCTACTTCTCCTACAACTCTGTACAAAAAGACACCCGCACACCCTGAATATATGGAGGAACCCCTAAAAACACACCCGCACACCCGGAATATATGGAAGAACCCCTAAAAACACACCCACACACCCTGAATATATGGAGGAGCCCCTAAAAAGACACCCGCACACCCTGAATATATGGAGGAACCCCTAAAAAGACACCCGCACACCCTGAATATATGGAGGAGCCCCTAAAAAGACACCCGCACACCCTGAATATATGGAGGAGCCCTAATACACCCACACACCCTGAATATATGGAGGAACCCCTAAAAAGACACCCCCACACCCTGAATATATGGAGGAACCCCTAAAAACACACCCGCACACCCTGAATATATGGAGGAACTAGGGATGCACCGATACCCCTTTTTTAAGACCGAGTACGAGTACCGATACTTTTTTTCAGGTACTCACCGATATCGAGTACCGATACTTTTTATTTAATGTCATGTGATCACTTTCCAATAAGAAAATTTTATAAATATGTAGCGCTCACCCCCAGAGGAGCCGCTGAATAAACCCAGGATAGTCTCACCGCACTAGGAATCACTATACACCAGCACTGTTGTGGATTTTTCTAGTTTATATACTTTACTGAATCAATAAAGTGGCATATAATACACATATGCGTTGAAGGAAAATAACAGGAATGCGTAATGCAGGAAAAACACGCGGCGGAAAAGAAACGGTTAATACCCCTCAGTTCGCGAGTTTAAGTCCCGTTCAAAAAGTCTCAAAAAGATAGTGTCTTCGGGTACCCGGGTACTATATTCAACTGGCTAGTGAATGAGAAAAGTTATCTTCGACTAGTCAACGTTGGGGCCCTGTGGATTGAAGCAATTAACCAAGTGCGCACTTTTGTTTCGGAACCGTAGGCCTTGAGGCCTCTCACCCATCCGACGAACAAAGTGTCCAGAACCGTTGACTCGACCAAGGATCTCTCTCCGCGACTGGAATCCGGTGCCAACGAATCCGGTCTCCCGATCGCCGTTCTCTGCTACCGGAATCGATCCGCCGCCTGCACTCCCATTCGATCCTTGCGGCCTCCTCACTCGGGGTCCTTCTGGAACCTGGTTGTCCAGTTGCTCAGCGGAATGTAGTAAGTGACAGCACGCTCTCCGTCCCCGATCTCCAGCACCGGATATGGTAGCGTCCACACTCCGGCCTGGTTGCGATCCCTGACAGTGTCCTGCGTGCGTCCTATTTCTTTCATTGCTCTGCCCCTGTCTTGCACAAGGCTTCGGATGTCTCTCTTGGCGCCGCACGCCCACTTCCTGTTCCCTTTGCAAAAGGTCTCTGGGAGATGGAGTTTCTTGGCACAACATAGTCCACAATGTCTCTGGCTCTGTCTCCCTCTAGAGGTAGCATCAGTCTGTTTTATAAAAAGCCAAACTATCACAGCGCTACAAATATATCTATGGGGGTATATATATATATATGTAGGTCTGTGGGGGTATATATATATATATATAGTATATGTAGGTCTGTGGGGGCATATATATATATATATATATATAAATATAGTATATAGGTCTGTTGGGGTATGTATATATATATATATATATATATATGCCTCCACAGACCCAGTACATATACTGTATATATGCCCCCACAGACCTACACACATTGTACATATGCCCCCACAGACCTACATATATATACTAAGTAGGTCTGTGGGGGCATATATAGTGTGTGTAGGTCTGTGGGGGCATATATATATGGTGTGTGTGTAGGTCTGGGGGCATATATATGATGTGTGTAGGTCTGTGGGATATACACTATATTGCCAAAAGTATTCGCTCACCCATCCATACACGAGTCAAGGCAAGTGAGCGAATACTTTTGGCAATATAGTGTAAATAGTATATGTAGGTCTGTGGGGGCATATATACACAGTATATATAGGTCTGTTGGGTATATATATAAATGCCCCCACAGACCTATATATACTGTATATATGCCCCCACAGACCTATATATAGTATACATATATATATATATATGGCCCCATAGACGTCTGATAACTCTGCAGATTGCATTTTTCTTTGGCAAACTTCCGGAAGCCAGCGGTGGCTTTCCGGTCGGTATCCGAGGGGCAGCAGCGGCTGGCAGAGTACTCTAACGGCACTCTGCCAGGCCCTATCCAGGTGGATCTTAAGCTCCGAGCGGCCGCAGGCAATGGTTTCAGCCTGGCCGCTCGCATCACTTGGTAACTGCCTGGCGCGTAAGTTACTTCCGGGAGTTTGCCTGATCGCGCCAGCCAGTTCCCAAGTGATGCGAGCGGCCGGGCTGAAAGTACGTTCTGGGAGTTCGCGCCAGGCAGTTACCGAGTGATGCGAGCGGTCAGGCTGAAACCTTTGCCTGCGGCTGCTCAGAGCTTCCGGCTTCCGGTAACGGTTGGAGTATCGGGGGCATCTGCACGAGTACCAAGTACTTGTGCAGAGCCCGGTATCGGCACCGATACCGATACTAGTATCAGTATCAGTGCATCCCTAGGAGGAACCCCTAAAAAGACACCCGCACACCCTGAATATATGGAGGAACCCCTAAAAAGACACCCCCACACCCTGAATATATGGAGGAACCCCTAAAAAGACACCCCCACACCCTGAATATATGGAGGAACCCCTAAAAAGACACCCCCACACCCTGAATATATGGAGGAACCCCTAAAAAGACACCCGCACACCTTTAATATATGGAGGAGCCCCTAAAGACACCCCCACACCCTGAATATATGGAGGAACCCCTAAAAAGACACCCGCACACCCTGAATATATGGAGGAACCCCTAATAAGACACCCGCACACCCTGACTATATGGAGGAACCCCTAAAAAGGCACCCACACACCCTGAATATATGGAGGAACCCCTGAAAGACACCCGCACACCCTGAATATATGGAGGAGCCCCTAAAAAGACACCCGCACACCCTGAATATATGGAGGAGCCCCTAAAAAGACACCCGCACACCCTGAATATATGGAGGAGCCCCTAAAAACACACCCGCACACCCTGAATATATGGAGGAACCCCTAAAAGACACCCGCACCCCCTGAATATATGGATGAGCCCCTAAAAAGACACCCACACACCTGAATATAAGGAGGAAACCCTAAAAACACACCCGCACACCCTGAATATATGGAAGAACCCCTAAAAAGACACCCACACACCCTGAATATAAGGAGGAACCCCTAAAAAGACACCCGCACACCCTGAATATATGGAGGAACGCCTGAAAGACACCCGCACACCCTGAATATATGGAGGAGCCCCTAAAAAGACACCCGCACACCCTGAATATATGGAGGAGCCCCTAAAAAGACACCCGCACACCCTGAATATATGGAGGAGCCCCTAAAAACACACCCGCACACCCTGAATATATGGAGGAACCCCTAAAAAGACACCCGCACCCCCTGAATATATGGATGAGCCCCTAAAAAGACACCCACACACCCTGAATATAAGGAGGAAACCCTAAAAACACACCCGCACACCCTGAATATATGGAAGAACCCCTAAAAAGACACCCACACACCCTGAATATAAGGAGGAACCCCTAAAAAGACACCCGCACACCCTGAATATATGGAGGAACGCCTAAAAAGACACCCACACACCCTGAATATATGGAGGAGCATCTGAAATGAGGGACAAAGGGATACGGGCTCAATATAATGACTGTCATTCATAGATGAGATTAAATCACTTTAAAGATTGTGATTGAACCCAACAGGTTACAATTCTTGTCATCTACATAGTGAAATGGACAGTCTCTGTCCTCCATGGCCCCCCCAACCCATTAGCATCAGGCTAATGAAATACAACAAACACAATCAGGGTTATTCAAAGAGAATCGAAAAGTCACTGCACGTTCGGTGACTTTTCGTTCTCTTCAACTCGGGGCGATTCGGCAATCCCATTCCGGTGACCCTGCAGTATATTCAGCAAGCACCACAGGGCCGTAGAAGTGCAGGGAAAAGCCACCGCGAACTCACCACAAAAACCCAGCGAATGCACGCCGAAACCCGCAAAAACATCTGGATTAACTAACCGAAAACGCCGGGAAAAAACGAGCAGGAGCCGATCACACACAGCGCAGCCGCCGGATAAAGCCGACACCGCAGACGAATGGAGTGAATAAATTTGAAAAACAGTTTGCTTGAATGTTTGAAAAGTGAAACGCTGTTTGCAATGAAACTACTGAGCGAAAATGCCTGAAATTTACATATAAAATTCAATGAATGATAATAAAAAGGGCTGTAACAGAAAAAATATGTAAAGTAAAAAAAAATCCAGAAAAATGCTTTAAATATCCTAAAAAATCTATAAATAAAGAGACTTTTTACTGCAGAATTTTATAATGAACGGTTTATTAGATATTGAATTAAAACGGTAATATTTTTAACATTGAAGCCTATGGGATTCATAAACATTCACTACGAATAGATACGAGGCAATAAATAAACCTGGAAGTGAATGCGAACACAACCCGCTAAGCATTGAGATCAGCCGGTGCCTCTCATACAGACTCGGGCCTTTTCCTTATCCGTTGGGTTTGTATTTGTCTGTGTGCGGTTTCGTTTGAGTGGATCGTTATCACTGTCGTATTGGCTGAGGATGATGGCAGTGGTCCCCATGTGCTGCATGACACCTCCTGCCAGGCCATCGGCCACTCGCGCCCCACATGCTGAGTGTTTCACTGTGTCTGAGAGTGGGTAGAAGGTGGCATTATTGGGGTACAACCAGGGGGTAAGTCCTAAAAAACAATATGGGCCCTACTACATACATAATGCTAACGTTAGCGCTCAGCTGTGTGAGCGTCAACGTTAGCCCCGGGGGCCTAGTGCGGACGCACCATATTACATTCCGAACACTAACGGGTTAAAAAACCCGATAACGTTTGGTATCTTGCACTTTTCAGCGCGAGGTTACTGTACTTTGTGCTCCCTATGCTTAACATGGGGAGCGCAAAGAGTTAATTAGCGTTACGATTACAAAGTCATAACGCTAATTACCATCCGGCTGCGGCTACTGAAAAGTTACTCGCAGCTTGGAGCTCCGTGAAACGGCTTCTGCGGAATCATTCAGAACCAGCTAAAACCCCCCAAAAAAACAGATACTCACCTCTCATCACGCGGCGAGAACGGCAGCTCCATCCGCTTCTTCTTGCCGCTGGGAGCAGAGGGAGACTGGGAGTTAAAAGTTCCCCCAGTCTCCCTCTGCGAATCACTCCGCCAACCTGCCGGATCTCACGAGGAGATATCCTGTAGGTCATGTGACCGGCAGCAGAAGCCTCAATGGAGTTCTATGGGCTCCATGGAGGGGATGCTTGCGGCGGCACTTAGCCGCCGCGTTACGGTGCAAGCTGCTGGATTAGAGCCTGCACCGTAACATCACGCTAAAACAGGGACGCTAAGGAGAAACCTGCAGAGGCGCACATTACCCACCTTAGGGTCCCTGTTTTAGCGTGATGAATGTAATATGTAAGTGTGGGAACCCCCTGAGATTTCTGTCTCCCCAATTAGAAATGATCACGTCGCCCTTAACCCAGACATGTGCTCAGATCTGATAGAATCATGAGGTAAAATACTTTGCAAATAAATAAATTTCAGCGATAATATATGATAAATCAATCATCTGTCTCGAAGTAACAGGGAAACACAAGACTGAGCACCTGATTTCAAGCTTCATTGTGTGAGGGACCGACTGGAACTCAGTTCCCTCTGCAAACAAAGTGGTGGGACCGCGTTCCCCCTCGACTTGAACCCTGGGCACAGCGGGCGTAAGGGACGAGGGTGTCATGCTGTGTGACTGCAGACACTGTAAAGTCTGTGGATTTCTAGTAACGAAAAAACAAAGAAAAATACATGCTGGGGTTAAAAAGGAGTTAATAATTAACGGATATATATAAATTTGTAAGAGAAGCTCCTCGTACAATATATAAGAACAAAGGTTTGGACGATAAAAGTGGCGCAATAATTTTACACAAATAAATGACTGAAATCCACATGGAAAGTGACATCATTTTGGAGCTTTTTTTTTATATCATTCTGACAGGACCTTTACACATAATAATGATACATTGAATCTGCTGAAAAAAATGATTAAAGCCAAAATGAGGACCTTTAGTTTTTCACTATTGCTCCTCCCACTTTTAGGTTAAAGGTCAGGAGGTGCTGGGGGCGATGCTGGTACGTCATAATGGAAAAGAGCCCCCCAATGCTCCTCCCCCTGTCTTCTGGGACTCACTCTGACTGGCCCGCTCTCTCTCTGAGGTGAAGGTGAAGCCGCCATTTACGCATTCAAGCTACTGACTCTTCCCGCCACTCCTCCTCCAATAATATCGCGGCAGTGAGTGAGGAAGTGACGTTGCGAGTAGGGGATTGGCCGGCAGGTGTCGCTGGGCGTCGGTGTCCCACGTGACTGCGCCAGTGCGTCTGCGCGCTCCGGAGACCGGGAGCCTTGTGTTGTTGGTTGAGAAGCTGTGTGGAGGTCAGTCAGTCAGTGTTTTTCCCGCGCAGAGGATGGAGGCAGCAGAACGCGGAGGCCGGTGGCAGCCAGCCTGTCCCTGCTGCAAGAACCAGGGCTTCGTGAGGCGCCACCAGATGCGCCTTGTCCTCCATGAGAGTCCGAGCTGCAGGAAACAAAGGCCTCCTTGTGCCCACAGCCTGAAGGTCCTTCCCGGCCGGGGAACCAGCGTGCCGAGCCAGGCCTGGCAGCAAGCGATACCAGGTCTAACGCCCCCCTGGAGACTGTGCATCGACCCTCAACCGAGAAACCTGAGCATCATGTCACAGAGGAGCCAGGACCTCCTACCTCCAGAAAACCAGGGCATCATGTCACAGAGGAGCCAGGACCTCCTACCTCCACAAACCCCGAGCATCATGTCACAGAGGAGCCAGGACCTCCTACCTCCAGAAAACCAGGGCATCATGTCACAGAGGAGCCAGGACCTCCTACCTCCAGAAAACCAGGGCATCATGTCACAGAGGAGCCAGGACCTCCTACCTCCAGAAAACCAGGGCATCATGTCACAGAGGAGCCAGGACCTCCTACCTCCAGAAAACCCGTGCATCATGCCACAGAGGAGCCAGGACCTCCTACCTCCACAAAACCTGAGCATCATGTCACAGAGGAGCCAGGACCTCCTACCTCCACAAAACCCGGGCCTCATGCCACAGAGGAGCCAGGATCTTCTACCTCAACAGATCCAGGGCCTCATGCCACAGATGAATCAGGACCTCCTACCGCTACAGAACCTGGGCCTCATGCCACAGAGGGGCCAGGGCCTCCTACCTCCACATAACTCGAGCATCACACCACAGAGGAGCCATGACCTACCCCCACAGAACCTGGGCATCATGCCACAGAGGAGCCAGGACCTCCTACCTCCACAAACCCCGAGCATCATGCCACAGAGGAGCCAGGACCTCCTACCTCCACAAAACCCGGGCCGCATGCCACAGAGGAGCCAGGATCTTCTACCTCAACAGATCCAGGGCCTCATGCGACACATGAATCAGGACCTCCTACCGCTACAGAACCTGGGCCTCATGCCACAGAGAGGCCAGGGCCTCCTACCTCCACATAACTCGAGCATCACACCACAGAGGAGCCATGACCTACCCCCACAGAACCTGGGCATCATGCCACAGAAGAGCCATATCCTACCTCAACAGAACCCGGGCATCATGCCACAGAAGAGCCATAACCTCCTACCTCAACAGAATGCGGGCATCATGCCACAGAAGAGCCATAACCTCCTGCCTCAACAGAACCTCGGTCTCCTGCCACAGATCCAGAACTTCCTGCCATTACAGAACCTGGATATCATTCCACCAGGGAGCCAAGACCTCCTGCCACAGATGAACCAGGACTTCCTACCTCCACAGAGTCTGGGCATCATGTCACAAAGAAACCAAAACCATATGGCAGCACTGAGCTTGGACATTATGCCACAGGGGTTACAGGACTTCATGCCACCACAGAACCTGGGCATCATGCCATTGGGGACCCATGACTTCCTGCTACCTCAGAGCCAGGGCATCCCAGAGGGGAGCCAAGACCTGTCGCCCGAGAACCTAGACTACATGGCTCAAGGGTGGCAGAACCTCATGCCACCAGGGAACCAATACTTTATGCCACCACAGAAACTGGGCCTCTTACCAACAGAGAGCCTCATGCCAACCCAGAACATACGCCTCATGTCACAAAGGAGACAGCATTCTATGGCACCAGGGAGCCAACACTTCATGGCGCAGTACCCTGACCTCAACCCACACCTCATACCATCGAAGAGTCTGGACTCCTTCCCACAAGAGGTTTTTCAGCTTGGATATAGACAGGACCGCATTCCACTACATAACTTGAGATCAAAAACCCCGTACATCTTGCCACAATCAACCAAGGACTTCATGTCACAGGGAAACCTTAACAGTAATCCACCAAACTGGGATTTTTTGTCACAGGGGAAACCTCCCCTTGTACCTCCTGGGAGCCAGAACCTAAGGGCAATGAACAACTGGCACCTGATGCCGATGGATAATCAAGACTTCATGCCATCGGGGAACATTGGCCTTATACCGCCAGGGATCATGGACCTTATGCCACATGGTAACTTAGTCTTCATGTCACAAGGAAGTCAAGACTTTCTGCAACAAGGTAGTCAGAATCTTATGCCATCAGGAAACACTGACTTATCCACAGCCTTAGACAGATGCAGCACTCTGATACCATGTACAGCCGTGGGCATATCTAACATCCAAGAGACTAACTGGCAAAGCTTGTCTTACCTGGGTCTGGATATCACCTCTTGCTCCACTACTTACCAGCAGGCACAGTACCAGCCTTATACCAATTCATCTTCCATCCAGATGCCAGTGGCTCCTGGGGGGTTGGCAATGGAAGGTCAACCATGGAGCATCCCAGTGGCTTCTGCACTTAGCGTTCCAGCTTCTGCCCAGACCTCAACAGCGGCTTTCACCTCCAGGGTCTCAGAAAACCAGGATCTCAAGAAGTCCAAGGGGAAGCATAAGTGGAATCCTGGCAGGATACAGCCCTATGGCTCCTCAGAGGTGGGTCAAAGTTACTCTGTCCCTGCCTTCGACCAAACAGCAACGCAGTGGCCAGGAAGTCAGATGGATTGTGCTTTGCTCGCGTGGAATCCATGATTACCTGGGGATGTCCCTCCATTGAGCCAAGAGCTATCCAAGAAATGTTTTTTCACCCCGGGAAAGTCCCGTCTACAATCACAGAAAGATTTGATGTGGCGGCTCGGCCGCAAAAACACTAGGTTTTAAAACTTCTACTTCTGATTTTTTTATTCTTTATTTGAACCTGTTAAAGGCTTTTTATTGTTGATGCTCAGAAAGGACAGAGATCACCCCCTTGATGCATCTCGATCATGCCTGACATCTGGACCTCACCGGTGTCACCACTTCTAGTGCCCACCGGTATGGGAAACCTCACCGACAACTCAATTTCTGTGATATTTTGGTGGATTATGATGTCTGATTGTGCCGTCTGATCGAGAGGAACGTTTAAAGACCAACGACCTGAAATCTCATGTTTACAGCTGCGCGTGTTGCACCGGCCCCAGGCTGACATATCTTTGCACAAAACCAACTTTATTGTCCTAAACATTCGATGTGTTTATCTGTGCTGCTGAATGGATCGCTATTTGCACGTGAGAAAGTCAGGCGTGCCAGTGTTATTAAACTGGATGCTGTGGCTGTTGGGGTAATCCCGGGGGGGTGATTTATGCATTTAAATCACTTTTTATCTTCTTTTATGGTTGCTATTGGGTTTTTTTCTGCAGTTACATAGTTAAAGTTGAATTGTGGAAGTCTATAGCACTTGGGGTTTATTCACTAAACTGTGAATGTTGGAGCTTTACTAAATGTAACCAATATAACCATAGCCAAAAAACATCTGTAGTTGGTTAATTCAACCTAAAATTTGCAATTCTTTTTTTTTCACACTTTCTCAGTATAGTGCAAAGTCCCCTCACTGCAGGACAGGGTCGACATCCCTGACCGTCCCATTGTTTTGGAACTACATCTTGCATGGTGCTCAGTCAACCTACTGATTGGCCGAGCACCATGGGAGATGTAGTTCCAAAACCCCTGGAGGGCTGAGGTTGCCTTACTCTGCTGTAGAATCATCTGTCCCTATATTTTTTTGTATTTTTATTTTCTGCGATGTGGTATATTTAGTTTATTTGTGCATCGAGTAGGGATCTATAAAATGTGAGGCAAAATATCCCAATTTGGAGAATTTCCTGGTTTTTATGTTTTTTTACACAATTCCTGCGCTAATTTTCCCGCGATTCCCGGTTTAATTGTTCTACAAATGACAAAACTACTGACTGGATTCCCACATTTTTCGGGGGAATTATATAAAAAGTATTTTTATTCAGGTTTTTTTATATATACTTTCTCCGTTGCGCAACTATGGCGACTGTGACACCGGCGCAGCGTTACTGCCCGCCACGACATGGAATTGAGATCTGACAGATTTACGACATTGGCACTTTTTTTCCAGATTGTTTTACCTTGTTATTTGCAGTTATATTTGTAAATGTTTTGCCGGATTGTTCTACCTCATTGTTCATCATCTGCATTAATAACAGAAATGTTTTGTATTATTATACGGCTTTGTGAAATCCTGCATGTCTGGCCGGGTCAGGTTCGGCTTCATTCCTTGCTCCCCTGGCATTTTAGGGGTTAAACTGAAGCATTCGTAAATGTACCATGAACCTGCAGTGACGTGTGATGGACCAGATTCCGAGTTTGGTGTAAACATCCCAGAGCCATCGAGGTCTATGGAGCTGGAGAGCATTACTGTGGCTCAGGGTTAGTTTACACCTGACTCAGAATCCAGCCCAGGCTCCCTTTGGTTTTTATATTTGGATGGTGGGGGATTATCTGCTAAACTCTTCTCTGTGGAGGATTGTAAATGGGATCACAGGTTAGTAAATAAACCTCTGTTATATCCAGTGTGTTATCGTTGATTTTCTGGATGTGGGGCTTGATATTAACACATATAGGTCTATTCACTAAAGGTGAAACTCTGGAGAAGTGAAAATTCTAGGTCAAAATAGTCAAACCAGAAAATTTGCCCATTTGTCTCACTTTCCAAATCGGCTATTCGGTCTCGATTGTTCTCTTCTCCTGAGTTTCACCTTTAGTGAATAGACGTGATACTCAGAAATCACAGGTTGGTGAATTAACCCGTTATATTCTGTGGGTTAGTCCCATTTATACAGAATTAACATAATAATTTGCTCCATGTGGGACGCAGCGACCCAGCTTTATATTCCCGGTTTAAAGGACATGTGTTCCATACCTACCACATGTAGGTGGTTGTTTTGTGGTTATTGCTGTTCACGTACGCTGTATCCTCCTGATGTCCCTTTTATCTTCATTGCATCTGGCAACAGAGACATATATCATGGCTCCAGATATAAACCTTGGTCCCACAAATTATAACATGACCCCAGAGAAATAAAACCTGGCCCCACAGATGTACAATACTTATGTTGTGACTGTCCTGCGTCAGAGCTGTAGGAGCTCCATGTGTTGTGTGGCTGTTACACGGGGCTGATGCAAGGATTTCTGCCACTCTAGGTAAATGTTCATTTTGTTGCTGCCCCTCCATTCTCCAGGGTTTCCCACCAAATATTGTCTGTGCTCCATTAATACGTCTCATTCACTTGTGGGCTCTAGACCATGGGGACAGCTCATAAGGGTGCACCCCCTCCTAGTGGTGCCCTAGGTAACTGCCCAGTTGGTTTAACGTATGCGCCGGCCCTGCTGTTACAGGTGGAGTGTGAGCGTCTGACCCCTGAAAACAGATCAGATTGTGTCAAATCACGCTTCATCTTTTTTAAGAATTATTTAATTGTATCTGTTGATTTAACAAAATACACACATTTGTAAAATACAAAAAAAGTGAAAATGCACTCGGTGAGATTTTGCTCTAATTAGGATTTTTACATTCCAATTCATTAAAAACCCTGAAACCACATAAATACTGTGCTGCAGCGATAAACACAACGTATCCCCACAAATTTTACGCTTTTCCACCTCAGGAATTTACTCGTAAACTCTCATTTCTTCAGCAAAAAAAATCTACACCGAATCCCTCAAGTCCATTAAATTAGTCCAACAGCTGCTTAAGGCTACGGCGTGCACAGGGGCTGTGTGAACTCAGGGTACGGCGTGCACAGGGGCAGTGTGAACTCAGGGTACGGCGTGCACAGGGGCAGTGTGAACTCAGGGTACGGCGTGCACAGGGGCTGCGTGAACTCTGGGTACCGTGTGCACAGGGGCTGCGTGAACTCAGGGTACCGTGTGCACAGGGGCTGCGTGAACTCAGTCTACGGTGTGCACAGGGGCTGCGTGAACTCAGTCTACGGTGTGCACAGGGGCTGCGTGAACTCAGGGTACCGTGTGCACAGGGGCTGCGTGAACTCGGTGTACTGTGTGCACAGGGGCTGCGCGAACACAGGGTATGGCGTGCACAGGGCTGCTTGAACCCAGGGTACATTGTGTACAGGGGCTGCGTGAACTAAGGGTATGGCGTGAACTCGGGGTATGGCGTGCACAGGGGCTCCGTGAACTCGGGGTATGGCGTGCACAGGGGCTCCGTGAACTCGGGGTATGGCGTGCACAGGGGCTCCGTGAACTCGGTATGGCGTGCACAGGGGCTCCGTGAACTCAGGGTATGGCGCGCACAGGGGCTCTGAACTCAGGGTGTGGCGTGCACAGGGACTCCATGAATTCAGGGTATGGCGCGCACAAGGGCTCCGTGAACTCAGGGTATGGCGCGCACAGGGGCTCCGTGAACTTGGGGTATGGCGCGCACAGGGGCTCTGTGAACTCGGGGTATGGCGTGCACAGGGGCTCCGTGAACTCAGGGGCTCCATGAACTCAGGGTATGGTGTGCACAGGGGCTGCTGGATCTCAGGATAAGGGGTGCACAGGGGGCTCCAGGTACAGCGTGCACAGGGATTGAAGGATCTAAGGTTATGATGTGCACAGGGGCTGCGGGATCTCGGTTAAGGTATGGTGTGCACAGGGGCTGTAGGACCTCAGTAAGGGTAAGGCGACACGGAGATATAGACGATAAACGCCGTCTGGTACTCGATGCTCCTGTCGACGCCGTACGACAAAGCTTTCACTTTCATCCGGTATGTCTCGGGCTTGGTGAGCGGCCGGCTGGTGAACACCACCCCTTTCATGTTCTCCTCCCGGATAGAAAACGGCAGCGAGGGGTCGTCGTCGATTATCAGGAACGTCGTCCTTGGGTGTAGGATCCCGTCCTGAGTGTAGGCGACCAGGCGGATCAGGTCCTGATTGGCCGCGATCCCGAACGGCAGCGACACGAGTTTGTACTGCAAGGCGTAGGGACTGAGTGCACACTCCAGATCGTTCAGCGCACAGTTCTTCAGACAGTACCTGGGGGGGGGGGAGAAGGTGCATGTTATATGCAGCGTGAGGAATACAGTGTATGTTGCAGCTGAGCATCGCAGCCCACACAGGTCACTAATAAACACATACCCGGACACAGAGTCTCGCACGTAGTTGGGTGGGCACGGGGTGTCCATGCACTGGTGGCCCCCTCGAGTGTTGAAGCACATGCGATTGACGCCGCACTGAATGTTTTGCTCAAGGCATTCGTCAATGTCTGTAAAGATCACGGGGAAACATGAGAAGCGATTATTTCCTTGCTACGTACAGCCGTCGCTGTGCACCGCTCCCTGCAGGGAGTCCTGGCAGGGGTTGTCTCTTCACCCTATGGGGTCACAAAATCCTGGTGGAGTTTCTATGAACCATGCAACACTCCGCCTTTCATTTTGCCAGGCACAAAAATATACTAAAAATTCAATTAAAAAAATTAAATGGAAAAAAACACCAAAATATTTATAAAACTATTTTTTTTTGTTATAAATGACAAATGATTTAGGTAAACTAAAAAAATGGTGGGAGCTGTGGCAATTGAGTTTTAATGTGGATAAGTGCAAGATAATGCACCTGGGACGTAAAAACCCAAGGGCTGAATATAGAATATTTGATACATCTGAGGGTTGGGATTTAGGGGTTATTATGGCAGAGGATCTAAGGGTAAGTAGTCAATGTAATAGAGCAGCAGGAAATGCTGGCAGAATGCTTGGAAATGCTGGCAGAATGCTTGGAAATGCTGGCAGAATGCTTGGTTGTGTATTATTATTATTATTCTTTATTTATAAAGCGCCAGCATATTCCGCAGCGCTGTACAATAAGCACAGTATAGACAGGGTTACAATACATTGAACAACATTTGACAAACAGTACAGGAGGCGATGAGGGCCCTATTCCCGTAGGAACTCACAATCTAGGAGGGTTGGGGTTGGAAACAGGAGGAGAGGACTGTAAGGTGAGAGTGATTGATGGTTGCGTCAGTGAGTTGGGTGGGAAGGAGCCAGTGGAGAGAGATAGTTGAAGATGTGTGTGAGAGCAGGGGTGAGGGAGGAGGAGAGGGGAGGAATTAGATGTGAGGGAATGGGGTCGAGCGGGCACGTGGTGAGATGTGACAATAAGGAATTGACTTCCTCCTCAGTGGCTGGGAGGAAGCGGCAGAGGGGACCTGTGGGAGTGGAGGTGGCAGATAACTATCTTGTGTTGGGATGTTGCTTCTGATAGTTAAAGTTTTACTGAGGAAGTAGTCTGCCAGGTCTTGAGCGCTGAAGGCAGCTGAGGGGGGAGGTGCAGGTGGGTAGAGGAGGGTGTTGAAGGTGGACCAGAGCCGTTTAGGGTTGGAGGACAGCGTAGATATAAGAGATGAGAAGAAGGATTGTTTGGCCAAGTGGAGGGCAGAGGTGTATGACCGGAGAATAAACTTGAAGTGAACAAAATCAGCTTCAGAGCGGGATTTCCTCCAGGCACGCTCTGCAGTGCGGGAGCATCTTTGCAGGTAGCGAGTCTGGAGGGTGTGCCAGGGCTGAAGCTGGCGGCGTGGGGCCTTACAGAGTCAAAGAGGAGCAAGAGTGTCTAGAGCAGAGATAAGAGTAGTGTTGTAGTGATTAGTGGCAGCATCAGGGCAGGTGAAGGATGAGGTGTGAGGGAGGTGGTGAAGTAGATTGGAGAATTGATGGGGGTCCACAGCATGTCGATTTCTGCGAGTGTGTGTGCGGGGTGGGGGACCAGGGTGTTTAGGAAGTCCAGATAGGTTGAAAGAGAGAAAGTGGTGGTCAGAGATGGGGAAAGGGCGACAGTTAAACTCAGAAATGGAGCAGAGGTTGGAAAAGACAAGGTCAATAGCGTGACCATCGCGGTGGGTAGGGAGGAAGGAGGATTGTGTGAGTCCAAGGGAGGACGTGAGTGAAAGAAGTTTGGAGGCAGCAGGGGCGGAAGGATCGTCTATGGGAATGTTGAAGTCCCCGAGAACTAGGCATGGAAGATTAGAAGACAGGAAGTGAGAAAGCCAGGTAGCAAAGTGGTCAAAGAACTGGGAGGTTGGTCCCGGAGGGCGGTAGATGACTGCCATCCTGAGGGCCAGAGGAGAGAACAGGCGGATGCAGTGTGTCTCGAAGGAGGAGAAGGAGAGGGATGGGGGTGGAGGGAGATGCTGGTAGGTGCAGGTGGGAGAGAGCAGGATTCCGACCCCGCCACCATTTCTCTCACCCGGTCTGGGGGTATGGCTCAAGTGTAGACCGCCATGTGAGAGAGCAGCAACGGAGGCCGTGTCAGAGGGAGTTAGCCAGGTTTCAGTTAAAGCTAGGAGGTTGAAGGAGTTTGAAAGGAAGAGGTCATGGATTGCTGTGAGTTTGTTGCACACAGAGCGAGCGTTCCAGAGGGCGCAGGAGAAAGAGGACAGGCGCTGAGGGTTTATGGGAATGAGGTTGCTGGGCTTGCAGGGAGGTGATTTATGTGCGATGGAGATAGGATGAGAGGGAAGTATTGGATGTGTTGTGGGGCCAGGGTTAGGGGATATGTCACCTGAATAGAGTAACAGCAGGAGGGTGAGAAAGAGAAGGTGGGAATGGGATTTGTGGGAGTGGGAGTGATTGGCAGCACGAGAGATAGAGGGAGACCATGTTCTGAGGAAACAAAGGAGCTCATGTGTAGGGAGAGGTATTAGCAGTAGGAAAAGGGAAGTGCTCATGCCACTGTACAGAGCACTGGTGAGACCTCACTTGGAGTACTGTGTGCAGTACTGGAGACCGTATCTCCAGAAGGATATAGACATCTTAGAGAGAGTTCAGAGAAGGGCTACTAAAATGGTGTACGGCTTGAAGGAGAAAAGTTACCAGGAAAGGCTTAATGATCTTAACATGTACAGCTTGGAAAAAAGACGAGACAGAGGAGATATGATAGAAACATTTAAATACGTAAAGGGAATCCACAAGGTAGAGGAAGGGAGTATATTTAAAAGGAAACAAAGTAGCAAAACAAGAGGACATAGTCTTAGATTAGAGGGGCAAAGGTTTAAAAGTAACATCAGAAAGCATTATTTTACTGAGAGGGTGGTGGATACATGGAACAGTCTTCCAGTAGAAGTGGTAGAGGCCAAAACAGTAATTGAATTTAAGCAGGCATGGGATAGGCATAAGGCTATCCTAAACAAAAGATAAATCCAGGTAAAGTATCCATGTAATTGGGCGACTAGATGGGCCGAAAGGTTCTTATCTGCCGACATTTTCTATGTTTCTATAAATAAAAAATAACAATATAAAAATATATGAAAAATATAAAAAGTAACAAGATAAGATCTAAAAGAATTCAGCAAAAATAAACAAAATGAAATATAAAAAAAATACAAAATAAATTTAAAAGTAGATTAAAAGATATTAACAAATAAAAAAAATAGATTGCCAAAAAATGAAAATCAAATTAAAAAATAAAGTTCAATAAAAATTTTTTTAGAAGGGACGAAGTTTTTTTAAAAAATAATGCAAAAATAAACATTTTAAAATATTAAGTAAGAATTAGTCAGGACGAGTAGAGCATCCCTTTTACATGGAAACATGATTAAACACCGAATACAAGCTTTATAGTGAGAGGGACCAATGGGAACTCCGTTTCCTCTGCATTCCTCCCTCAATTTCCCCCTGTGTGGAACCCCTTTTCTTTGGCATATATCTATATACAGTACATGCGCGTTCCCCTCTGCGTTTTTTCCCCATACCTTGGCATGTCTTGCCGTTGCCCATGAGCTGGTAGCCGGGTGGGCACAGACACTGGTAGCTGCCCAGAACGTTTTTGCATTCGTGTTGGCAGGCGTCCTGCTTGTCACATTCATTGATATCTGTAGGTGAAACCAAAAAGCAGGAATCACCCGTCACACACGTTGATAAAAGGCACACGACCACTAACACGAGATGTAACAAACAATGTGCATTACAAAACAAACACATTATAAAACACATTATGGATCTCATTGTAAAACCCATTATATGCACATGAATTGCATTATAAACACATGATAAAACACATAAAGCACATTATTAATCTCATTATAAAGCACATTATAAAACACTATCAGGGTAATTCAAAGAGATCCGAATGGCTGGAGAAAGGTAACCGAACGCTGAAAATCAGGGTTCGGTTCCCTTTCTTGGCCATTCGGCTATCCAGAGAGCAGGCAATTCGCCAAATCCTGGCGAATTGCCTGCACATACGGTGCCTGTTCGGTGCCTGTTCGAGGGCAGTGAAATCCCCATGAAAAAACACTGCTTCGGCTATTCAGAGAACACAAACCAGCAGTGAAAGGTTCCCCTAATGCCCTGCCATTCGGTGGTTTAATTCGACAGGTTTATTCAGGCGAATCCCATAGGCTTCAATGTTAAAAATATTCCCGTTTTAATTCAATATCTAATAAACCATTCATTATAAAATTCTGCAGTAAAAAGTCTCTTTATTTATAGATTTTTTAGGATATTTTACGCATTTTTCTGTCTTTTTTTTAAAAGTCCGATTTTCTTTTATTTAAGTTTACTTATTTTTTTGTAACAGCCCTTTTTATTATCATTCATTGGATTTTATATGTAAATTTCAGACATTTTCGCTCAGTAGTTTCTTTGCAAACAGCGTTTCACTTTTCAAACATTCATTCACACTGCTTTCCTAATTTATTCACTCCCTTCGTCTGCGGTGTCGGCTTTTTCCGGCGGCTTCGCTGGGTGTGATCGGTTTCTGCTCGGGTTTTTCCGGTGTTTGACGGGTTAATCCAGATGTTTTTGCGGGTTTTCGGCGTGCATTCGGTGGGTTTTGCGGTTAGTTTTCGTCGGGTTTGCGGCAGCCTTTCCCTGCAATTCGGGGACCCTGTGGTGTTTGCTGAATACACCGCAGGGTCACCGAAATGGGATCTGCAAAACAAACCGAATTGAAGAGAACGAAACGTCAACGAACGTGCGGTGACTTTTCGATTCTCTTTGATTTACCCTGTATGAATCTCATTATAAAACCCATTATAAACACATGATAAAAGACACAAAGCACATTAAAAAGCACATTATGACTCGTGATACACAATGGGTTTTATATAATATTATAAAACCTATTATAAACACATGAATCGCATTATAAACACATGATAAAACACAAAGCACATTATAAACACATGAATCGCATTATAAACACATAAATCTCAAAACACATAAGACACATTATAAAACAAATTATAAACCAAATGTTTTTTTTTCTTTGAAGAAATTTCATGTAAAAAAGAAAAATAAAGTTATGTTTTTATCTCCTTTTTCCATTTTGTGGATTTTTCCCACGATGCACCATTTACCAAAATCGTATGGCAAGTCTGTCATGCCAGCTCGTGGTGCAGTTAGGCCTATCCCTATTCAGTTCAGATCCAGCTATTCTAACCACCGGCCTGTCAGATTAGGGGCTTCATCGCTTAACTGGGATATGTCTTCATGTTGTGTTTTGTCGTCTGCATGTTGGGTTACTCGCTATCAGTGACAAAGTCTCACTTTACAGCTCTGGTATAAGATTAAGCAGCAGTAAAGAGAGAAAGGTTAGAAAAGACTGCAGGGGATCTGTTGTGCTGTTTATGCTTTGTCTGTCTGCAGGAAAGCTGCCGCCTGTTGCCAGTGTCACTTAAGATTTGCAGCCTCCCTTGTTTAATTGCTAAATTATGTTAATGTGGTCGGGGAGGAGTTGGGAGTGTTTTTCCCACACACATACACACGTTCCCTTTGTACGTACCCACACAAAGCTTCCCACCGCTTTCAGACCTGTATCCTCTGGGGCAGACGCAGTGATGGCTGCCGTGCGTGTTCTCGCAGATCTGGTTGCTCGTGCATTGGTGCGTAATGTCTCTGCATTCATTGATGTCTAAGGAGAGGAACAAATCAAAGCATTGAGCACGTTCGACTCCATGGACCTTCCAAAAGAAATGTGTCACCCACAATCATTCCAGTACAATGCCGGCCGTAAACCCTGAAGGCTGCCCAGCACGTGCAAACTGAGGGGAGCTGTGAGACTGTCACAGCCCGCAAGGACACCCGCAGGAGGAGACACGAAACACATCATGACCAATTAATTACGTTACCGATACACTTAGGCTAGGGTCAGACGAACGTGATTTCTACAGACTGCGCGCCCGTGCAGTACGGACGTACGTCAGTACGGAAGACACAGTAGTGGCCACACAGTCCGTTTTTTTCACTAACGTATATTTTGACGGATGTAGGAGGGAAAATAAATCAAAAAGCAAAACCATTTTGTCCGTGAAAAATGCTGGACGTATAAATGCCGTCCGTCTGACCACGTTCCATCACTCACACACAAAGCTATGCAGACGTTGCGGACGCAGCGCACTTTGTGCGGCTGTTCTAGCGGTTGTACGTTCTTGCCTGCCTTGCGTCCGTGGGCCGTTTTGCGTCCGCAGTTCAGTGAGGACGTACTTCGTGTGTCGGGCTCCGATGGGCTTTCTTTCATGCTATCACGGATGTACTTTTAGGCGCAATCACAGACGTGAACACTACGCTCGTCTGACACCAGCCTAAGGCTAGGGTCAAACGAAAGCATTTTTACACGCGAACGTAAAAAAGTGCGTCCGAACGAATTGACGTATTTTTTCACGGAGTGCGCGAAAACGGTCATACATGCGCATTTTTCGTGCGTGATTTTGTACGGATCGTCAATAAAACTCTTTTTGCGTCTGGACGTTAGGTAGGCTGGACATTAGCAGTGTCTGACATCTCCTAATCACGCACACACGCCGCTATGCCGCAGCTGCGCACTCAGTACGTCAGTACTAGCGGTTCGGCGTTCTCGAAAAAATGCGTTCAAATTCCACTTGCGTTGCACGGCCGGACATTTGTGCGGCCGTACATCGTATATTGGCCGTCATTGCCCGTCATCTGCTGCTAGTGCGGCCGTAATTATGTGCGCCAGAACGCACGTTAAAAGTGCGCTGGTCTGACCCCAGCCTAAAACCAGCGAACCACAATAAAACAATCCGGGTTATTCAGAGAGAGGTGAAAACAAGGAGAATGACTGGAGAAGTGAAAATTCTAGCTCAAAGTGAGATAAATGGGAGAATTTTTTTGGTTGGCTATTTTGACCTAGAATTTTCACTTCTCCAGTTATTCTCCTGGTTTTCACCTCTCTCTAAATAACCCTGATAGCCTATAAGCAATCTTTGTAGGGGATCCTCCATATATTCAGGGTGTGGGTGTCTTTTTAGGGATTTCACCATATATTTAAGGTATGTGGGTGTCTTTTTAGGGGTTCCTCCATATATTCAGGGTGTGTGGGTGTGTTTTTAGGGGCTCCTCCATATATTCAGGGTGTGTGGGTGTCTTTTTAGGGGCTCCTCCATATATTCAGGGTGTGTGGGTGTCTTTTTAGGGGCTCCTCCATATATTCAGGGTGTGTGGGTGTGTTTTTAGGGGTTCCTCCATATATTCAGGGTGTGCGGGTGTCTTTTTAGGGGTTCCTCCATATATTCACGGTGTGCGGGTGTCTTTTTAGGGGTTCCTCCATATATTCAGGGTGTGCGGGTGTCTTTTTAGGGGTTCCTCCATATATTCACGGTGTGCGGGTGTCTTTTTAGGGGTTCCTCCATATATTCAGGGTGTGTGGGTGTCTTTTTAGGGGCTCCTCCATATATTCACGGTGTGCGGTTGTCTTTTTAGGGTCTCCTCCATATATTCAGGGTGTGTGGGTGTCTTTTTAGGGGTTCCTCCATATATTCAGGGTGTGTGGGTGTCTTTTTAGGGTCTCCTCCATATATTCAGGGTGTGTGGGTGTCTTTTTAGGGGCTCCTCCGTATATTCAGGGTGTGCGGGTGTTTAGGTCACCTTTCTATCTGATCTCACCTGTGCAGGATCCATTCTCGGCTCTGGTGAATCCACTCGGGCACAGGTCGATGCACCTGTAGCTGCCCCGCGTGTTCTTGCACAGCTGGTCGCGGCCGCAGACTCTCTGGCGACATTCATTCAGATCTTCATAAAACAAAAATATATTGAAATTATCTCCATAAATAATATTATATAGTCCATGTTACCAGAACCCTTGGTGGTACCGTAGCATCTTCTGCCCTTCAGCTGGTAACCGGGGTCACAGGCACATTGGTAACTTCCAATAGTGTTGTGGCACCGCTGGTGGCACTGGTTGGCCTCTTGGCACTCGTTGATATCTGTGGAAAATAAACATTAAAGCAGTTTGTGACACTGTATCACTAATATCCTCTAGATTGTAAACCTTTTAGGCTAGGGTCAAACGAAAGCATTGTTACACGCGAACGTAAAAAAGTGCGTCCGAACGCATTGACGTATTTTTTCATGGAATTCGCGAAAACGGTCATACGATGCGCATTTTCGTGCGTGATTTTTTACGAATCCAAACCAGGAAACTTTGGGTGTCTGGACGTTATGTTGGCCGGACATGAGCAGGGTCTGACGTCTCCAAATCACGCACACACACCGCTAGCGGACGCAGCGCACTCTGTACGTCAGTACTAGCGGTTCTGCGTTCTCGAAAAAATGCGTTCATTTTCCACTTGCGTTGCGTGGCCGGACTTTCGTGCGACCGTACTTCGTATATTGGCCGTCATTGCCCGTCATTTGCTGCTAGTGCGGCCGTAATTAAGTGCGCCAGAACGCACGTTAAAAGTGCGCTGGTCTGACCCCAGCCTTAACCCTTTTCCCGCCGCAAAACGCTCTATGCTGTCCGTGCAGTGGGTGGACCTTGAAAACGCGGGGCGTACTAGTACGCCCTGCTGACTTCAATGGGCCGCCTTGGCCCCTCTCACAGCCGGCGTGCACGATGCGCCATTGACTGCAGTGGGATGGTCTGAACTCAGACCGTCCCCCTGTAGCCAACAATGCGCGTCGGCTGCGTGGGCGGGACTAATCAGCGGCCCGCGGCAGCACCTGTTGGTGAGGTGTTCCAGTATGTTAACCCCCTCCTGACGGGTGACACCCACCTGTCGTTAAGGGGTTAAGTCAGACCTTCAGCATCTCTAGATTGTAAGCTCCCTTGATACAGTTGTATTTTGCAGCTGACAGTTACCGCCACACATACCTTGGCAGCTTAGTCCGTTACCAGTCGCTCTAAACCCAGCGCCACATTTCACCAAGCACTGATAAGATCCGATGCTGTTGGCACACTCCTGATTTTTGCGGCAGGGAGACTCGTCCTGTGCGCACTCGTCTACATCTGCAAAATATCGTCACAGTCGATGAACACAATGTAGCAGTTCATTAAAATACTAGATATGTGCGTTTCGTTTCGTATGGAAACGGACGAAATTATACCGATTTCGTATTTTGGAAGCATTTCCGAAATAACGAATCGATTCTGTCCGGAACCAAAACGGAATATAACAAATTGATTATGTTTTTACGAATTGATTCGTTATTGTGTTTCAGCCTCGGTGAATTCCACCGAAGTAGAAAAAAAAAAGGAAGTCTCATATTCTCCTAATAGGGGATTAAATCAATAAAAATGTATAAAAAAAAAATCTCTAAATAATTTAAAAAAAAAACAGATGTCCCTTTAAAGAAATATTTTGGAAAAAATAAGCGGTCTTTAAACAAAAAAATGAATAAAAATAAAACATTACATTGAAACCTATTCCATTTGTGTGTTTAAACCTGTCCGATTGAATTCGGGTCATTTTGGTGCAATTCGGCGACCTGTGAATGGATGAGTAGTTAGTTCTCTATTGGACGATTTCCATGCCGCGAAATGCACCGTATTTGGCGAATTGACAGCTTTGTGATTGGACGAATTGCCGTGAAATTGCAGATACGGTGAAATTCCCCATTCAGTGCAATTCGGTGGCAAATCCGGATGTGTTGGTGAAGAATAGCCCCTTATGACAGACGCCTGAGGAAGAAGTAACCATAGGGTAAACGCAGATGACTCCTCTTACCGTCACATGTTTTCCCATCGGCTGATATCATTAGTCCCCTCGGGCAGGAGCAGAAGTAACTCCCCATGATATTATGGCATGAGTGGGAGCAGGGGTTGCGGCTGGTGCACTCATCCTCATCTGGAAGCGTTTAAGAAACGGATGTTACTGATGGAGTCGCGGGAGCCGCCCCGGCAGACAATGGATTCCTAAAATCAGACGCCGCTGCACGTGTGACATCATCTCCAACTCTAGACGCATGCTAAGGGATCCTGTGACCTCTCCTCCTGGATCAGGTGAGGCGGAGGATCATGAGCAACGTAGTCCTCAGCCTCCAGAGAGGATATAGCTGTGACTTTAATTAACCCATTCAATACCAAGTATTGGTTATATAAGGCTTCTATAAGACAGACTGAAGGTTCTTACCAGCGCAGAACTGGCCCGATGCATCGAAGCTGAACCCGGACGGACACGCGTCGCTCAGATCCCCTGCAATATGTGTAGAAATAAACATTAGCGCGTGATAAAGACACAGATTTTGGAAGGTACGTGTAGAATATATATATCTTATGGGTAAAGTCGTAAATGCTGATAAACCTAGGCTTACCCGGGTAAACCCAGATCTGCCCAAACGCCGCTGGGTAATGAGACTGGAGAAGCTTAAAGTCATCCCGTAACCTAGGATCACCCATATGCATGGCCAACCCTAACCTTGACCCTACCCCAAACCCTAAATGCTGCCGGCGCTGGGGAGCTACAGTTCATTGAGGGAACCATGAATGTCAACATGTGCCGTGACATACTGAAGCAGAGCATGATCCCCTCCCTTCAAAGACTGGGCTGCAAGGCAGTATTCCAACATGATAACGACCTCCAACACACCTCCAAGACGACCACTGCCTCGCTAAAGAAGCTGAGGGTAAAGGTGATGGACCGGCCAAGCCTTGTCTCCAGGCCTAAACCCTACTGAGCATCTGTGTGGCATCCTCAAACGGAAGGTGGAGGAGCGCAAGGTCTCTAACATCCACAAGCTCTGTGATGTCATCATGGAGGAGTGAAAGAGGACTCCAGTGGCAACCTGTGACGCTCTTGTGAACTTCATGCCCAAAGGGTTAAGACAGTGCTGGAAAATAATGGCGGCCACACAAAATATTGACACTTTGGGCCCAATTTGGACATTTTCTCTTAGCGATGTAGTCCCTATTGTTGGCAGTGGTTTAGACATTAATGGCTGTGTGTGTCGAGTTATTTTGAGGGACAGTAAATTTACACTGTTACACAAGTTGCACACTCACTACTTTACATTGTATCAACGTGTTATTTCTTCAGTGTTTCACATGAAAAGATAGAATAAAATATTTACACAAATGTGACAGATTGCACTCACTGCTGACAGATACTGTATATACACACACACAAAGTGCAGCTGTTTGAGCTCGGTTAATAAAATACAGATCGTGTTTGAGGCCCTCAGTGCCTCTTATTCCTGCGTTCTATACATATAACATGCTCTGTAACGTGTACTTGTATAAGGCGCTCTGTAACATATATACTTGTATAATGCGCTCTGTAATCTGTACTTGTATAAGGTGCTCTGTAACGTGTACTTGTATAAGGTGCTCTGTAACATGTGTACTTGTATAAGGCGATCTGTAACATATGTACTTGTATAATGCGCTCTGTAATGTGTACTTGTATAAGGCGTCTGTAACGTGTACTTGTATAAGGTGCTCTGTAACATGTGTACTTGTATAAGGTGCTCTGTAACATGTGTACTTGTATAAGGCGCTCTGTAACATATGTACTTTTATAAGGTGCTCTGTAACATGTGTACTTGTATAAGGCGCTCTGTAACATGTGTACTTGTATAAGGCGCTCTGTAACATATGTACTTGTATAAGGTGCTCTGTGTCACAGTTAGAGATATAGTTATGTTCATTTATATATATAAATTAATCGCCAATGCTGCACAGCTGACCAGTAAAAGCCTCAGTTTCTGGTGTGTTCCAGAAAGTAATTAAAATGTTAACGGCCTTTGTCTGTTTGCTGGCCACTAAGGCCCGTTTGAAGGGATATCAATGGCTATTGTAGAGTACTAAGTTCGTCTTTGATCTGCATGATAAGGGGGGAAATTACACATCTGCTCTAATGGAATGTCCCTTGTCCCGTCCAAGCAATTCGCTCCTTGGGCAGCTGTGAAAGCACCTCCAAGAGCACATCCCAGACCCAGCGTCACCATTGTGACCGAAAGTGCATTTCAAAGAAACAAATATGTCCTTTGATCGCTATAGACAATCTTGGGATGATTGATATTATATCTGGGAAATTACACTAAATAAGAAGTGAACTGAGCATGCCCATGAAATAACAGGAGGGGGGATTCTGGGAAATGTAGTGAGCAGGCTGTACCAGCTAGGGGCTGTCCTTAGAGGAACAGGGAAGACCTATATATATTCTGAGTCAAGCGTGGGCTCCTTTGCTATTTCTTGGAGGTCAATCGAAAAATTTAAGAAATATTGCCATCTCCTACTAGAACCTCCCTAGTGACTGATCCTCCAGCGTATATTGTAAGTAACTAGGATCTATTGTTCTCTCCCTTTTATTTTTGCTGCTTTGTGTGTGTAAAATGTTAATTATATCTATTTTTTCTGTAACCAAATGCACTGTGATATATCATTTTTGTATCATAATAAATCTAAAATTTATTAAGATCTGCTTCTGCCTGATATTCGATCCACACTAACTGAAGGGCTGGATTATCATAGTGATTTGCCTTTGTTTAAGCTCGAGTCTATCTACTAAACAGTGACTTGTGGTGGGGTGCAGTCGCTGGACTGTTTTCTATTTTGGGGTGCATGATCAGAGTTTCAAACTGGCTCTGGTTCAGACAGTAAGCATCTTGGGTAAAAAGTCAGTTTGTGGTGGCAGTGTGAAGAATAGTACAAGGAAAGTGGGTACAGGGATTGTGGGTAACGTAGTCAGTACTACGGGTCGAGCATAGACGGATACTGCGTTACAACCCTGTGGCCACTTCATCATGTTTGCCTGCCCTTCTGGGCTAGAAGGCGTTGCCGTGACAGGCAAGGGCGCATGGGGGATTGTGGGCCACGTAGTCATTATTTTGGGTCTAGTGTAGACAGATAGTGATTTGCTTAAGCCTGCGATTCCTTCGCCGCGGCACGCGTGCGTGACACTCTGTAATGTGTACTTGTATAAGGCGCTCTGTAATGTGTACTTGTATAAGGCGCTCTGTAATGTGTACTTGTATAAGGCACTGTGTAATGTGTACTTGTATAAGGTGCTCTGTAATAGGGATGTGCGTTTCGGGTTTCGGAATTTTCATGAAATTTCCCGATTCGTGCATTCGGATTCCGCCGAATTTACGAAAATTTTCAGATCTGAAAACAGATTACGAAACGAAAATTTGTTCGCAATTTTCGATTGGACTAGAAATGTGTAAAATCGAAAATCATTTTCGTTCCATTCGTAATTTCGGCTCCATTCCTGATTTCGGTTCCATTTCAGTAATTTTGGACAACGTATTTTTTGGTTATATCGCTGATTCTGTAATTTTGTATCATTCCCATCTCAATGTATCCTTCTTGTAAAACATGAGAAATCTCAATGGCAGAATTATCATATCGACAGAATTATCAGATCCGAAAAACCATTAGTTTACGTCAAAACGAATAGACACTTTGAAACGAGGAGAACAGACGTTCCGAAAAAAAACGAAAATTTCCGAATTTACGAAAAAAGTCGATACAAAAAACGAAATAAAAACGAAAAGAACCGAAACGGAAATCGGTCGAAACGAAAATTTACAAAATACGGACCGAACCGAACCGAAAAAAAAATTGTAGCACAAGTCTACTCTGTAACATGTGTACTTGTATAAGGCACTCTGTAATGTGTACTTGTATAAGGCGCTCTGTAATGTGTACTTGTATAAGGCGCTCTGTAATGTGTACTTGTATAAAGCGCTCTGTAATGTGTACTTGTATAAGGTGCTCTGTAACATGTGTACTTGTATAAGGCGCTCTGTAATGTGTACTTGTATAAGGCGCTCTGTAATGTGTACTTGTATAAGGCACTCTGTAATGTGTACTTGTATAAGGTGCTCTGTAACATGTGTACTTGTATAAGGCGCTCTGTAATGTGTACTTGTATAAGGTGCTCTGTAACATGTGTACTTGTATAAGGCACTCTGTAATGTGTACTTGTATAAGGCGCTCTGTAATGTGTACTTGTATAAGGCGCTCTGTAACATGTGTACTTGTATAAGGTGCTCTGTAACATGTGTACTTGTATAAGGCGCTCTGTAATGTGTACTTGTATAAGGCACTCTGTAATGTGTACTTGTATAAGGTGCTCTGTAACATGTGTACTTGTATAAGGTGCTCTGTAACATGTGTACTTGTATAAGGCGCTCTGTAACATGTGTACTTGTATAAGGCGCTCTGTAATGTGTACTTGTATAAGGTGCTCTGTAACATGTGTACTTGTATAAGGCACTCTGTAATGTGTACTTGTATAAGGCGCTCTGTAAGCAGGACAGTGGATCGTACGGGCAGGGTCATCTCTTCCTTTTGCTCTGTTATGGTTCATGGTTGTGCTTCCCCATTGTAAAGCGCTTCAGAATCTGTTGGCGCTATATTTGTGACTGTAACTGTATGCTGTGCGGGGTAGACGTAGGTTGCTGCTGCGTTAGCTGTACTTGCTTAATATTCAGGGTTCAGTGGGTCGGCCGCCATCATTACCTCTGGAGATGGAGGACAGAATATGGAAATTCAGAGATTCCTCCAACTGATCGTAATCCGCGTCCACGGACGAGACGTCCAACGTCTGGATCAGGAAAGGCATCTTTCCACGTCCCTGGTCATAGTTGACGGTGTGGTTCCAGGCATACGGGACGCTCAGCCCGTCCAGGGAGAACATCCTTGTGGAGTAGGCGTAGAGCTGCCCGGGCCCCGTCTGTATGTAATCCTCCGTATAATCCTACGAGGAGCACATAGTCATCACGATAAAGGACATTGCGTCAATGCACGTCCAAAATAACATCAAAATGTATTGTGGTATTGTAAGTAAGGTGCTGGTCCTGGATCGGAGGTTATAGGATGAGGGAACTGCCGGGAAAGCAGCCTATTCAGGTAGGGTGGCAGCTTCCCAGAAGTGCTCTGAAACACCAGTTTGGAAAGGTGAAGGGTGCGTCTGAATTCCAGTGACGGCCAGTTTAGTTCTTTTAACATGTCACAATGGTGGGTCATGTAGTTACATTGTAGCACAAAGCGGCAGAATGAGTTATACAATGTAGTAAGTTTATGAAGGTGTGTTTGCGGGGCGGCTGCATACACTACGGGCCCTATTACAATCTGGGCATTAAAATGCGGGTGCAAGGGAGGAAAAACTGCGCCCGCAGTTTTCCCCCTTGCGCCCGCTTTTTAATGCCAGATTACAATGCAGGCGCAAAAAAATGCTGCCTGCATTGTAGCGCCCGTTAAAAATCAGGATGCTCGTGGCAGCACTGAGCGCAGCCGCGAGCATCCACTCGCTGGAGTCCATAGGACTCCAATGAGATCCTCTCTGCCGGTCACGTGACCGGTCGAATCTCGCATCGCGAGATCCAGCCGGTCGGCGTAGGGATACGAAGGGAGAGACAGGGGGGACTTTTCCCCCTGTCTTTCCCTGCTCCCGCTGGCCAGAGGAGGCGACCGGAGACGCGGTCCTCGCCGCGGGACACAGGGTAAGTATGTGATTTTTATTTTTTTTACTTTTTTAAGCTGGTGTTAACGGATTCTGCACCAGCGGAATCCGTTAACCAGAGCCAGGACCTGGTGTTAACTTTTCGCTGACCAGAGCCAGGCGTTAATCAGCGCCGGGACATTGTAATCCAGCGCTGATTAACACTTTGCGCTCCCCATGTTAAGTATAGGGAGCGCAAAGTGCAGTGACCTCGTGCTGAGGAGCGCAAGGTCTCAAACGCAAACGGGTTTATTAACCCGTTTGTGTTTGGATTGTAATATGCCCTGAACACCGCAGCTAACAGTAATGTTCATTCAGGTTAGCGATACCGTTAGCGTGCAGAGTGTAATAGGGCCCTACATCTCCTTAATCAACAACCGGCAAAGCATTTGTTGTGAATCTGCTTTCTTTATGCTTACCTTCACGCTGACATCCACAGAGGCCTGGAGCTGGAGGACGTGTCCTCTCACCGATATGTCCAGGAGAAGGGACCCGTCTGGATCCACGCCTCGGGCAGTGTGTGTAATGTGCAGGATCTCCCCTGCGGATACATGGGGGGGGGGGGTATTGGGATACGGCAGGAGGTTTATTAAAGCTACGACTCATTTAGCAAATCTTACCGGTTATTTTATACGTTTCTTAACCCCCGAATGACCTGGCCGTGCGAGATGGGCCGGTGCAGACTTGCCGCTCCTGCTCTGCGTGTTCACCTGTGATTTCGCACTTTATGGTCGGCTCATATGATCGTGTGAACGGAGGTTTGGCCTTTGACCAACGTCACATGGAATGAATGAGAAACCTTCACTTCATACTAACCGGTGGCAAACTCCGCTTGTGATTCCCTCGTAAACTCGCCGCCCGTCAGAGTGAATCCGTTCGCTGCGTCTCCCATTTCTTCGGCCACCGTCCAGTAAATGGGGTTTAATATGGAGATAAGGTTCCTCATGGAGGGGCCTTAAAATGACGACATAAAGGACATTATTAAGTCCAGAAGTTCCCCGGCATCTCGTCCTGAGACACCAACAACAACATAACCTCTGCACTCAATGGTGACCACATACTCATCCCTAACTGTGCACAGCCTATACGTATACCCAGCTCTCTATACACAGCCTATACGTATACCCAGCTCTCTATACACAGCCTATACGTATACCCAGCTCTCTATACACAGCCTATACCTATACCCAGCTCTCTATACACAGCCTATACTCACCCCGAGCTCTCTATACACAGCCTATACTCACCCCGAGCTCTCTATACACAGCCTATATTCACCCCGAGCTCTCTATACACAGTCTATACTCCCGAGCTCTCTATACACAGTCTATACTCCCGAGCTCTCTATACACAGTCTATACTCCCGAGCTCTCTATACACAGTCTATATTCACCCCGAGCTCTCTATACACAGCCTATACTCCCGAGCTCTCTATACACAGTCTATACTCCCGAGCTCTCTATACACAGCCTATACTCCCAAGCTCTCTATACACAGCCTATACTCACCGAGCTCTCTATACACAGCCTATACTCACCCCGAGCTCTCTATACACAGCCTATACTCACCCCGAGCTCTCTATACACAGCCTATACTCACCCGAGCTCTCTATACACAGCCTATACTCACCCCGAGCTCTCTATACACAGCCTATATTCACCCCGAGCTCTCTATACACAGCCTATACTCCCGAGCTCTCTATACACAGCCTATACTCACCCGAGCTCTCTATACACAGCCTATACGTATACCCAGCTCTCTATACACAGTCTATACTCCCGAGCTCTCTATACACAGCCGATACTCACCTGAGCTCTCTATACACAGTCTATACTCACCTGAGCTCTCTATACACAGTCTATACTCACCCCGAGCTCTCTATACACAGCCGATACTCACCCGAGCTCTCTATACACAGCTTATACTCACCCAAGTTCTCTATACACAGCCTATATTTACATACCTAACTTTCTATACCCAGTCTATACTCACCCTGAGCTCTCTGTATACAGCCTATGCATATACCCAGCCCTCTATACGGAGTCTACTCACTCCGAGCCCTCTTACTTATGTGGTTTATCTAATCTACAGTATTTAACAGTTAATGAGGTAGAGGAGGGAATGTTTAGATAAGGGGGTATATTGTGTTCTCCAGGCTACCTGAGATAAGGCAGGGAGCTTAAAAGACTTCTAATCTGCCCCCTTGTGATGTCCTTTAAATACATCCCACACAATACAATGATGTGAGTCGGTGACTAACCCATTCACTCCATTCTATGGCCAAAGCCACACAGTGAGGAGCAAGTGATGGAAAGATACAACACAAAATATCACACAATGGATGCGCCCAGTGACACATATAGAGGAAAATATCACACAATATATGTGTCACTGGGTGCATCCATTGTGTGATATTTTCCTCTATGTGTCACTGGGCGCATCCATTGTGTGATATTTTCCTCTATATGTGTCACTGGGCGCATCCATTGTGTGATATTTTCCTCTATATGTGTCACTGGGAGCATCCATTGTGTGATATTTTCCTCTATATGTGTCACTGGGAGCAAGTGATGGAAAGATACAACACAAAATATCACACAATGGATGCATCCAGTGACACATATAGAGGAAAATATCACACAATGGATGCACCCAATGACACATATAGAGGAAAATATCACACAATGGATGCGCCCAGTGACACATATAGAGAAAATATCACACAATGGATGCGCCCAGTGACACATATAGAGGAAAATATCACACTATGGATGCACCCAGTGACACATATAGAGGGAAATATCACACAATGGATGCGCCCAGTGACACATATAGAGGAAAATATCACACTATGGATGCACCCAGTGACACATATAGAGGGAAATATCACACAATGGATGAGCCCAGTGACACATATAGAGGGAATATTTTCGTAGCTAAACTAACAAGAGAAAAACAAACACATGTAAGATATCAGCAACATCAAATGAACACAAGAAGGACATGTCATTTTTTGGTGGTACTGGCCCTTTAATTATCTTAATTATCTTACCTAAACTTTTGGGAATATTGGTGATTTTTGCGTGAATCCGTCTGGTCTCGGAATCCGGCGAATCAGTAACGGTGCCGTTCAGGAGCGAGATCCCAAACTCAACTCCGTTTAGGTTTCCAAATAAATTGCCTTTGACATACTGAGGCCCGCCTGTCATGACATCGAAATGAAAACATTAATAACACACAGTGAAATCTGGAGAGAAAATCACGATTCAGGGAATTAATGTTTCAGCAGATCAATTGGTGACATGCAGCACCGCAGAGCTTACTGACCGGCCTGGTGACAAGACCATGCATACAACAACCATAAAATAGAGAGTAATCTGCAGCATGTACACAGAGCTCCACAGCAATACAACTCACAGTAATGTGCAGTGTGTATGAGCGTATCACAGAATCCACAGCAATACAACTCACAGTAATGTGCAGTGTGTATGAGCGTATCACAGAGCTCCACAGCAATACAACTCACAGTAATGTGCAGTGTGTATGAGCGTATCACAGAGCTCCACAGCAATACAACTCACAGCAATGTGCAGTGTCTATAAGCGTATCACAGAATCCACAGCAATACAACTCACAGTAATGTGCAGTGTGTATGAGCGTATCACAGAATCCACAGCAATACAACTCACAGTAATGTGCAGTGTGTATGAGCGTATCACAGAATCCACAGCAATAAACCTCACAGTAATGTGCAGTGTGTATAAGCGTATCACAGAATCCACAGCAATAAAACTCACAGTAATGTGCGGTGTGTATGAGTGTATCACAGGACTCCACAGCTTTTTATAGGGGATGTTGTTCTTACCTGGACATGCGTGGCTGTTACATCGCAATACCTGAGTTGCATCCCCAGGGCAGGGCCGAACGCGTCCTGAATGAACATGGTGACTGCACTGACGCGTGCGAACCTGATCCCCTCCACCACAAGATGCTGAACATTTACTCCAAGCTTCCCAAGGACCCCAACTTCCATCAACTGCAAGAAAACAGAATATTGAAAATATATACAGTATATATAAACAACAACATACGGATACATCAAGTAAATGAAAACTGGTGATTTGCACATTGAAAATTCCATAATCCTATGAGTTGATTTATAGCGTGTCCTCTCTGTGTATTATGTGTAACGCAGACATCAGTGAATCCCAGACTCCCTGTATTGTGTCCTCTCGGTGTATTAAAGTAAGGTCCAGAAATATTGGGACATGGACACAATTGTAACATCTTTGGCTCTATACACCACCACAATGGAGTTGGAATGAAACAAACACAATGTGCTTTAACTGCAGACGGTCAGCTTTAATTTGAGGGTATGTACATCCAACTCAGGTGAACGGTGTAGGACTTACAGCAGTTTGCAGATGTGCCCCCACTTGTTAAGGGACCAAAGGTAATGGGACAGAATAATAATCATGAATCACACTTTCCCTTCTTAATACTTGGTTACAAATCCTTTGCAGTCAATCACAGCCTGAAGTCTGGAACGCATAGACATCACCAGACGCTGGGTTTCATCCCTGGTGATGCTCTGCTAGGCCTCTACTGCAACTGTCTTCAGTTCCTGCTTGTTCTTGGGGCATTTTCCCTTCAGTTTTGTCTTCAGCAAGTGAAATGCAGCTCAATGGGATTCAGGTCAGGTGATTGACTTGGCCATTGCATAACATTCCACTTCTGTCCCTTCAAAAACTCTTTGCTTGCTTTTGCCGTATGCTTTGGGTCATTGTCCATCTGCACTGTGAAGCGCCGTCCAATGAGTTCTGCAGCATTTGGCTGAATGTGAGCAGATAATATTGCCCCAAACACTTCAGAATTCATCCTGCTGCTTTTGTCAGCGTCACATCATCAATAAATACAAGAGAACCAGTTCCATTGGCAGCCATACATGCCCACGCCATGACACTACCACCACCATGCTTCACTGATGAGGTGGTATGCTTAGGATCATGAGCAGTCCCTTTCCTTCTCCATACTCTTCTCTTCCCATCACTCTGGTACGAGTTGATCTTGGTCTCATCTGTCCATAGGATCTTGTTCCAGAACTGTGAAGGCTTTGTTAGGTGTTGTTTGGCAAACTCTAATCTGGCCTTCCTGTTTTTGAGGCTCACCAATGGTTTACATCTTGTGGTGAACCCTCTGTATTCACTCTGGTGAAGTCTTCTCTTGATTGTTGACTTTGACACACATACACCTACCTCCTGGAGAGTGTTCTTGATCTGACCAACTGTTGTGAAGGGTGTTTTCTTCACCAGGGAAAGAATTCTTCGGTCATCCACCACAGTGGTTTTCCGTGGTCTCCCAGGTCTTTTGGTGTTGCTGAGCTCACGGTGCGTTTCTTCTTTTTGAGAATGTTCCAAACAGTTGTTTTGGCCATGCCTAATGTTCTTGCTATCTCTCTGATGGGTTTGTTTTGTTTCTTCAGCCTAATGATGGCTTGCTTCACTGATAGTGAAGGCTCTTTGGATCTCATCTTGAGAGTTGACAGCAACAGATTCCAAATACAAATAGCACACTTGAAATGAACTCTGGGCCTTTTATCTGCACATTGTAATTGGGGTAATGAGGGAATATCACACACCTGGCCATGGAACAGCTGAGACGCTAATTGTCCCATTACCTTTGGTCCCTTAACAAGTGGGGGCACATCTGCAAACTGCTGTAAGTCCTACACCGTTCACCTGAGTTGGATGTACATACCCTCAAATTAAAGCTGACAGTCTGCAGTTAAAGCACATTGTGTTTGTTTCATTCCAACTCCATTGTGGTGGTGTATAGAGCCAAAGATGTTACAATTGTGTCCATGTCCCAATATTTCTGGACCTGACTGTGTAACGCAGACATATCAGTGAATCCCAGGCTCCCTGTATTGTGTCCTCTCTGTGTATTATGTGTAACGCAGACATCAGTGAATCCCAGACTCCCTGTATTGTGTCCTCTCTGTGTATTGTGCACTAGATTTCCTTTTACCCACCTGGACACAGGTCGACGTTACATTTTTGTGTTTCGGTGTCGGCCCCGGCGCAGGCTCGCCCGCTGTGTGAAGGCGCAGGGTTGTCACACGTTCGGTATCTTCTCGTTTGGCCCCCGTTGCACGTACGGCTGCAGGTTCCCCAGGGACTCCACAATCCCCAGTTCCCGTGAACTGCAAAGTAAGAGCAGATTTCTCTATGTGTGCTTAATATTTAAAAAAAACCACACGAGCCTCGAGGGACCCCAGAAACGACAAATGCTTCGGCTTCCCACCAACAAAAGGTTAATAAGAACCCTTAAAAGTGCTGACATTATGTGTTGGACCTCTGTGACCCTGAGAACCCGGAGCAGCGAGGGTATATAGCGGTGACAAGTCTATATCAGACTATCAAGCATGCGTGGCCGGCAAAAGCCAGGAGGGGCAGCATGTCTAGCGACAGGAAGCCCAAATCATTTCATATTGTGACTCTGGGTAAAAGTATCTGATCAGGAGCGTTTCATGGGTTAAAGTTAGAGAATGAACAGGTTAATGCGATCCCTGTAAAATCAGATGCTTTCTTTGGAACGCAGAACTTACCGGGACACAGGTCAGAGTTGCAGACCTCACTTTCTAATGCGTTGCCGTCGCACGCGTGGCCTCCATACAACGGGGCGGGATTGGAACATTCCCTGGTTCTCTGGCGAATACCTCCACCGCACGACAAGCTGCAAGACGTCCAACTGCTCCACAAGGACCACCTTCCATCCACTGGGAGAAAAGAAGGCATGTGAAGTGACGCTCTGAGCGGCGCGCGGTGCCTGTCTCCATTCTGTTCCTCACCTTATGGGCTGTACCTATAAACCTAAAACCTTGCAATGATGTCACTGGGAGAAGCTAAGCGTCCCATTGGGTATAAAATCCCATGCGTGTGTCTGCACATCCAGCATCCCGGCGCTTTCTACGGGTACCCTGCATCGAGGACCAGAGCATGCGCAGCTGCACAGAGCCCTGACTCGTCTTGGATCACATTGTTTACATTGTTACATTGTTTCAGTAGATTCTTTTTATAAAAGAAGTCGCTTTGGTTAAACAGGCCGAGCGTCTCTTATCCAAAATACTCATGCTTTTATCTCCTGTTTCCATTCTGTGGATTCATCTCATTTTAATATGTAAATATGCCAAAAAATCCCAAATCCAGACACTTCTGGTCGTAACTTTATTTTTCCTTTTTACACACTATTCCGTCAAAGAAAAGAAAAAACAGCAACGTGCGTTTTATCATGTTTTTATAACGTGCTTTGTAACGTGTTTTGTAGTGAGTTCTGTAGTGCGTTCTGTAATGTGTTTTGTAACGTGTTTTGTAACGTGTTCTATAGCGTGTTCTGTAATGTGTTTTGTAACGTGTTTTGTAACGTGTTTTGTAACGTGTTCTGTAATGTGTTTTGTAACGTGTTCTGTAATGTGTTTTGTAACGTATTCTGTAATGTGTTTTGTAACGTGTTTTGTAACGTGTTTTGTAACGTGTTCTGTAATGTGTTTTGTAACGTGTTTTGTAACGTGTTTTGTAACGTGTTCTGTAATGTGTTTTGTAGCGTGTTCTGTAATGTGTTTTGTAACGTATTCTGTAACGTGTTTTGTAACGTATTCTGTAATGTGTTTTGTAATGTGTTTTGTAATGTGTTTTGTAATGTGTTCTGTAATGTGTTCTGTAACGTGTTTTGTAATGTGTTTTGTAATGTGTTCTGTAATGTGTTCTGTAACGTGTTTTGTAATGTGTTTTGTAATGTGTTCTGTAATGTGTTCTGTAATGTGTTTTGTAGCGTGTTCTGTAATGTGTTTTGTAACGTATTCTGTAACGTGTTTTGTAACGTATTCTGTAATGTGTTTTGTAATGTGTTTTGTAATGTGTTTTGTAATGTGTTCTGTAACGTGTTTTGTAACGTGTTTTGTAATGTGTTTTGTAATGTGTTCTGTAATGTGTTCTGTAACGTGTTTTGTAATGTGTTTTGTAATGTGTTCTGTAATGTGTTCTGTAACGTGGTGTTGTTTTTAATGCACAAGTAATCTGGTTACAGTTTATGTTAGTGTTACGGTTCCTTTAAAGGACAATCTGTGTATTCAAAATAACCCGTTCTTCGTGGCTGGTGTGGCGCTGCCTACCAGGACAGTGCCGGCCATTGCATATCTGCATCTGAGCATCTGGTCCGTCGCACTGCAGTCCGTCGAATGCAGGTGGGGGGTTATCGCACTGCCTCCTGCGCGTCTGAGTGCCCTTTCCACAGGTTTTACTGCACGGACCCCATGGCAGCCAAGGACTCCACGCTCCGCCCACTGAAAAATGTACATTCTTTCATACATTATCCCACAATTAATCCATTATCAGTTAATCCATTATCCACAATTAATCCATTATCAGTTAATCCATTATCCATAAATTAATCCATTATCAATTAATCCATTATCAATCAATTAATCCATTATCAATTAATCCATTATCCCATAATTCATCTATTATCACACAATTAATCCATTATCAATCAATTAATCCATTATCCCACAATTAATCCATTATCAATAATCCATTATCAATAATCCATTATCCCACAATTAATCCATTATCACACAATTAATCCATTATCCACAATTAATCCATTATCCACAATTAAAGCATTATCCCTCAATTAAACTGCCGTGTAAATGGAAGATACTTTCATTTTATTTAATTGTTCTATAATGTTTATTTCCTTGTGGTTTTATTTTTTGTTTTGTTGCATGAGAATAAAATATGTTTTTAAACTATGAAAATCCGGGTGTGAGCAGAGCAGTTCTGTACATCCCACGTGGTGGTTTTGAGGTACCATTGGAAAGGCTAGAGTCTGACCTTGCCAAGGATACCAAACATGACCATGTAAAATAAATAAATAAAATACAAAAGTACAAAAATAAAATACAATATATATATATTTTTAAGATTTTGGTTAAAATTCCATATTTCCTTAGAAAAATGCAGAAACAGGTTCGCCATGTATTAGGTTTTTTAAAAAAAAAATAAAAAAAATTAGGCACCCTGATAAATATTTAAATCAGAAAGGTCTGGATGATGTGGCAAAATAAATTTGCACGGTGAAAATGATTGAAATCTGAATAGAAATTTACAATTATTGGACATGTTTTGATACGGTATTCTGGCATGATATAATGCATTAACGTGACAGAACGCAGAGCATTGCTGCGCAGGCTCAGTCCGGCATCACCTGAGCAGCAGGAGAACAGACCCTGAGCAGCAATGTCCTGGGGAGAATGAATGTGATGCGCGCAGCCTGCATTCCAGCGCCCAATCTGCATGTTACTGCGAACCAGACACCAAATTCTTAGCCAAAATTGAAAGAGTTCCCCTCCCGAAACTTGTGTCTGGATCCGCCCTTGAGGAGACGTGGATTTGTCACAGAACGGCTGCCTGTGGAGCTGCGATCCATTACCTGGACAAGGCGTCACATTACACGCTGCGACGTCTACAGATTTTCCCTCGCACGCCTTTCCTCCTCCTTGGGCGGTGGGGGCATTGCACACCCGTACCCTTGTCTTTTTGCCGACCCCACATGACTTAGAGCAGTCTTCCCACTCGCTCCAGGCTGACCAGCTGCCGTCCACTATGAAATAAGCAATAAATCATTCAATATAATCTCTACAACAACAATAGGTTTTCTGCAGCAACGTTGTTGCTTGGCTGCCGAATTAATGGTAACGCAAGGTAACAACAATCTAATAGTAACACACAGTGACAATGAGCCATGACTATATACACCGGCGTTATAGTATCCGTGTCTGGGTCCAGTCTGGGCTTCAGGTCAGGCTGAATTCTTCATGGAATGGACTCTGGGGTGGATGGGCATCTCTAGGCATCTCTAGGTATTCCCAGCCAAGATTTTTACCAAGGTGTGCTAAGAGTAAGGCTGGGTTCACACCACAGCGTAGCGCAGCGTCGCGCGCGTTTTTTACGCGCGTTCGCGCATACAAAAAAACGCGCGAACGTGCGTTGCAGCGCGTTCGCGGCTATGATATGGCCGCGAACGCACGTCTATATGCCGAAAAGAAGCTCCCGGACTTCTTTTCGCGTCGGCTGTTTTAAAGCGCATTCCTGCGCGCTTTAAAACGCTTAGGTGTGACATGCCCACATAGGCAATCATGGGATTTTATGTTTAAGCGTTTTACAGCACGCAGGAGCGCGCTGTAAAACGCTTAGGTGTGAACCCAGCCTAAGAATCAGCTGGACCTTTCCTGCTCATCTCAAGCTCTTTAGCTGGGAAGTCAAATAGGAGGATTTGCACATGTGTTTACGCCCAGTATACACAGGGACTGGTTTACCAGCTGCTGGGGATTAATTACCAGGGCATGGCTTGTTCTGGCAGCTTCTCGTCTCCGTCTCGACTCCATGGCAGTAAAGGCCACCGTTCGCTGGAGCTGGACTGTTACAAAGTCGCATCCTTTTCTGGACTCCCAGACCACAGGTCACACTGCATGCCTGCCATGGGAGCCACTCGGAAAACCCGCCGTGCACTGTGAAAGAATGCAGGGGTTCTAAATACAGACATATAGTATATAGAAATAACAGAGCAATATCATCTGCTAGTGCCTGATAAAGAACGAACGAACATCTAGTACAGAAAAGGGAACGTTTTCATTCAATCTTTGAACCAGATTTCGATTTAATAAGGCATTTGTTCATTCTATCTTTGAACTGGATTTCAATTTAATACAGCATTTTTCATTGTCTTTTAACCAAATTTCGATTAGATAAATTGTTTGCTCATTCTGTCTTTGAACCAGATTTTGACTTAGTAAAGCATTTATTTATTCTATCTTTGAACCTGATTTCGATTTAATACAGCATTTGATCATTTTGTCGCATAGCCTGTTGTATTAGTAGCTACGCATGCCTATTGCAAAAGCCTTGTACTCTACCTCGGACTGTAAACATGGCACTGGCCACAGTGCTTCCCATCGGGTTCGAGGTTTTACATTCATACACGGATGTGTCCTCCTTCCGAGCAGAGAGAATTTGCAGCGAGCCATTTGATAGGACAGTAAAACGGTTATCATCAGAGAAAGGGCGAGTATGGCGAGACCAGAAGAATTGAGGCGCAGGTTCTCCTTCAGCTTGGCAGTTTAGTACCACAGCATCTCCTGCATCCACCTCAGTGTCTACTGGACCGGTGGTTATGGATGGTGATCCTGATAAACAGAACCAAGAACCCAAAATGAGTAAAATGAGTAAAATGAGTAAAATACATAGGAAGACATAAACTGTACCACTTATCCAGCATATATAAATTATGCATAACACTGTTATCAGCATAATTAATCCAATAGCTACATGTAGAACATCCAGAGATTATCATTGGAAACGGCACAATAATTTCTCGTAGGCCAGAATGGAAAAATCCAAATTTCAAAAGGTGCAATACACTCAATCGACTCAGTAAATGTCCTGATCAAATGGCACTCATGAATATTTGTACCCATTATCAGTGGTGGCTAGAGAGACTTGACGATTTCCACCTTGATGATGTCACTTTGCTCCTACATAACACCAACCATCTCACACATGTCATCATTATCATGTGTTCCATACATGCCCATGAGAGGCAGAAATCCCTCTTTTCTAGGATGACTGTGCGCAGCCGTCCTTAACAAGTGTGAATGGGTGACTTCAGAAATCTCTTAAGGGGGACAGACTGAGCATGTGCAAAGTGCCCTCAGACAGGACAGATTAAAAAAATGTCCATAAGGTTTGAAAGGCTCGCCGTTACTGTTGCTTCATTAAACTATTGTTGTTCTGATTTCTAAGCGAATATCTCATCAGAAAACTGCAAATTATACGACAAAACAACTAAAATGTTTCCAATTTTCACTATTATGACCTAAAATGACCAATTCTCTCTCAGATCATCATCTCAAAACCTCTTAAATTTTGTGTTTGTGCTGATTTTTGTTGTCAATTATTCGTAGACGTGACCTGTAGCAAGTACTCCTGATTCAGGATTCTTTTGTGTGTCTGTCTTGTGTGTTTTCTGGTAAATTAGGCGATTTAACCCCTTCACTACTGTGATCGTGTATGCATGATCAACAGCAGCAGGCACAGCAGCCAGAGTTCCAGAATTATGCTGTGTCATTGCAAATAAAATTCATTTGTTGCAAACTAATTTTGTTTGCTTTTGGGCTCCAGAAGGTGCCCCTAAAGTGTTAGCCCTGTGGGCAAGATGCCCAGGGTGCTAAAACAGTTCTCTATTGGACTTCCCCTGCTGATATGCACATAGTCTTGAACTGCAGTTATAACTGTAATAACTCCATTTAGCCAGTAGATGGCCACATTTCCCCAGCGGAATAAATTATTCTAGTAATGAATACATTGAGAATATTCCCAAATATTTCTTACTGTATCATTAACTAAAAATGAATTTCCATAAAAATGCAGGTTCCTGCCTGTGCTTTGGTTAGGAAAATCACTCAGTAGTGAAGGGGTTAAGCAGCCTCATTGCCATGGGCGTCCGCAGAAATTTTTCCAGGGGGGAGCTAAATTTTAATGGCATCCATATTCTGCCCTTTTGAGAATGTCAGGAAGGGAACAGTTATAAAATAAAGCGTAGTAATACAGAGGCTGCGAAACATGATGCAAGTCTAATAGAAGAATAAAGGTGTAAGTGTCTGAACTGAGGGTTGCATTTTCTAGACCATCTCTGGATACACAAACCATGACCCTCCCACACATACTAGCACACACACCAGGCCCCCTCCAAACATATACATACCTACACGCACACACACCAGCCCCCTTCCTACACATATACACACATATATATATATATATATATATACACACCCCTCCCTCCGTCTCTGTATACACAGTGACAGACCGGCTCTGTATACAGATATACAATCTGTATCCCCCGCTCTGCTAAGTTTGTAAACTCTGGAGCAGGGTCCCCTCTTCTCTTAGATTGTAAGCTCTGGAGCAGGGTCCCCTCTCCTCTTAGATTGTAAGCTCTGGGGCAGGGTCCCCTCTCCTCTTAGATTGTAAGCTCTGGGGCAGGGTCCCCTCTCCTCTTAGATTGTAAGCTCTGGGCAGGGTCCCCTCTCCTCTTAGATTGTAAGCTCTGGAGCAGGGTCCCCTCTCCTCTTAGATTGTAAGCTCTGGAGCAGGGTCTCCTCTCCTCTTAGATTGTAAGCTCTGGAGCAGGGTCCCCTCTCCTCTTAGATTGTAAGCTCTGGGGCAGGGTCCCCTCTCCTCTTAGATTGTAAGCTCTGGGGCAGGGTCCCCTCTCCTCTTAGATTGTAAGCTCTGGGGCAGGGTCCCCCCTCCTCTTAGATTGTAAGCTCTGGGGCAGGGTCCCCTCTCCTCTTAGATTGTAAGCTCTGGAGCAGGGTCCCCTCTCCTCTTAGATTGTAAACTCTGGAGCAGGGTCCCCTCTCCTCTTAGATTGTAAACTCTGGAGCAGGGTCCCCTCTCCTCTTAGATTGTAAACTCTGGAGCAGGGTCCTCCCTCCTCTAAAGATTGTAAGCTCTGGGGCAGGGTCCCCTCTCCTCTTAGATTGTAAGCTCTGGAGCAGGGTCCCCTCTCCTCTTAGATTGTAAGCTCTGGAGCAGGGTCCCCTCTCCTTTTAGATTGTAAGCTCTGGAGCAGGGTCCCCTCTTCTCTTAGATTGTAAGCTCTGGAGCAGGGTCCCCTCTCCTTTTAGATTGTAAGCTCTGGAGCAGGGTCCCCCCTCCTCTTAGACTGTAAGCTCTGGAGCAGGGTCCCCTCTCCTCTTAGATTGTAAGCTCTGGGGCAGGGTCCCCCCTCCTCTTAGATTGTAAGCTCTGGAGCAGGGTCTCCTCTCCTCTTAGACTGTAAGCTCTGGGGCAGGGTCCCCTCTCCTCTTAGATTGTAAGCTCTGGGGCAGGGTCCCCTCTCCTCTTAGATTGTAAGCTCTGGGGCAGGGTCCCCTCTCCTCTTAGATTGTAAGCTCTGGAGCAGGGTCCCCTCTCCTCTAGATTGTAAGCTCTGGGCAGGGTCCCCTCTCCTCTTAGATTGTAAACTCTGGAGCAGGGTCCCCTCTCCTCTTAGATTGTAAACTCTGGAGCAGGGTCCCCTCTCCTCTTAGATTGTAAACTCTGGAGCAGGGTCCCCTCTCCTCTTAGATTGTAAGCTCTGGGGCAGGGTCCCCTCTCCTCTAAAGATTGTAAGCTCTGGGGCAGGGTCCCCTCTCCTCTTAGATTGTAAGCTCTGGAGCAGGGTCCCCTCTCCTCTTAGATTGTAAGCTCTGGAGCAGGGTCCCCTCTTCTCTTAGATTGTAAGCTCTGGAGCAGGGTCCCCTCTCCTTTTAGATTGTAAGCTCTGGAGCAGGGTCCCCCCTCCTCTTAGATTGTAAGCTCTGGAGCAGGGTCCCCTCTCCTCTTAGATTGTAAGCTCTGGGGCAGGGTCCCCCCTCCTCTTAGATTGTAAGCTCTGGAGCAGGGTCTCCTCTCCTCTTAGATTGTAAGCTCTGGGCAGGGTCCCCTCTCCTCTTAGATTGTAAGCTCTGGAGCAGGGTCCTCTCTCCTCTTAGATTGTAAGCTCTGGAGCAGGGTCCTCTCTCCTCTTAGATTGTAAGCTCTGGAGCAGGGTCCCCTCTCTCTTAGATTGTAAGCTCTGGAGCAGGGTCCCCTCTCCTCTTAGATTGTAAGCTCTGGAGCAGGGTCCCTCTCCTCTTAGATTGTAAGCTCTGGAGCAGGGTCCCCTCTTCTCTTAGATTGTAAGCTCTGGAGCAGGGTCCCCTCTCCTTTTAGATTGTAAGCTCTGGAGCAGGGTCCCCCTCCTCTTAGACTGTAAGCTCTGGAGCAGGGTCCCTCTCCTCTTAGATTGTAAGCTCTGGGGCAGGGTCCCCCCTCCTCTTAGATTGTAAGCTCTGGAGCAGGTCTCCTCTCCTCTTAGACTGTAAGCTCTGGGGCAGGGTCCCCTCTCCTCTTAGATTGTAAGCTCTGGAGCAGGGTCCTCTCTCCTCTTAGATTGTAAGCTCTGGAGCAGGGTCCTCTCTCCTCTTAGATTGTAAACTCTGGAGCAGGGTCCCCTCTCCTCTTAGATTGTAAGCTCTGGAGCAGGGTCCCCTCTCCTCTTAGATTGTAAGCTCTGGAGCAGGGTCCCCTCTCCTCTTAGATTGTAAGCTCTGGAGCAGGGTCCCCTCTTCTCTTAGATTGTAAGCTCTGGAGCAGGGTCCCCTCTCCTTTTAGATTGTAAGCTCTGGAGCAGGGTCCCCCCTCCTCTTAGACTGTAAGCTCTGGAGCAGGGTCCCCTCTCCTCTTAGATTGTAAGCTCTGGGGCAGGGTCCCCCCTCCTCTTAGATTGTAAGCTCTGGAGCAGGGTCTCCTCTCCTCTTAGACTGTAAGCTCTGGGGCAGGGTCCCCTCTCCTCTTAGATTGTAAGCTCTGGGGCAGGGTCCCCTCTCCTCTTAGACTGTAAGCTCTGGGGCAGGGTCCCCTCTCCTCTTAGATTGTAAGCTCTGGAGCAGGGTCCCCTCTCCTCTTAGATTGTAAGCTCTGGGGCAGGGTCCCCTCTCCTCTTAGATTGTAAACTCTGGAGCAGGGTCCCCCTCTCCCCTCTTAGATTGTAAACTCTGGAGCAGGGTCCCTCTCCTCTTAGATTGTAAACTCTGGAGCAGGGTCCCTCTCCTCTTAGATTGTAAACTCTGGAGCAGGGTCCTCCCTCCTCTAAAGATTGTAAGCTCTGGGGCAGGGTCCCCTCTCCTCTTAGATTGTAAGCTCTGGAGCAGGGTCCCCTCTCCTCTAGATTGTAAGCTCTGGAGCAGGGTCCCCTCTTCTCTCTAGATTGTAAGCTCTGGAGCAGGGTCCCCTCTCCTTTTAGATTGTAAGCTCTGGAGCAGGGTCCCCCTCTCCTCTTAGACTGTAAGCTCTGGGCAGGGTCCCCTCTCCTCTTAGATTGTAAGCTCTGGGGCAGGGTCCCCCTCTCTCTTAGATTGTAAGCTCTGGAGCAGGGTCTCCTCTCCTCTTAGACTGTAAGCTCTGGGGCAGGGTCCCCTCTCCTCTTAGATTGTAAGCTCTGGAGCAGGGTCCCTCTCTCCTCTTAGATTGTAAGCTCTGGAGCAGGGTCCCTCTCCTCTTAGATTGTAAGCTCTGGAGCAGGGTCCCCTCTTCTCTAAGATTGTAAGCTCTGGAGCAGGGTCCCCTCTCCTCTTAGATTGTAAGCTCTGGAGCAGGGTCCCCTCTCCTCTTAGATTGTAAGCTCTGGAGCAGGGTCCCCTCTTCTCTTAGATTGTAAGCTCTGGAGCAGGGTCCCTCTCCTTTTAGATTGTAAGCTCTGGAGCAGGGTCCCCCTCTCCTCTTAGACTGTAAGCTCTGGAGCAGGGTCCCCTCTCCTCTTAGATTGTAAGCTCTGGGGCAGGGTCCCCCTCCTCTTAGATTGTAAGCTCTGGAGCAGGGTCCTCCTCTCCTCTTAGACTGTAAGCTCTGGGGCAGGGTCCCTCTCCTCTTAGATTGTAAGCTCTGGAGCAGGGTCCTCTCTCCTCTTAGATTGTAAGCTCTGGAGCAGGGTCCTCTCTCCTCTTAGATTGTAAGCTCTGGAGCAGGGTCCCCTCTTCCTCTTAGATTGTAAGCTCTGGAGCAGGGTCCCCTCTCCTCTTAGATTGTAAGCTCTGGAGCAGGGTCCCCTCTCCTTTTAGATTGTAAGCTCTGGAGCAGGGTCCCCTCTTCTCTTAGATTGTAAGCTCTGGGGCAGGGTCCCCTCTCCTTTTAGATTGTAAGCTCTGGAGCAGGGTCCCCTCTCCTCTTAGATTGTAAGCTCTGGAGCAGGGTCCCCTCTCCTTTTAGATTGTAAGCTCTGGAGCAGGGTCCCCTCTCCTTTTAGATTGTAAGCTCTGGAGCAGGGTCCCCCCTCCTCTTAGACTGTAAGCTCTGGAGCAGGGTCCCCTCTCCTCTTAGATTGTAAGCTCTGGGGCAGGGTCCCCCCTCCTCTTAGATTGTAAGCTCTGGAGCAGGGTCTCCTCTCCTCTTAGACTGTAAGCTCTGGGGCAGGGTCCCCTCTCCTCTTAGATTGTAAGCTCTGGAGCAGGGTCCTCTCTCCTCTTAGATTGTAAGCTCTGGAGCAGGGTCCCCTCTCCTCTTAGATTGTAAGCTCTGGGGCAGGGTCCCCCCTCCTCTTAGATTGTAAGCTCTGGGGCAGGGTCCCCTTCTCCTCTTAGATTGTAAGCTCTGGGGCAGGGTCCCCTCTCCTCTTAGATTGTAAGCTCTGGAGCAGGGTCCTCTCTCCTCTTAGATTGTAAGCTCTGGAGCAGGGTCCCCTCTCCTCTTAGATTGTAAGCTCTGGAGCAGGGTCCTCTCTCCTCTTAGATTGTAAGCGCTGGAGCAGGGTCCCCTCTCCTCTTAGATTGTAAGCTCTGGAGCAGGGTCCCCTCTCCTCTTAGATTGTAAGCTCTGGAGCAGGGTCCCCTCTCCTCTTAGATAGTAAGCTCTGGGGCAGGGTCCCCTCTCCTCTTAGATTGTAAGCTCTGGAGCAGGGTCCCCTCTCTCTTACATTGTAAGCTCTGGAGCAGGGTCCCCTCTCCTCTTAGATTGTAAGCTCTGGAGCAGGGTCCCCTCTCCTCTTAGATTGTAAGCTCTGGAGCAGGGTCCCCTCTCTTTAGATTGTAAGCTCTGGGGCAGGGTCCCCTCTCCTCTTAGATTGTAAGCTCTGGGGCAGGGTCCCCTCTCCTCTTAGATTGTAAGCTCTGGGGCAGGGTCCCCTCTCCTCTTACATTGTAAACTCTGGGGCAGGGTCCCCTCTCCTCTTAGATTGTAAGCTCTGGGGCAGGGTCCCCTCTCCTCTTAGATTGTAAACTCTGGGGCAGGGTCCCCTCTCCTCTTAGATTGTAAACTCTGGGGCAGGGTCCCCTCTCCTCTTAGATTGTAAACTCTGGGGCAGGGTCCCCTCTCCTCTTAGACTGTAAACTGGGGCAGGGTCCCCTCTCCTCTTAGACTGTAAGCTCTGGGACAGGGTCCCCTCTCCTCTTAGATTGTAAGCTCTGGAGCAGGGTCCCCTCTCCTCTTACATTGTAAGCTCTGGAGCAGGATCCCCTCTCCTCTTAGATTGTAAGCTCTGGAGCAGGGTCCCCTCTCCTCTTAGATTGTAAGCTCTGGAGCAGGGTCCTCTCTCCTCTTAGATTGTAAGCTCTGGGGCAGGGTCCCCTCTCCTCTTAGATTGTAAGCTCTGGAGCAGGGTCCCCTCTCCTCTTAGATTGTAAACTCATCCCCACCAGATTACTATTAGTCATGGTGTTCCTCCTCCCCAGGCAGACAAACTAGGCCTCAGACCAGGGGTCATCAAGCTTAAAAAAGATTTGACAATCATCATCTTTTGCTGTGTGCAGCATTCCATCCAGTGGCCACAGCAGCAGCAGCCCCTGCATCTCAGCCCAGGCAGCCCCTGCATCTCAGCCCAGGCAGCCCCTGCATCTCAGCCCAGGCAGCCCCTGCATCTCAGCCCAGGCAGCCCCTGCATCTCAGCCCAGGCTGCCCCTGCATCTCAGCCCAGGCAGCCCCTGCATCTCAGCCCAGGCAGCCTCTCCCAGCGTCTGAAGTGAGTAGGAGCACGTGGTGGATTGGAGGCGGAGTGAGGAGGTGACATCACAAGACCCACACAGACCGCCCCCACACTGACCGGAACTCCTGTGCAGCCTGCTATGAGTAACAAACAGCTGTCTGGGCAGAGCAGACAGGCAGCCCTGGTTGGGGGGGAGAGTGCCCCCCTTGCCCCATCCTGTGGACGCCAATGTTCATAGCTGACCAATGAATGTTATAGGTTCTGTTTCACATTTCCTGCATCTTTTAGGATTTTATCACATGTCCAATAAACACAAACGTTAAAGTCTTATCCGACAAAGTGAAGTATCTTACTCTGTAAGGTGACTCTGACAGTGTACTCCTTCACTCCCGCCTCATTTGTGGCAATGCACGAATAGTCGCCAGCGTCGTCTTGCTAAACAAAACAAGTTGAATCACGTTAATTTCCAGTGCATTCCATAGGGCGACACATTAAACACCCAGCGCTACTTTTACAATTACATTTCAGGAACAATCGACAATGTTAAGTCGAGTGAATGGGTTACTTCAGGAACCACTTAAAGGTGCAGACTGAGCATGTGCAAAGAGCTCTTAGACAGGGCAGGTTTCAGAAACTGTCCGTAAACCCTGACATGCTGTGAGAGGTAAATACAAAGTGACTTACTGTGGCATTGTAGATGGCGAGGGATCCATTATTGTACTGCTTGATTCTCTTGCTAAACGCAATCCCTTTACCCTTCTTGGTCCATTGAATTCTTGGTGAAGGATTTCCTTTTACTGCGCAGTTCAGGACAATATTCCCTCCCGAAGGCACCGTCTGATTGGCTGGATGGATCCCAACCAGCACAGGGGGTTCTATAATGAAAGACAACATGAGTTAATCACTAAACACCATGCTTAGCCAACAAACGATGGTTATACTTTGTTCAGCTACGGTGGAGGAGGCCTAGTGAAGCTAAGGTGAATTCACTATCTAGGGTGGGAGCTGTCACCATAAATCGCTGCACATTAGTTTCTGCCAAAGTTGTCTACCATGGTTCTAGGTTTCTGTGGTTTTTCTCTGTTCGTTCCACTGTAGTTTCTGCCGAAATTATTAAAAGTAGATTTCAGTGTAATTTCTGCCAGTGTTTCTGTTGAAGTCTAGTGTTGTTTTTGCTGTTGCTTTCAGCTTTGATTGTGGTAGTTCTATGGAGATCACCCCCCCAGGTGTTACAAACAGCGGCAGAACACGCTGCATGGAGAATAACTGCAGGTTACTCTTTCTATGGAGGAATAACAGTTCAGCATTGTATGCAGCTGCTTCCAAATATTCTGTTTCTGAATAGCCAAAGTTGACTAAGGTTGCAACAATGGTGATTTTCACTGGTGAACTTCGGCGCTTCGTGAATTAGTTACTTAGTTTCATTATTTATATAACAACAACAGATTCTGCAGCGCTTTACAATTGAGCCATAAAGAAGCATAAGGAGCAGAAGTCCCTGTCCCAAAGATAACGGTCCCACATATCCAGCACGTCATACATGTGCTCTGCCAGCCGTCCCATGAGCTTACAATCTAAAGGAATAAGAGGGTCGTGAAACCAGAGGGAGCAGGAGGAGTGTGAATCTGTAGGGAAATTACTCCTGAAAGGTGAAAAATACTCACAAATACTCACATTCTGTGAGGTGGTACATACAGGTCTATTCAAAGAAACGTGAAAATCAGGAGAACTGGCAGGAGAAGAGAACAATCTAGACCAAATAGCCGATTTGGAAAGTGAGATAAAAGGGAGAATTTTTCTGGTTTGGCTATTTTGATCTAGAATTTTCACTTCTCCAGTCATTCTCCTGAGTTTCACCTTTCTTTGAATATACTTGATAGTGGAAGTCAGTATCCAGCAACCCTGTATGATTGCCAACCCCCAACCATCAGTTCATTTTCTCCATTTTTGGCTGGTTATTTGTTTGGTTGGTTATTTGTTAGGATGGTTATTTGGTTGGATGGTTATTTGGTTGGATGGTTACTTGATTGGTTGGTTATTTGGTTGGTTGGTTATTTGGTTGGATGGTTATTTAGTTGGATGGTTACTTGATTGGTTGGTTATTTGGTTGGTTATTTGGTTGGATGGTTACTTAATTGGTTGGTTGGTTATTTGGATGGTTAGTTGATTGGTTGGTTATTTGGTTGGTTGGTTATTTGGTTTGGATGGTTATTTGGTTGGTTGGTTACTTGATTGGTTGGTTATTTGGTTTGGATGGTTATTTGGTTGGTTATTTGGTTGGTTGGTTATTTGGATTGGATGGTTATTTGGTTGGGTGGTTATTTGGTTGTTTGGTTATTTGGTTGGTTGGTTATTTGGTTGGTTGGTTATTTGGTTGGTTGGTTATTTGGTTTGGATGGTTATTTGGTTGGTTGGTTACTTGATTGGTTGGTTATTTGGTTGCTTGGTTATTTGGTTTGGATGGTTATTTGGTTGGTTATTTGGATTGGATGGTTATTTGGTTGGGTGGTTATTTGGTTGTTTGGTTATTTGGTTGGTTGGTTATTTGGTTGGTTGGTTATTTGGTTGGTTGGTTATTTGGTTTGGATGGTTATTTGGTTGGTTGGTTACTTGATTGGTTGGTTATTTGGTTGCTTGGTTATTTGGTTTGGATGGTTATTTGGTTGGTTATTTGGTTGGTTGGTTATTTGGATTGGATGGTTATTTGGTTGGGTGGTTATTTGGTTGTTTGGTTATTTGGTTGGTTGGTTATTTGGTTGGTTGGTTATTTGGTTTGGATGGTTATTTGGTTGGTTGGTTACTTGATTGGTTGGTTATTTGGTTGCTTGGTTATTTGGTTTGGATGGTTATTTGGTTGGTTATTTGGTTGGTTGGTTATTTGGATTGGATGGTTATTTGGTTGGGTGGTTATTTGGTTGTTTGGTTATTTGGTTCGGATGGTTATTTGGTTTGGATGGTTATTTGGTTGGTTATTTGGTTGTTTGGTTATTTGGTTCGGATGGTTATTTGGTTTGGATGGTTATTTGGTTGGTTATTTGGTTGGTTGGTTATTTGGTTTGGATGGTTATTTGGTTGGATGGTTATTTGGTTATTTGGTTGTTTGGTTATTTGGTTCGGATGGTTATTTGGATGGTTATTTGTTGGATGGTTCGGATGGTTATTTGGTTGGATGGTTGGTTGGTTATTTGGTTCGGATGGTTATTTGTTTGGATGGTTATTTGGTTGGTTATTTGGGTTGGGATGGTTATTTGGTTTGGATGGTTGGTTGGTTATTTGGTTATTTTGTTGTTTGGTTATTTGGTTCGGATGGTTATTTGGTTGGATGGTTATTTGGTTATTTGGTTGTTTGGTTATTTGGTTCGGATGGTTATTTGGATGGTTATTTGGTTGGATGGTTCGGATGGTTATTTGGTTGGATGGTTGGTTGGTTATTTGGTTCGGATGGTTATTTGTTTGGATGGTTATTTGGTTGGTTATTTGGGTTGGGATGGTTATTTGGTTGGATGGTTATTTGGATTGGATGGTTATTTGGTTGGGTGGTTATTTGGTTGTTTGGTTATTTGGTTCGGATGGTTATTTGGTTTGGATGGTTATTTGGTTGGTTATTTGGTTGTTTGGTTATTTGGTTCGGATGGTTATTTGGTTTGGATGGTTATTTGGTTGGTTATTTGGTTGGTTGGTTATTTGGTTTGGATGGTTATTTGGTTGGACGGTTATTTGGTTATTTGGTTGTTTGGTTATTTGGTTCGGATGGTTATTTGGATGGTTATTTGGTTGGATGGTTCGGATGGTTATTTGGTTGGATGGTTGGTTGGTTATTTGGTTCGGATGGTTATTTGTTTGGATGGTTATTTGGTTGGTTATTTGGGTTGGGATGGTTATTTGGTTGGATGGTTGGTTGGTTATTTGGTTATTTTGTTGTTTGGTTATTTGGTTCGGATGGTTATTTGGTTGGATGGTTATTTGGTTATTTGGTTGTTTGGTTATTTGGTTCGGATGGTTATTTGGATGGTTATTTGGTTGGATGGTTCGGATGGTTATTTGGTTGGATGGTTGGTTGGTTATTTGGTTCGGATGGTTATTTGTTTGGATGGTTATTTGATTGGTTGGGGGAGTTTGGCGTTTTTATTCAAAGAGCCTATAGGTAAAGGGTTGCACAGAATACAGCAATGCATAAAGCTACAGGTATGTTTCTGTTCATAATCACGCACCCCGGATGAACACGTGGGCTGTGGTATATACTGATGACACTGTATTTTCTGCTGTGCAGACGTAAACACCAGACTCTTCCCTCGAAACACTGTCGATCACGAGGTCACCCTGCCGACTGGACGAGCCGGGCGCTGCTGCGGGTATAAAATACAAATACAATGATAAGTTTGCAATAAATTAATTTAATTTGCAATGATACAGCACGGCTCCCCGCCACGTTAACACCATCGCGGCTGCTGTGTTTGCTGCTGCTGCTGCTCGTGTATTAATTAAATACGAGGAACCAAAACATGGTCAAATGGCAGGAGAAAAAAAAATCAATAAATTTTGCAAATTAAGTTGAATTATACAGAGTCTTTAAATGTTAATGGGACGGGCTTTAGCAGCTGATGTGCTGGCGGCCCTCGCCTGCAGAACGCCGGGATTTATTGTGTCACCGAGACAGGAACAGCTGACAAGAAAAATGACAATATTAGGCAGATACAACGGAAATGCTTTCATTTCTCCCCCATTGCAGGTTTAGAGCGGGTGTCGGCATCTTCGGCGATCCAGATGTTTTGGAACTACATCTCCCATGATGCTCAGCCAATCTAATGAGTGCCTGAACATCATGAGAGATGTGGTTTCAAAACACCTGGAGGGTCAGGGTTAGAACCCTGTTGGTTAACCTCGGCACACCACATGTCATAGATCTGCCTACTCCAGCCCATGATGCTCGATCGGCCACAAAGTCCTGACATGTCCGCGTGCCTAAGGTCAGCCCCCACTGCGCTAGCACCTGGTACTTAAAGGGTTAATGCTGGTTGGTCTCACAATAAAATATCTGCGATCTCGTATCTTCTCATGCATAACAAATCGCCGCTGATGTCATCACATGATCAGCAGGTCGCCCAGAAGCTCAGTTTAACCTTTGACCTTACACACCTGCCAGGGTTCTGTTCCTGAAGGTCCACGTGACCCGCGGCGATGGCTTTCCCTCTGCTCGGCAAGACAGCCTGAGCGCGTCCCCTTCATTCAGTGACATGTTCGCCGGGCGTTCGGTGAAATACGGCTGGAAGTGGACGGACAGGCTGACGGTGTGAGAATCCTCTCCGGCCTCATTGCGAGCGGCGCAGACGTAATCGCCTGCGTCCGACAGCTACAAAACACAAAACGTATGAGATATAAAACATCATCGAACAGCGGAGAAACGTCAAGTCACGAGGCGTCACCCGCTGCCTGGAACTGTGTGACTGCCGTGTGCTCTTTATTAAAAGGCCAAATTAAAGGGACGCAACTCCAGCCACGACAACATATTTAAAATGAATCAACTCCAGCCACGACAACAACATATTTAAAGGGAAGGCATACCGTCGGCACAGGGTTTAGCTGGATTTCCCTCGTTGGGAAGGCATACCGTCGGCACAGGGTTTAGCTGGATTTCCCTCGTTGGGAAGGCATACCGTCGGCACAGGGTTTAGCTGGATTTCCCCCGTTGGGAAGGCATACCGTCGGCACAGAGTTTAGCTGGATTTCCCCCGTTGGGAAGGCATACCGTCAGAGCAGAGTTTAGCTGGATTTCCCTCGTTGGGAAGGCATACCGTCAGAGCAGAGTTTAGCTGGATTTCCCTCGTTGGGAAGGCATACCGTCGGCACAGGGTTTAGCTGGATTTCCCTCGTTGGGAAGGCATACCGTCGGCACAGGGTTTAGCTGGATTTCCCCCGTTGGGAAGGCATACCGTCGGCACAGAGTTTAGCTGGATTTCCCCCGTTGGGAAGGCATACCGTCAGAGCAGAGTTTAGCTGGATTTCCCTCGTTGGGAAGGCATACCGTCAGAGCAGAGTTTAGCTGGATTTCCCTCGTTGGGAAGGCATACCGTCGGCACAGGGTTTAGCTGGATTTCCCTCGTTGGGAAGGCATACCGTCGGCACAGGGTTTATCTGGATTTCCCTCGTTGGGAAGGCATACCGTCGGCACAGGGTTTAGCTGGATTTCCCTCGTTGGGAAGGCATACCGTCGGCGCGGGGTTTAGCTGGATTTCCCTCGTTGGGAAGGCATACCGTCGGCACAGAGTTTAGCTGGATTTCCCCCGTTGGGAAGGCATACCGTCAGAGCAGAGTTTAGCTGGATTTCCCTCGTTGGGAAGGCATACCGTCGGCGCAGAGTTTAGCTGGATTTCCCCCGTTGGGAAGGCATACCGTCGGCGCAGAGTTTAGCTGGATTTCCCTCGTTGGGAAGGCATACCGTCGGCGCAGGGTTTAGCTGGATTTCCCTCGTTGGGAAGGCATACCGTCGGCACAGAGTTTAGCTGGATTTCCCCCGTTGGGAAGGCATACCGTCAGAGCAGAGTTTAGCTGGATTTCCCTCGTTGGGAAGGCATACCGTCGGCGCAGAGTTTAGCTGGATTTCCCCCGTTGGGAAGGCATACCGTCGGCGCAGAGTTTAGCTGGATTTCCTCGTTGGGAAGGCATACCGTCGGCGCAGGGTTTAGCTGGATTTCCCTCGTTGGGAAGGCATACCGTCGGCACAGAGTTTAGCTGGATTTCCCCCGTTGGGAAGGCATACCGTCAGAGCAGAGTTTAGTTGGATTTCCCCCATTGGGAAGGCATACCGTCAGAGCAGAGTTTAGCTGGATTTCCCTCGTTGGGAAGGCATACCGTCGGCATAGGGTTTAGCTGGATTTCCCTCGTTGGGAAGGCATACCGTCGGCGCAGAGTTTAGCTGGATTTCCCTCGTTGGGAAGGCATACCGTCGGCACAGGGTTTAGCTGGATTTCCCTCGTTGGGAAGGCATACCATCGGCGCAGGGTTTATCTGGATTTCCCTCGTTGGGAAGGCATACCGTCGGCACAGAGTTTAGCTGGATTTCCCTCGTTGGGAAGGCATACCGTCGGCACAGAGTTTAGCTGGATTTCCCTTGTTGGGAAGGCATACCGTCGGCACAGGGTTTAGCTGGATTTCCCTCGTTGGGAAGGCATACCGTCGCCACAGGGTTTAGCTGGATTTCCCTTGTTGGGAAGGCATACCGTCGGCACAGGGTTTAGCTGGATTTCCCTCGTTGGGAAGGCATACCGTCAGAGCAGAGTTTAGCTGGATTTCCCTCGTTGGGAAGGCATACCGTCAGAGCAGAGTTTAGCTGGATTTCCCTCGTTGGGAAGGCATACCGTCGGCGCAGGGTTTAGCTGGATTTCCCTCGTTGGGAAGGCATACCGTCAGAGCAGAGTTTAGCTGGATTTCCCCCGTTGGGAAGGCATACCGTCAGAGCAGAGTTTAGCTGGATTTCCCTCGTTGGGAAGGCATACCGTCGGCACAGGGTTTAGCTGGATTTCCCTCGTTGGGAAGGCATACCGTCGACACAGGGTTTAGCTGGATTTCCCTCGTTGGGAAGGCATACCGTCGGCGCAGAGTTTAGCTGGATTTCCCTCGTTGGGAAGGCATACCGTCGCCACAGGGTTTAGCTGGATTTCCCTTGTTGGGAAGGCATACCGTCGGCACAGGGTTTAGCTGGATTCCCTCGTTGGGAAGGCATACCGTCAGAGCAGAGTTTAGCTGGATTTCCCTCGTTGTGAAGGCATACCGTCAGAGCAGAGTTTAGCTGGATTTCCTCGTTGGGAAGGCATACCGTCGGCGCAGGGTTAGCTGGATTCCCTCGTTGGGAAGGCATACCGTCAGAGCAGAGTTTAGCTGGATTTCCCCCGTTGGGAAGGCATACCGTCAGAGCAGAGTTTAGCTGGATTTCCCTCGTTGGGAAGGCATACCGTCGGCACAGGGTTTAGCTGGATTTCCCTCGTTGGGAAGGCATACCGTCGGCACAGGGTTTAGCTGGATTTCCCTCGTTGGGAAGGCATACCGTCAGAGCAGAGTTTAGCTGGATTTCCCTCGTTGGGAAGGCATACCGTCGGCACAGGGTTTAGCTGGATTTCCCCCGTTGGGAAGGCATACCGTCGGCACAGGTTTAGCTGGATTTCCCCCGTTGGGAAGGCATACCGTCGGCACAGGGTTTAGCTGGATTTCCCCCGTTGGGAAGGCATACCGTCAGCGCAGAGTTTAGCTGGATTTCCCCCGTTGGGAAGGCATACCGTCGGCGCAGAGTTTAGCTGGATTTCCCTCGTTGGGAAGGCATACCGTCGGCACAGAGTTCAGCTGGATTTCCCTCGTTGGGAAGGCATACCGTCGGCACAGAGTTTAGCTGGATTTCCCTTGTTGGGAAGGCATACCGTCGGCACAGGGTTTAGCTGGATTTCCCTCGTTGGGAAGGCATACCGTCGCCACAGGGTTTAGCTGGATTTCCCTTGTTGGGAAGGCATACCGTCGGCACAGGGTTTAGCTGGATTTCCCTCGTTGGGAAGGCATACCGTCAGAGCAGAGTTTAGCTGGATTTCCCTCGTTGGGAAGGCATACCGTCAGAGCAGAGTTTAGCTGGATTTCCCTCGTTGGGAAGGCATACCGTCGGCATAGGGTTTAGCTGGATTTCCCTCGTTGGGAAGGCATACCGTCGGCGCAGAGTTTAGCTGGATTTCCCTCGTTGGGAAGGCATACCGTCGGCACAGGGTTTAGCTGGATTTCCCTCGTTGGGAGGCATACCGTCGGCGCAGGTTTAGCTGGATTTCCCTCGTTGGGAAGGCATACCGTCGGCACAGAGTTTAGCTGGATTTCCCCGTTGTGGGAAGGCATACCGTCAGAGCAGAGGTTTAGCTGGATTTCCCTCGTTGGGAACGCATACCGTCGGCACAGGGTTTAGCTGGATTTCCCTCGTTGGGAAGGCATACCGTCGGCACAGGGTTTAGCTGGATTTCCCTCGTTGGGAAGGCATATACCGTCGCCACAGGTTTAGCTGGATTTCCCTTGTTGGGAAGGCATACCGTCGGCACAGGGTTTAGCTGGATTTCCCCGTTGGGAAGGCATACCGTCGGCACAGGGTTTAGCTGGATTTCCCTCGTGGGAAGGCATACCGTCAGAGCAGAGTTTAGCTGGATTTCCCTCGTTGGGAAGAGCATACCGTCAGAGCAGAGTTTAGCTGGATTTCCCTCGTTGGGAAGGCATACCGTCGGCATAGGGTTTAGCTGGATTTCCCTCGTTGGGAAGGCATACCGTCGGCGCAGAGTTTAGCTGGATTTCCCTCGTTGGAATCATACCGTCGGCACAAGGTTTAGCTGGATTTTCCGTTAGAAGCACCACCCGTCGGCTGAGGGTTTAGCTGGATTTCCTCGTTGGGAAGGCATACCGTCGGCACAGGTTTAGCTGGATTCCCTCGTTGGGAAGGCATACCGTCGGCAGGGTTTAGCTGGATTTCCCTCGTTGGGAAGGATACCGTCGGCACAGAGTTTAGCTGGATTTCCCCGTTGGGAAGGCATACCGTCAGCACAGAGTTTAGCTGGATTTCCCTCGTTGGGAGGCATACCGTCGGCACAGGGTTTAGCTGGATTTCCCTCGTTGGGAAGGCATACCGTCGGCACAGGGTTTAGCTGGATTTCCCTCGTTGGGAAGGCATACCGTCGGCACAGAGTTTAGCTGGATTTCCCTTGTTGGGAAGGCATACCGTCGGCACAGGGTTTAGCTGGATTTCCCTCGTTGGGAAGGCATACCGTCAGAGCAGAGTTTAGCTGGATTTCCCTCGTTGGAAGGCATACCGTCGGCATAGGGTTTAGCTGGATTTCCCTCGTTGGGAAGGCATACCGTCAGAGCAGAGTTTAGCTGGATTTCCCTCGTTGGGAAGGCATACCGTCGGCATAGGGTTTAGCTGGATTTCCCTCGTTGGGAAGGCATACCGTCGGCGCAGAGTTTAGCTGGATTTCCCTCGTTGGGAAGGCATACCGTCAGAGCAGAGTTTAGCTGGATTTCCCCGTTGGGAAGGCAATACCGTCGGCGCCAGGTTTAGCTGGATTTCCCTCGTTGGGAAGGCATACCGTCAGAGCAGAGTTTAGCTGGATTTCCCCCGTTGGGAAGGCATACCGTCAGAGCAGAGTTTAGCTGGATTTCCCCCGTTGGGAAGGCATACCGTCAGAGCAGAGTTTAGCTGGATTTCCCCCGTTGGGAAGGCATACCGTCAGAGCAGAGTTTAGCTGGATTTCCCCCGTTGGGAAGGCATACCGTCAGAGCAGAGTTTAGCTGGATTTCCCTCGTTGGGAAGGCATACCATCGGCACAGGGTTTAGCTGGATTTCCCTCGTTGGGAAGGCATACCGTCGGCACAGGGTTTAGCTGGATTTCCCTCGTTGGGAAGGCATACCGTCGGCACAGGTTTAGCTGGATTTCCCTCGTTGGGAAGGCATATACCGTCGGCACAGGGTTTAGCTGGATTTCCTCGTTGGGAAGGCATACCGTCAGAGCAGAGTTTAGCTGGATTTCCCTCGTTGGGAAGGCATACCGTCGGCACACAGGTTTAGCTGGATTTCCCCCGTTGGGAAGGCATACCGTCGGCACAGGGTTTAGCTGGATTTCCCCCGTTGGGAAGGCATACCGTCGGCGCAGAGTTTAGCTGGATTTCCCCCGTTGGGAAGGCATACCGTCGGCGCAGAGTTTAGCTGGATTTCCCTCGTTGGGAAGGCATACCGTCGGCGCAGAGTTTAGCTGGATTTCCCTCGTTGGGAAGGCATACCGTCGGCGCAGAGTTTAGCTGGATTTCCCTCGTTGGGAAGGCATACCGTCGGCACAGGGTTTAGCTGGATTTCCCCCGTTGGGAAGGCATACCGTCGGCGCAGTTACCTCTGCATTGCGCAGTAGAAGTTTTCCAGAGGTCAGCACGGTGTATTTTCCCTCTGTCTCCGTCATGGCGGCGTCGTTCCTCATCCAGGTGATGGTTGGGGTAGGGGTCCCGTGCGCCTCACACTGTAACTCGACCTGAGATCCCTTTATCACAGCAAGACCTTTATTAGTCTTCACAATCCGCGGAGACGCTGGAGAAAGAAACCGGACAGGGAAATCAATGAAAGAAAGCAGTGGTATAATCATGTCCATTACACGCCTCACTCCCATCACGCCCTCTGGTGGATCATCTCTAAACCTAGTCATCTCTTCTAACTGGTGGAGCATGTCTTATAGCTGGTGGAGCATCTCTTCCAGCTAGTAAAGTATGTCTTCTGGCTGGTGAAGCATCTCTTCCAGCTAGTAAAGTATGTCTTCTGGCTGGTGAAGCATGTCTTATAGCTGGTGGTGCATGTCTTATAGCTGGTGGTGCATGTCTTCCAGCTGGTGGAGCATCTCTTCCAGCTGGTGAAGTATCTCTTCCAGCTGTGGAGCATCGCTCCAGGTTCTCCATTCCACCACTTAAGTGTCTGTTCACAAAGCACTGAAATTGCGTTTCTGCACATTTCAGCGAAAATATGGTGAATTCACTATATAGCGAATGGTCACCGTGTTTTGCCGAAATTGGAGTCGCTGAAATAGTTTCAGACGTCGGCGAAAAAACGCAGAAATGCAACGATAACCGGCGCATCGGCGAATTGCACCCAACTGGAAACATTTTGTGCCAATTCAGAGGTTACTGAATAACACCAATAATATGTGATACATTATAACTATGCCGTCTGATGGGGACGGGGCCCAGAGGGTCCTCTCCTCTCATCTCCTGGCCAATGGGATTCCCAGTCGGACTAACTCATCCTGTTGTGGTTTTGGTTACCCTTGATTTATTTCAGGATTATCTCCTGGTATTTGGATCCTGGTTTTCCTGAATTCTCCTCGCTCTCCTATATGTGTGTAGCTGTTGAAAGGGTTTCATCTCCCACCCACCCCCTCATCTATGTTTTGGATGTGTAGGTGCAGAGTTGGCTACAATTTAAAGTAGGCGTGGCCAAGATAAAAATGCACACCTCTATGCAAAGCTTGAACACACCCCAAGGATACATGTCTTAACTCCCCATTGGCTGGTTAAGTTTCATTTACTGGATTTTCCCTCATTTCTGGGAATTCTATGATGCGATCCATGTTACATATTCAGCAGTGCCTGGGATGTGATTTCCGTTCTATTAAGATGCTGCTTTCCTTTTCTCTGTTGTCTATGATTTACTGAGACGGTGCCGCAGTGGGACATTTTGTAACCGCCTTTGTTTTTTACTATATAATAATCAGGTGAAACGATAGAATTAGCAATAGAGGGTCTGAACTCGCACCTCGTGTTTTGCTCATCGACTCTGAACCCGCATCATTGTGAGATTAGTGTCAGACAGTGACTTGAAGTCGAGGGTTAATAAGTCCATTTGGCCGGTTAAAGCAGCGGATACATTCTAACAGCTGTAACTGCACTTACCGAACACGTGGAGGCTCATTGTAGAGTTGGAGGACCCCGCGATATTCTCTGCGGTGCACGTGTACTGTCCTGCATCATCAGGCTGGGCGAACGCAATCTGTAAAGCCCCTGTGCCGATAATCCTTTGTCCGGCAGATTTGGCGAGAGGCGCCGAGTTCTTAAACCATGAAACCTCAGGTGCCGGATTCCCTTTGGCTTCACACGGCATCGTAATGGACTCTTCCACAGCGATGCGATACTCCGTAAGGTGCGCAGCAATTACAGGGGGAGCTAAAGAGCGAACATAACGCAATGATTAGACGAGGAACTTCACAAACACAAGACATCTTCTCTCTGGTTTCAGAGAATCTCCCTGCGACAGAAACCAACACCCCCAGAATGTCCCCGTCCCTCACAGATACAATTCGGACAGCAACATCAACGAAACAGTTAAAGAAAAAAGGTACATAATTATATGAACACACTTTTATAATATCAGGATGTTTATCTGCGTATTTCTGAATCATCCTGTTCAGTTTGATTCCAGAACTGCTCACAGGGCTCTCACAGGTTAAATGCTGCGTGCGTTTAACCCCTTCACTACAAAGTGGTTTTCCATCAATCTACTTTCTATTACTCAGATTGTGAAAATGTATGTAACGTCTCCAATACAATACAGTAAGAGCAAAGGGCACCCCCTGCTGGTCAAGTTTTGTTACTGCAACGTCCATTCAGCGCCAGATTTTACAATTAGGCAAGGTAGGCATATACCTACAGTAACCACTACAGGGGGGAAGACTTGCTCTGTAAAGAAAAATATATATATAATTTTTCATCGAACCTCTGAGGTGGACGTCTTTCTTTGTAAAAGTAACAAAAAAAAAAGGTTTAAAAAAATATTTACATTTTGTTTTAAACATTTTTATACTTTTACAGAGCAAGGTGCCCTCTCCTCTTGTGATGGACACCTTTTATTTTTATGTAAAACAATAAATGTATATTTAGCCGAGTCTGCTACGGACACAGAGAGCTGCACCGTGAGCTGTAGCGTCCCGCAAGCTGCATATTGTGGAATATTTTCTGCAGATCATACGCAAAAGAATTAATTTTGCACTAAACAATATATGTTTTGCTGCAGGAAAACACCAGATTGAGTTCACTCCACTGCAGGAGCTGTTGAGCACCGTGTATACTTGATAATGGTAGTGAAGGGGTTAATAGCGCAGCCGGTATAAGGAGCCACGTGGCTGGTATCAGGAGGCTTTATATTAACTCACTGTGCACTTTGAGCTTGATCTTCCCGAGCGCGGTGCCCGCCGGGTTCTGGGCAATGCATGTATAGGTGCCCGCATCGCCTTGCATTGCTTCTTCTATATGGAGGCTCCCGTCGGGGAGGAGAGAGTATCCGCTCCCTGAATATATAGAGAAAAGATCTGAAAAATCAGGCTCAGCCAGAGGATTCCACTGAGATCCTGTGAAAAAGACGCCACCTAATGGCCACAATTATAATGCTGCATGTACGTGTATACATATATTATTGTTATCATCCTTCATATAGCGCCAACAGCTTCCACAGAGCTGTATAATAACTAAAGGGAATGAAAAATGAAAACAAACAAAAGGAACAGAAAGAAGAGCTGTAGATATATATATATATATATATACCTGTATACTGTATATCTCAAAGGGATAAAAAGAATAAATCGCAAAAATAAAACAATCTCAGTCTACAACTAACATAAACTTTAACTCGATTACTCGCGCATTACAAAAAAACACATTAGAAATACATTATAAAACACATTATAAAGCACACGATGAGACACATTATAAAATACAGGATAAAACACATTATAGACACATTATAAAGCATGTGATGAGATGCATTATGAAACACATTATAAAACACATGATAAAATACATGATAGACACATTATAAAGCACATGATGAGGCACATTATAAACACATTGTAAAACACATTATAAAGCACATGATAAAACACATTACAAAGCACATGATGAGACACATTATAAAACACATTATAAAGCACACGATGAGACACATTATAAAACAGGTTATAAAACACACGCTGCTGTTCTTTTTCTTTCTTTGAAGTAATTTCATGTAAAATGGAAAGAAAGATCGCTTTTTATCTCCCGTTTCCATTTTGTGGATTTTTCCCATGATGCAACATTTACCAAAATCTTATGGCAAGTCTTACTTTACAGCTGTGGTATAGGATGAAGCGGTGGCGAAGAGTCAATGGGGTGGGAAATGCATAGACAAGGCTGCAGGGGATCTATTGTGCTGTCTAGGCTGCCCATGATGAGATGACTGTTGAATGAGATCTGATAGTCGGCTGACAACACGTTAATATACCCCTTAGTGATGACATTTACACACATCCCACACAATAAAACACAAGAAAAGCCAAATGAGGACATTTCGTTTTTGGTGGTCGTATCTGTTATTACAGGTTAGTAAAATCTCTCTCGGCGCCCGGGCAGCGCCCGTATGAATATGCGTTACCTGCTGCGATGCTGGCACCTTCCTTCTGCCAGGTTATCGTTGGTTCGGGCACGCCGGACGCATCGCATGTTAAGGTGATGGGATGGCTTAGAATGACCTCTATATAGTCTGCCTGGCTGCGGATAACTGGGATCTCTAGACGGGTGAATAAACAAACAACGAACAAATAGATTCACAGAATTCCCACACACTCACAATATAAAGCAGAACAAAAAGGGGCGAAGGCTCAGACACAGATAAATACTTATTCATGCAGTGCTGCCTCCCGCAAGTCCAAAAAGTGTATGTATATATATATATATATATATATTGGACATTAGTACAATAAAAAAGGCACCACTATGTACTGCTATACTCGTGATTTTGGCTATAATATTATATATATATATATATATATAGTACAAAATCGACGTTTCAGTCTTACAGGGGACTTTTTTCAAGATCGTCTTGAAACGTTGATTTTTGTACTACCACAAAACTATTATTTTTTAAAAAATAATATTCCAAGATTCCAGGAGTGCAAGGCTTCTTGATTAGTTATTTGTGCTCGGCGGCGGTCAGCACCGGGGGAGCAAATAGAAGTGGATATCCTGGCTGCGGGTCCCCTGGTGAATATAAACATACTATAAACATATTCTAAAATAATAATAATAGTATTGTATATATAAACGTATTACAATATAATAAAAATATTATTGTAAATATAAACATATTGTAATATAATTAATAATAGTAGTGTAAATATAAACATATTATAATTAATAATGGTATTGTATATATAAATGTATTATAATATAATTAATAGTAATAATAGTATTGTAAATATAAATGTATTATAATAATTAATAATATTGTATATATAAATGTATTTAATATAATAATAGTATTGTAAATATAAATGTATTATAATAATTAATAATATTGTATATATAAATGTATTTAATATAATAATAGTATTGTATATATAAACGTATTTTAATATAATTAATAATAATGATATTATTGTAAATATAACATATTATAATATAATTAATAATAGTATTGTATATATAAAGGTATATAATTCTTATTAATAATGATAATATTGTAAATATTAACTTATTATAATATTAATGGTAATAGTATTGTATATATAAAGGTATTATGATATAATTAATAATAGTATTGTATATATAAAGGCATTTAATATAATAATAATAGTATTGTATATATAAAGGTATTTAATATAATAATAGTATTGTATATAAAGGTATTTAATATAATAATAATAATAATATTATTTATATTAAAGGTATTTAATAATAATAATATAATAATATAGTATTGTATATATAAACTTATTCATTAATATAATTAATATAATAGCATTGTATATACTGTATAAAGGTAATAATATTAATTATTAATAATAATAATAATAATGATAGTATTGTAAATATAAACTTATTATAATATAATGGTAATAGTTATTGTAGTATATAAAGGTATTTAATATAATAATAATAGTATTGTATATATAAACTTATTATAATATTAATAATAATGATAGTATTGTAAATATTAACTTATTATAATATAATTAATAATAGCATTGTATATACTGTATAAAGGTATTTAATATAATAATAATAGTATTGTATATAGAAAGGTATTAAATATATTAATAATAATAGTATTGTATATATAAAGATATTTAATATAATAATAATAGTATTGTATATAAAGGTATTAATATAATAATAATAATAGTATTATATATATAAAGGTATAAAATAATAATAATATTTTATATAAAGGTATTTAATATAATAATAATAATAGTATTTTATATATAAACTTATTATAATATAATTAATAATAGCATTGTATATACTGTATAAAGGTATATAATATAATTATAATAATAATAATAATGATAGTATTGTAAATATAAACTTATTATAATATAATTGGTAATAGTATTGTATATATAAATGTATTTAATATAATAATAGTATTGTATATATAAACTTATTATAAATTTAATAATAATGATAGTATTGTAAATATAAACTTATTATAATATAATTAATAATAGCATTGTATATACTGTATAAAGTATTTAAGTATAATAATAATAGTATTGTATATAGAAAGGTATTAAATATATTAATAATAATAGTATTGTATATATAAAGATATTTAATATAATAATAGTATTGTATATATAAAGGTATTAAATATAATAATAATAATAGTATTGTGTATATATAAAGGTATTTAATATAATAATAATAGTATTGTATATAAAGGTATTTAATATAATAATAGTATTGTATTATAATATTAATAATAATAGTATTGTATACATGAAGGCATTATAATATAATTATATTAATCATTTGATGTTAGCGATGGTTCGAGCTGGTGGCGAGGGGGTGCAGGGACATTAGTCAGCTGACAGGTAGGTTTAGGTTAGTGGATGGGAGAGGGTGGGCAGGTTTGCAGATCTGTATACATGGCTCATACTGACTGACCTTGTACATGGAGGTTGATGTGTATTTGGGCAGATCCGGCCTCATTGAACGCTCTGCAGGTGTAGCGTCCGGCGTGGGCGAGCTGGCTGCTCGCTATTTCAATGCTCCCTTAGGTAATGCAATATGAAGCGTTAGACGCGGAGTATAGATAAAACACAGACATGAATATATATATATATATATATACAGTTGTGTTCAAAATTATTCAACCCCCAATGCTGTAAAGGGTTTTAGGGAATTTAGTGACATTTGTAATTGTATTCAGAATGAAATCCTACAAGGACTTTTTAAAGAACCATATGCAACTAAAATGACATCAATTGCTTTTGTAATACAGTAGTAAATGTTTCTTTTGTGAATTCTTCATTGACACAATTATTCAACCCCTTAAAGAGTGACTACCACTCTGAAGAACAGAGGTTCATTCAAGTGTTTTCAATCAGGTATTGAAAACACCTGTGGATGTCACGGAGCAGCAATAAAGCATAATAAGCACCAATTAGGCAGCTTTAAAATGACTGTGATACTCAGCTCCTTCTAGACATTTACTGGTGTGGTTACAAACATGGTGAAGTCAAGAGAATGGTCCAGGAAGACAAGAGAAGAGGTGATTACTCTTCACAGGAAGGGCAATGGCTATAAGAAGATTGCAAAGATGTTAAACATACCAGAGAGAGACCATAGGAAGCATCATTCGCAAATTCAAGGCAAAGGGCACTGTTGAAACGCTACCTGGTCGTGGCAGAAAGAAGATGCTGACTTCGACTGCTGTGCGCTACCTGAAGCGTGGAGTGAGAGAAAAGTCCGTGTGACTGCTGAGGAACTGAGAAAAGATTTGTCAGATGTGGGTACTGAAGTTTCAGCTCAGACAATACGGCGCACACTGCGTAATGAAGGCCTCCATGCCAGAACTCCCAGGCGCACCCCCTTGCTGTCTCCAAAGAATAAGAAGAGTCGACTGCAGTATGCCAAAAGTCATGTGGACAAACCACAGAAGTTTTGGGATAGTGTTCTGTGGACTGATGAAACAAAATTAGAACTGTTTGGGCCCATGGGTCAATGCTATGTTTGGAGGAGGAAGAACAAGGCCTATGAAGAAAAGAACACCTTGCCTACTGTGAAGCATTGGGGGGGGGGGTCAATCATGCTTTGGGCTGTTTTGCTTCTGCAGGTACAGGGAAGCTTCAGCGTGTGCAAGGTACCATGAATTCTCTTCAGTACCAGGAGATATTGGATGACAATGTGATGCCGTCCGTCACAAACCTGAGGCTTGGGAGACGTTGGACCTTTCAACAGGACAATGATCCCAAGCATACCTCCAAGTCCACTAGAGCATGGTTGCAGATTAAAGGCTGGAACATTTTGGAGTGGCCATCGCAGTCACCTGACTTAAATCCGATTGAGAACCTCTGTGGGACTTAAAGAAAGCAGTTGCAGTGCGCAAGCCTAAGAATGTGACTGAACTGGAGGCTTTTGCCCATGACGAATGGGCGAAGATACCCGTAGATGGCTGCAAGACACTTGTGTCAAGCTATGCTTCACGTTTAAAAGCTGTTATAACTGTAAAAGGATGTTGTACTAAGTACTAAGATTGAATGTCACTTGGGGGTTGAATAAAACTGATAATGATGTGAGCACAGAAAAGACATTTGTGGTTATTTCATTATAAATGTTATGTTATATTTGTCTGACCTACACGTGCCTCTTTGATTTAATTGTAAGCAAGATGACTGAATGATCAAAATCAATGTCAAACTGGCCAAAACACTCAATTTCAGTGGGGGTTGAATAATTTTGAACACAACTGTATATATCTTTAACTAAAAGCAGCGCATTAATATCACAGTAATAACGCAGCGCATTAATATCTCAGTAATAACGTAGCGCATTATTATTATTATTATTTATAAAGCGCCAGCATATTCCGCCGCGCTGTACAATAATTAAATGACATTACATTACATTAATGAAACACGTCCCCCCCTCGTTAGCTGAGGGCACTTCGCCACGGTACCTGATGGCAGCATCCTGTGAGCTCCTCTGGCCTGGAGTCGGACTCCATCCTTTAACCACAGGACAGACGGGTACGGCACGCCAGACACGGTGCACGGCAGCAGCGCCGGAGAGGATATAGTCACAAAGATATTGGTAACCTCATCGGCAATGGACGGAGGCACTGAGGAAGGAACAGGCACACACAGAATGTTATTACAAGCATGGCTGCTGATCCATGTGGGCCGACCTGCACTTGCTCTCCGTCCCCCGTTACTGCAGGGTCTGCACTTTGAGCAGTGAAGCGTCTGCACTTAGATTAGTGCAGGATCTGATGTGATTCCATTGGCTGTTATTTATAAATAAAATAAAAAAACTCTGAATTTTAAACGATTTTATTTCAAAATATCGGCTGATTCGGCCAAATGAAAAAAAATATACCAAAAAATCTACCAATCTAGTTAAAAAAACTCAGGGCTGGAAATCAGCCAGAAAAAAAACATATTTCTTGCCCAAAATTGTCTGACTATTAAAAGTCAACCTAAAAATAACCTCTCGTGTCCAGAACTTTTAGGGTTAGAGTTATAGTTAGGGTTATTTTTAGGATTTGTTTGATCTTTTTGGGTTAGAGCTATTTTTAGAGTTATTTTCAGGTTTAGCATTATTTTTAGGGTTAGAGTTAGTATTATGGTTATTTTTAGGGTTAGGGTTATTTTTTAAGTTTAGTGCTAGTGTAGCGCTGTGTTTAAATCCTTACTGTGGCAGTACCTATTTTTGGCCACAGGAGAGAGACAAGCGCGATAAGAGACACTGAACATTGGGACTACATTTCCCGGCATGCTCTGGGAACGGACACAGGAAGTGGGTGGGACACGCCGAGTTACATCCTGAGCCTCGTGGAGATAGCTGGCAGAGCGTGCCAGGGAGTGCATGAGACAGGACACAGTACTGCAGAGCGGAACAGCGACTAGGCCGGAGCGCAGGTGGGGCCTACCGGGATTCCAGATTGGGTTATCCAGCCTCGTAAGAGGGAGACCCAGTGATCCACAGGCATTACCCAGGCTGCTGTCAAGGAAGCGGAGGACCCCCGAGTTAGGAGTACCGCAGGTCCATTGGATGGGAGAGCAGGCGGTAGCTGGACCAGTCACTGTCGGAGCAGAGAGAGCCAGACAGTGGATCCAGTAGCCAGTATCCCAGCAAGGCACCGAGCGGAGGGACGTCCTGGGTCAGAGGAACCTTGGTGATCGAGCGGATGGGTGAGAGGCCTCCAAGGCCGGGTTTATAAAGTCAAGAAAGCACGCTGCTGTTTATTTCTAAAACCCACAGGGCCCCAACTTGACTAGTCGAAGACATCGTTTAAGAGATTCACTGGCCAGTTGAATAGTACCCGGGTACCATAACACACACATACACTTACAGTCCGGGACTTAACCTGTGCGGGACTCACTCCCTAATATCCCAAAAAGGGGTAAAGATTTGCATATTATTTTGTTTTCCGCTGCGCGTTTCTCGAATTACGAAATATTGTATTCTCTTTCCACTACGCGTTTCTCGAAATTACGAAGCATTGTATTTTTTCTGTTCGGCTGCGCATTTTCCCGAAATACAAAGCCTCGTATTTCTTTTTTCCGCTGCGCGTTTACCGCGATACGAAATACTGTAAATATATCTACGAACACCGTGTCTCATTATATGCCTTTTACTTTAGTAAACTATATAATTTATAAAATCCACAATGGTGCTGGAGTATATTTATTCCCTAGTGCGGGGAGACTGACCCGTGGTTCATTTTCAGCGGCTCCTCCGGGAGTGAGCGCTACACTAGTTTTACGGTTAAGGTTATTCTTAGGGTTTGGATTATTTTTTAGGGCTAGAGTTATTTAAAGGTTAGGGTTATTTTTAAAGTTAGGGTTAGTGTTAGGGTGAAGGTTAGGGTTGCTTTCAGGATTTGAGCTATTGTTAAAGTTAGGGTTAGAGTTGTCTTTTAGGGTTAGAGCTATATTTAGGGATAGGGCTGTTTTTAGGGTTAGTGATAGGGTTGCAATTAAAGTGAAGGTGAGGTTTGCCTTCAGGATTAGAGCTATTTTTGGGATATGGTTATTTTTAGAGTTAGGGTTATTTTTAGGGTTATGATTATTTTTAAGCTTATGTTATTTATAGGGTTAGGGTTATTTTTAGGGTTATGGTTATTTTTAGGGTTAGGGTTATTTTAAGGGTTAGGGTTATTTTTAAGGTTATGTTATTTATAGGGCTAGGGTTATTTTTAGGGTTATGGTTATTTATAGGGTATGGGATATTTTTAGGGTTAGAGTTATTTATAGGGTTAGGGTTATTTTTAGGGTTAGGGTTATTTTTAAGGTTATGGATATTCATAGGGTTAGGGTTATTTTTAGGGTTATGGTTATTTATAGGGTTAGGGTTATTTTTAGGGTTAGGGTTATTTTTAGGGTTATGGTTATTTATAGAGTTATGGTTATTTTTAGGGTTAGAGTTATTTTTAGGGTTAGGGTTATTTTTAGGGTTAGGGTTATTTATAGGGATAGGGTTATTTTTAGGGTTAGGGTTATTTATAGGGATAGGGTTATTTTTAGGGTTAGGGTTATTTTTAGGGTTAGGGTTATTTATAGGGTTAGGGTTATTTATAGGGTTAGGGTTATTTATAGGATTAGGGTTATTTTTAGGGTTAGAGCTATATTTAGGGATAGGGTTATTTGAATGAAATCTGCTGAACAGAAAAATGGACACATTTCCTCAAATTACACTAGGTTTTGGTGATCGAGCTCAAATAAATTGCGCCCCCTACAGGGATTAAAGATGGCCGCCTCCACGGAGCATGTTTACCTATTCGTACATTATCATAAAATACGACTCGTCACCTTGTACAGACAGAAAAACAGCAACTTCATCTTCTCCAGCAGCGCTGGAAGCAGAACATGTATACATGCCGGAGTCCTCCACAGCCGGAGAGATTATCACCAGGGATCCCGACGATAAAAGTCTGAAAAATAAACATTTATGGTAAATAGAGCCTGAAATGATATAAAATGTTCCAGTAAGGAATATGTTAATGGCTGAGGAGCCTCAAGGTTACAACATGTGACATCACAACCCCCTGCGCTACGTGAGCGGCTCCCCACAAAGGAGCGGCTCCTCTTTCCCCTCTTAGATTGTAAACTCACGGGAGCGGCTCCTCTTTCCCCTCTTAGATTGTACACTCACGGGAGCGGCTCCTCTTTTCCTGTCCTTCTCAGTGAGTAAAACTTATTTACTTATACAGCGCTGTGGAATATGTTGGTGCTTCATAAATACCTGTGTTTGTAAACGTACCTATACATGTTCTGGTTGAGCTCAGTGTTAATGAGGTGTCCATTCTTCCTCCACGTTACGCTTGGTTTGGGGGTCCCTGAGACCTCGCATGGCAGTGTGGTTTGGTGATTGACCTTTACGGTGACATTTGTTGGTCCAGAATGAATGGATGGAGGTGCTGGAGGGGACACACAGACAGGGGATATTTGGAAATAAATCTGAATAACAGGCTGTGCTGCTCATTACATTATATGAAAATAAAGATACAGTCATGGCCGAAATTGTTGGCACCCCAGACATTTTTCCCGAAAATCAAGTATTTTTCACAGAAAAGTATTGCAGTGACACATGTTTTGCTATACACATGTTTATTCCCTTTGTGTGTATTGGAACAAAACAAAAAAAGGGAGGAAAAAAAGCAAATTGGACATAATATCACACAAAACTCCAAAAATGGTCTGGACAAAATTCTTGGCACCCTTTCAAAATTGTGGATAAATAAGATAGTTTCAAGCATGTGATGCTCCTGTAAACTCACCCGGGGCAAGTAACAGGTGTGAGCAATATAAAAATCACACCTGAAAGCAGATAAAAAGGAGAGAAGTTCACTTAGTCTTTGCATTGTGTGTCTGTGTGTGCCACACTAAGCATGGGCAACAGAAAGAGGAGAAGAGACCGGTCTGAGGACTTGAGAACCAAAATTGTGGAAAAATATCAACAATCTCAAGGTTACAAGTCCATCTCCAGAGATCTAGATTTTCCTTTGTCCACAGTGTGCAACATTATCAAGAAGTTTGCAACCCATGGCACTGTAGCTAATCTCTCTGGGCGTGGACGGAAGAGAAAAATTGATGAAAGGTTGCAACGCAGGATAGTCCGGATGGTGGATAAGCAGCCCCAAACAAGTTCCAAAGAAATTCAAGCTGTCCTGCAGGCTCAGGGAGCATCAGTGTCAGCGCAAACTATCCGGCGACATGTAAATGAAATGAAACGCTATGGCAGGAGACCCAGGAGGACCCCACTGCTGACACAGAGACATAAAAAAGCAAGACGACAGCTTGCCAAAATGTACTTGAGTAAGCCAAAATCCTTCTGGGAAAACGTCTTGTGGACAGATGAGACCAAGATAGAGCTTTTTGGTAAAGCACATCATTCTACTGTTTACCGAAAACGGAATGAGGCCTACAAAGAAAAGAACACAGTACCTACAGTGAAATATAGTGGAGGTTCAATGATGTTTTGGGGTTGTTTTGCTGCCTCTGGCACTGGGTGCCTTGAATGTGTGCAAGACATCATGAAATCTGAGGATTACCAAAGGATTTTGGGTCGCACTGTAGAGTCCAGTGTCAGAAAGCTGGGTTTACGTCCGAGATCTTGGGTCTTCCAGCAGGACAATGACCCCAAACATACGACAAAAAGCACCCAGAAATGGATGACAACAAAGCGCTGGAGAGTTCTGAAGTGGCCAGCAATGAGTCCAGATCTAAATCCCATTGAACACCTGTGGAGAGATCTTAAAATTGCTGTTGGGAAAAGGCGCCCTTCCAATAAGAGAGACCTGGAGCAGTTTGCAAAGGAAGAGTGGTCCAAAATCCCGGGTGAGAGGTGTAAGAAGCTGATTGATGGTTATAGGAAGCCACTGCTTTCAGTTATTTTATACAAAGGTTGCGCAACCAAATATTAAGTTAAGGGAGCCAAGAATTGTGTCCAGCCCATTTTTGGAGTTTTGTGACATTATGTCCAATTTGCTTTTTTTCCTCCCTTTTTTTGTTTTGTTCCAATACACACAAAGGGAATAAACATGTGTATAGCAAAACATGTGTTACTGCAATACTTTTCTGTGAGAAATACTTGATTTTCTGGAAAAATGTCTGGGGTGCCAACAATTTCGGCCATGACTGTATTTGGGGGATTAAATGAGCCGAATGTTCTGAATTTGTGAATTTAATTGTGATTTCATTCATTTCAGTCTCGATTCATGAAAATGATCCATAAGCTCCATCTTAAAGGCTTATTCACTAAGGTCCGAAATTTACCACCGAATTGCACCACACGGTGAATCTCACCATATCTGCAATTTTGGGGAAATTCGTCTGTTCACTAAGCTGTATTGTTGCCAAATACAGGCGAATTGACAGTTAAATATGGCACATTTTGCCACAATTCAGCGTCACCGAGATTGTCCCATAGAGCAGGGCTCAAAATTTCCGCTCGCCTGCTCGCCTAGGGAGAGTGAGAATTTAAGCAAGGCTAGTGACAATTCTGCCCTTTGCGACTGTGGGATTTGTCATTGACCACTTTTGATCAGAAGTGGCTAGTAATTTATCAGCCAGGCTAGTACCTTAGGAATTAAAATTTTGAACCCTGCAATAGTGCTATCGATTCGTCGATTCACGGAGCGCCGAACTGCACCGAAAATGCGGCGAAACAACCTGATTTTTGGCGATTTCAATTCTAAAGGTTTAAGGGGGTGAATTTAATTTTAGATTTTAGAACTTTTAAATTTTTTCACAAAAAAATTTTTAAACAGTCATTTTTATTATTTTCTAATAGACCTTTTTTATTATTTAGACACATTTTGATACATTTTGAGACTTCCTATTTTCCTTTTTCCGTTCAGTGAAATTCCTCGAGGCCAATTCACCGCTTTTTGGCGATTTTCGACATTGTTCAATAACTGCTTCGGTGACAGCATTTTCAGTGCAATAGAGTGAACATTCGGTGAATATTAAATGCACTGAATTTTCACCGAAATGGAATCGCCAAATTGTGGAGAAATGCGCCAAAAATAAAAGCGTTGAAATTGTAGTAAATTTCGGTGCTTAGTAAATGACCCTCTAGGTAAATGACACTCTTGGTAAATGACACTCTTGGTAAATGACACTCTTGGTGAATGACACTCTTGATGAATGACCCTCTTGGTGAATGACCCTCTAGGTGAATGACCCTCTAGGTGAATGACCCTCTAGGTAAATGACCCTCTTGGTAAATGACCCTCTTGGTAAATGACACTCTTGGTGAATGACACTCTTGGTAAATGACCCTCTTGGTGAATGACCCTCTTGGTAAATGACCCTCTAGGTGAATGACCCTCTGGGTGAATGACCCTCTTGGTGAATGACCCTCTTGGTAAATGACCCTCTAGGTGAATGACCCTCTGGGTGAATGACCCTCTGGGTGAATGACCCTCTTGGTGAATGACCCTCTGGGTGAATGACCCTCTGGGTGAATGACCCTCTTGGTAAATGTCCCTCTAGGTAAATGACCCTCTTGATGAATGACCTTCTTGGTGAATGACCCTCTTGGTGAATGACCCTCTTGGTAAATGACCCTCTTGGTGAATGACCCTCTTGGTAAATGACCCTCTTGGTAAATGACCCTCTTGGTAAATGACCCTCTTGGTGAATGACCCTCTGGGTGAATGACCCTCTTGGTAAATGACCCTCTTAGAGAATGACCCGCTCTGTCTGAGTTTACGAGCCGATATGCCCCTATATATATGTATGATCTCAGAAGACACGTGGCTTACGCACCGTACACCAGAAGGTCCACTTGCCGCTGCTCTGACCCGGCCGTGTTGGTTGCCAAACAGAAATACTGCCCCGAGTCCGTCACATCCGCTGAGGTGACGTATAAAGAACCGGATTCAGTGATGAAATACCTGTATCAGGGGGAGGGAAACAGGTCAAATCAACACGTCTTCAGAAATCTGATTAACCCCTTAGTGATTTTTCAGTTACTTAAGGACACAAGCAATTCTGGCATTTTTTTCTATGGGGGGGTTATTCGGAGAGCACTGAAATTCCCGCCGAACACCGCCAGAAAAAGCCGATCAGCCGCCGAACACCACCGGAAAAAGCCGATCAGCCGCCGAACAGGGGTAAAAAAATTAATTTAAAAAAGGCAATTTTTAAAAGGTGTTTAAAACAAAAAAAATGCATGGGAATAATATATAAGGTCTTATGAATAACAATAAAAAAGGTCTGTTACAGAATAAAAAACAAAAAAAGCCATTTAAAAAAAATGGGAAACAAAAATGTCGCCGAAAAAAATCCAGAAAAATGCCTAAAAAAATTCTAAAAAGTAGATAAAGAGACTTTTTGCTGCAAATGAAAAAGAATGAATGTTTGAATAAAAAATTTATAAAAACGGGAATTTATTTTTAACATTGAAACCTATGGGATTCGCCTGATTAAACCTGCCGAATGAAACCACCGAACATCAGGGCATTTCACTGACATTTCTCAGCTGTTTGGTGTCTGTGAATAGATTAACCATTGCTTCTCTATGGGGGATTTCACTGCCGCCGAACAGGCACCGTATTTCAATGTCGCCAAACAGGCACCGTATTTCAATGCCGCCAAACAGGCACCGTATTTCACTGCCGCTGAACAGGCACCGTATTTCACTGCCGCCGAACACGCATCGTATTTCACTGCCGCCGAACAGGCACCGTATTTCACTGCCGCCGAACACGCATCGTATTTCACTGCTGCCGAACAGGCACCGTATTTCACTGCCGCCGAACAGGCATCGTATTTCACTGCCGCCGAACAGGCACCGTATTTCACTGCCGCCGAACAGGCATCGTATTTCACTGCCGCCGAACAGGCACTGTATTTCACTGCCGCCGAACACGCATCGTATTTCACTGCCGCCGAACAGCACCGTATTTCACTGCCGCCGAACAGGCATCGTATTTCACTGCCGCCGAACAGGCATCGTATTTCACTGCTGCCGAACAGGCACCGTATTTCACTGCCGCCGAACAGGCATCGTATTTCACTGCCGCCGAACAGGCACCGTATTTCACTGCCGCCGAACACGCATCGTATTTCACTGCCGCCGAACAGGCACTGTATTTCACTGCCGCCGAACACGCATCGTATTTCACTGCCGCCGAACAGGCACCGTATTTCACTGCCGTCGAACAGGCACCATATTTCACTGCCGTCGAACAGGCACTGTACACGCAGGCAATTCGCCAATATTTACATTTGTGAAACAAGAATCTGATTGGTTGAATATCTAATGAGTGTCGCGATACTGATCCCACCTGGAGCTGTTATTGATCAGGATCGCCCCGTTTTTTCTCCATGAGACCCTCGGGGCCGGAACGCCAGTGGTTAAACACTCCAAAATAGCAGGATCGTCCACAAACGTGGTCACCGTGTGGCGTCCCTCCTGTATCCTGGGTGGAACTATGGAACAAAAACATGGAACATTCACAAACAATCATCTTTACAAAGCCGTGTCGTTCATACGTCAAAATCCCAGCGCCTGGGACGGAACGCGTCCTTACGTTCTGCTGACATCACGGCCTGTTCTACAAGGCTTTCCATTGGCTGTTGGTACACTGGGAACCAAAGGGGAGGGGTGAGGGGTCATGCTGAAACAGACACAGGCCTTCTGTATAGTGTACGTTGATGATGAGGTCCCAACCCCAGAGAGGTCCAGCATGGGCGAGCCTGTCACTCGATACAGTAACCACAGAGAGGGCAAACTGTAAGGATGTCAGCTCTTCAGCCAAGGTACCGGGGATGCCAGGGATTGTTCAGCAGGGGACAAACCATGAAGCCTTTTTTCGGTTTATATTTCAAATTATCAACATCTACCCATGGAATAATTAAAATCCCCACATTTTCAGCCGCAGACGCTAATGATCAGTAACGGACGTTACCATAGACTTTCAGCAGGAAGTCCCTGGTGGTTTGTCCAGCAATGTTCCTCGCGACACACGTATATCGGGCGGCATCGGCGAGCTCGGCCTGCTCAATCTGCAGGTACTGGCCGTCAGATAAAACGCGCACACGGGAGTTTGGCTGCAGAGAAGAACAGACGTGTCATTTAGTGGAGATGGGTAGAGAAAGACAGACAGACAGGTCATCCGATAAGACAGACAAACAGTTCATCAGACAGACGGACAGGCCATCAAACCTTCAGATAATCAGACGGACAGAAAAATAACCTGACAGACAGAAAGACAGGCTGTTAGATAATCAGATACACAAACAGGCCATCAACTAATAAGACATACAGACTATCAGATAAGACAGACAGACTGGCAAGCAGATAACAAGACAGACAGACAGAAAGACAACCAATGGATAATCAGACCAGCAGGTTATCAGATAATCAGACAGAGAGGCCATCAGGTAATCAGACAGACAGACAGACAGAGAGGCCATCAGACAGACAGACTGACCATCAGATAATCAGACAGACAGACAGGCCATCAGATAATCAGACAGAGAGGCCATCAGATAATCAATCAGACAGACAGACAGGCCATCAGATAATCAGACAGACAGAGAGGCCATCAGATAATCAGACAGACAGACTGACCATCAGATAATCAGACAGACAGACAGAGAGGCCATCAGATAATCAGACAGACAGACAGAGAGGCCATCAGGTAATCAGACAGACAGACAGAGAGGCCATCAGATAATCAGACAGACAGAGAGGCCATCAGACAGACAGACTGACCATCAGATAATCAGACAGACAGACAGGCCATCAGATAATCAGACAGAGAGGCCATCAGGTAATCAGACAGACAGACAGAGAGGCCATCAGATAATCAGACAGACAGACAGAGAGGCCATCAGACAGACAGACTGACCATCAGATAATCAGACAGACAGACAGGCCATCAGATAATCAGACAGACAGAGAGGCCATCAGACAGACAGACAGGCCATCAGATAATCAGACAGACAGAGAGGCCATCAGACAGACAGACAGGCCATCAGATAATCAGACAGACAGAGAGGCCATCAGACAGACAGAGAGGCCATCAGACAGACAGACAGACTGAGGCCATCAGATAATCAGACAGACAGACAGTCAGACAGAGGCCATCAGATAATCAGACAGACAGACAGAGAGGCCATCAGATAATCAGACAGACTGACCATCAGATAATCAGACAGACAGACTTCCCATCAGATAATCAGACAGACAGAGAGGCCATCAGATAATCAGACAGACAGACTTCCCATCAGATAATCAGACAGACAGACTTCCCATCAGATAATCAGACAGACAGAGAGGCCATCAGATAATCAGACAGACAGACAGACAGACAGACGTATACAGTTTAAAGCTGTATGCAGGTACATTTTGGAATATATTCCTAGAAAACCAGATTTTTTTGTTAAAGGCTCTTTTTGGTCTGTAAGGGGTTAATAGAAATGAAAGCAGTAATTTCTTAAAGTTCTGTACTTTATACAAACATATTGTTAAGGTGACATCGAATCACTCGATGCAAAGAAAACATGAAGAGGAGGCCATGCGGTACCTGCAGCCGCGCCCCGTCTTTCAGCCACGAGATTTCGGGTGCCGGGAGGGCATCGGATTTACATTCCAGGGTGATTGGCTTGTTCAGCAGCGCGGTGATATTCTGAACGCCGCCTCCGCCGCCCGCGATGTTCGGAGGCGCTGGAGAAACACAAAGAAAAACGCACGAGAACTATGATAAAACGATACAAAACATCATACATACATATATATATATATAGTATCTACAAGGATTGTGGTGGAGGACAAAAAGTGAGATAAAAGCCTCCACGCTATAATAAGTGTGTTTATTATTGCAGAAGCCACTTGCACATCACAGCGATTCAAAGAACTGCATCCCACTCTATAGTTGCAAAGTAGACAGGATGTGAGGAGTGCTCCCTCCCCCGATCTGGTGAAATCACAGGGTGAAGCGGAGGAGTTTCCTCCCCCACCCAGTGTCACCAGCAGTTGGATTTTGAATTTCCCGGCTGCTGGTCACCAGATCGGTCACTAGTGATGTCATACACAAAGTGCGGCCGAGGTCACCTTCTTAGACCAATCGCTGTAGCAAGTGTTTCCAGAGAGGCAGCTGATTGGTCAGATCAGTGCATGCGCGTGCAGCTCCGATACATCGCTCTGCGCAGGCGCTACGGAACTTGTGTACGTAAAGTGTGTGAGTCCCGTAGCGTTGTGCAATGTGCGGCACCTACACTACACAAGTTGTGTATTAGCACAAACTGTGCAGAAAAGCTTTGGGGACCCCGGGTTCGGGGCTGTCAGCAGGATCTGCCCAATTACTTAAGGGCAAAAAAGGAATTCTGCTCTTATACAGTGTCCCTTTAAGGTCGTCCCATAAATCCATGTTGAAACTTACTGTGAACGTCTACAGAGAAGTCTTTCTTTGCTTCCCCCGCCGTGTTTGAAGCCAGACACGTGTAACGCCCCATGTTCACTTCCTAGAAGCAGAAAAGACATTATGAGCACAGGGACAAAAAAAACCCTGAAAAAATAGTGTTTTTTTTGATCTTTGAAATTGTTTAATTTTCCTAGTTTTATGGTGGAAAGTTCGATTCTTAATAAAGACTCGGAGCCGAGTATTTGCTTTTCATTCTTTCTTTATTAACAGCAGCAGCAGAAAACACAGAGAATTTTATTTTTATAAAGGATTTTACCGGGAAGGATACATTGAGATTTCTCTCGTTTTCACACATGTCTAAACCCCTCCCTTCACATATCCTAAATATCCTCCAATCCGGTTATCCTTCCCACCCATAAAAGCAGCCAAAACCGGAAATCAGCTTCTTTTTTGATCTTTGAAATTATGTATTAGTCAAGACACGGGGGGGGACGACAAAACGAGGAGTTGTGGATGCAGCGTGGGAACGGGGAAAATATAAGGGAGCAGGAAACCGGAGGGGGTTAATGTCTGACTTATCTGGTTAGAATTTAGTAGAATTCTTGTGGTTTTTAAACAAATCTTAAATAAATCCATCTGGGTAAAAAGTATTTTAGCAACTGAAAGAATTTACTTTCTGTCTGCAAGTATTCAATCGTATTCCTTCATGAAGGGGTTAAAACAGTTTCCTGGAGATCTAGAAGATCCGTCTCAACATTAAAATTAACGTAAATAATGTTTGATTGTTGTTTATGTTTATTACTATATTATATATATTTCTTAAAAAATACATAAATCCGTCATTGCTGCAGCAGATACACCGTGTTACAGTGACAATCCTTTAGAAAAATGGAGCAGTGAACGGATTTCTGGTGTCCGAATCAAAATAACAAACCGAAACGATCAGATATAAAAACGAATTTCGGTTGGGACGAAAAACTTTCTTAGATGACCCGAAGGTGATTTTTTCAGCTTTCACAAGTCTAATGACCAAGTCCTGACAAACACTTCAGGAGCCACTGACCATGGATCTGTGATTTTATCTTCCTGGATCGCAGCAGGGGGTGGGAGTATCTGCCATTATATCCAGGGAGATTGAGATCAGGTTACAGAGTGATAGAGGAAGATAGGTGGCAGCAGAGAGCAAGCATCGATTTAGGCTGGTGTCAGACGAGCGTAGTGTTCACGTCCGTGATTGCGCCTAAAAGTACGTCCGTGATAGCATGAAAGAAAGTCCATTGGAGCCTGACACATGAAGTACGTCCGCACTGAACTGCGGACGCACAACGGCCGCGGCAAACGGACGCAGGTTAGGCAAGAACGTAATACTGCTAGAACGGACGTGCGGAGTGCGCTGCGTCCACAACGTCTGCATAGCTTTGTGTGTGAGTGATGGAGCGAGGTCAGACGGACTGCATTTATACGTCCAGCATTTTTGACGGACAGAATGTTTTTTCATTGTAATTTATTTTCCCTCCTACATCCGTCAAAAATAACTTCAGTGAAAAAACGGACTGTGTGGCCACTACTGCGTCATCCGTACTGACGATGTCCGTACTGCACGGACGTACAGTCCGTAGAAATCACGCTCGTCTGACCCCAGCCTTAGAGCCAGTCACGGTGCAGCGAGTAGAATATATTTAGGAGAGAAATGAACAGGATCCGTTTTAAGATTCTAATGAGCGGCTGCGCTATTTACTGGAGTGCGGCTTCACCTCCGAGTTATGGCGGCTCACGTCCTGTATGAGCCGCTTCTCACCTGGGCGCCTGTTATCCGCAGCACCTGCCCTCCTTTCAGCAGGTGGATGTTCTCGGCTGGTGAAAGCGTCTCTCCGTCCTTCAGCCAAGTGATTACCGGAGGGGGAAATCCCATGGTGTAACACAGCAGGTCCAAACGCTTATCCACCACCACAGACAGCTCCTCCGTGACCTCCGACCCGTTAATGTGCGGTGGTTCTGGGTGCACAAAACAAACACAGTGCAATAAATAACAGTGGAACTATGTGTTCTCCTAACAGCGTGGAAAGGTATGGAGGATCAATATAGCGGAACAATATGGAGGATCAATATGGAGAATCAATATGGAGGATCAATATGGCGGAACAATATGGCGGAACAATATGGAAGATCAATATGGCGGATCAATATGGCGGATCAATATAGGCGGAACAATATGGAGGATCAATATGGCGGAACAATATGGAGAATCAATATGGAGGATCAATATGGCGGAACAATATGGAGGATCAATATGGCGGAACAATATGGAGAATCAATATGGAGGATCAATATGGCGAAACAATATGGAGGATCAATATAGCGGAACAATATGGCGGAACAATATGGAAGATCAATATGGCGGATTAATATGGCGGATCAATATGGCGGAACAATATGGAGAATCAATATGGCGGAACAATATGGAGGATCAATATGGAGGATCAATATGGCGGAACAATATGGAGGATCAATATAGCGGAACAATATGGCGGAACAATATGGAAGATCAATATGGCGGATCAATATGGCGGATCAATATGGCGGAACAATATGGAGAATCAATATAGCGGAACAATATGGAGGATCAATATGGCGGAACAATATGGAGGAACAATATAGCAGAACAATATGGCGGAACAATATGGCGGAACAATATGGCGGAACAATATGGCGGATCAATATGGAGGATCAATATGGAGGATCAATATGGCGGATCAATATGGAGGATCAATATGGCGGAACAACATGGCGGAACAATATGGAGGATCAATATGGAGGAACAATATAGCGGAACAATATGGAAGATCAATATGGATGATCAATATGGAGGAACAATATGGAGGAACAATATGGAGGATCAATATGGAGGATCAATATGGAGGAACAATATGGAGGATCAATATGGCAGAACAATATAGCGGAACAATATGGATGATCAATATGGTGGATCGATATGGCGGAACAATATGGAGGATCAATATCCTGTTTTCATTTTGTGCATTTTTCCCATGATGCAACACTTACCAAATTCTTATTTAAAGTCTTCCCTGTTGTGTTGACTAGACTACCCGAGGTAAGTGGGATCTGATAGTGAGTTAACAACACGGGATACCCCCCGATACCCCCCCCATGATGATATTTATATTCCTCCCACACAAGACAAGTCAATAGGTCGGTTTTCTGGAAATCTGACCCATTCACTCCATTCTAGGGCCAAAGTCACACAGTGAGGAGCAAGTGATGGAAAGATACAAAATATCACACAATGGATGCACCCAGTGTCACATATAGAGGAAAATATCACACAATGGATGCACCCAGTGACACATACAGAGGAAAATATCACACAATGGATGCACCCAGTGACACATATAGAGGAAAATATCACACAATGGATGCAGTCAGTGACACATATAGAAGAAAATATCACACAATGGATGCACCAGTGACACATATAGAGGAAAATATCACACAATGGATTCGCCCAGTGACACATATACCTATACCAGCAAACCAAATCTCCCACAGCTGGAGGCCATGCTGCAAGAACAATTCACAGGGGTAGAAAAGTGTATCGCAGATAACAAACTTTTTCTAAATACTGACAAAACTGTTACGATGCTCTTTGGAACAGCACTTAACCACACAAATTGCAAACACACCATCTATGTGTCAGGACAAGATCAAATGGCACGCTGACCACAGTCACTTCTCTCAAATATCTAGGTATGTGGTTGGACCCTAATCTATCCTTTGGCCCCACATCGAAAAACTCTCATCTAAACTTTACCCCAAACTAGGTGCCCTGTACAGAAACAAATCCTGCCTGAGCCCCGCGGTAAGAAAACAGATTGTACAACAAATGCTTATGCCGGCTATTGAATACGGAGATGTAGTGTATGCAGCTGCCCCGCAAACACACCTCCAGAAACTTACTACATTGTATAACTCATTCTGTCACTTTGAGCTACAATGTAACTACATGACCCACCATTGTGACATGTTAAAAGAACTAAACTGGCCATCGCTGGAGTCTAAACGCACCCTTCACCTTTCCAACCTGGTGTTTAAGAGCTTTTCTGGGAAGCTACCACCCTACCTGAATAGGTTGCTTCCCCCGGCAGTTCCCTCATCCTATAACCTCAGATCCAGGACCAGCACCTTACTTGCAATACCACAATACAAAAAGACAGAGGCTCAATCCTCATTTTCCTACAGAGCACCGCAATTATGGAATAACCTCCCAGACACCGTCAAATCTTCCCCCAGTCTAAAGTCCCTTAAGAGTTCCCTATTAAAATACCTCAATACGGAATGCGCCTGTAAACATGTAACACAGTGACTATATACAGAATGCGCCTGTAAACATGTAACACAGTGACTATATACAGAATGCACCTGTAAACATGTAACATAGTGACTATATACAGAATGCACCTGTAAACATGTAACACAGTGACTATATACAGAATGCGCCTGTAAACATGTAACATAGTGACTATATACAGAATGCACCTGTAAACATGTAACATAGTGACTATATACAGAATGCACCTATAAACATGTAACACAGTGACTATATACAGAATGTGCCTGTAAACATGTAACACAGTGACTATATACAGAATGCACCTGTAAACATGTAACACAGTGACTATATACAGAATGCACCTGTAAACATGTAACACAGTGACTATATACAGAATGCGCCTGTAAACATGTAACACAGTGACTATATACAGAATGCACCTGTAAACATGTAACACAGTGACTATATACAGAATGCACCTGTAAACATGTAACACAGTGACTATATACAGAATGCACCTGTAAACATGTAACACAGTGACTATATACAGAATGCACCTGTAAACATGTAACACAGTGACTATATACAGAATGCACCTGTAAACATGTAACACAGTGACTATATACAGAATGCGCCTGTAAACATGTAACACAGTGACTATATACAGAATGCACCTGTAAACATGTAACACAGTGACTATATACAGAATGCACCTGTAAACATGTAACACAGTGACTATATACAGAATGCACCTGTAAACATGTAACGCAGTGACTATATACAGAATGCACCTGTAAACATGTAACACAGTGACTATATACAGAATGCACCTGTAAACATGTAACATAGTGACTATATACAGAATGCACCTATAAACATGTAACACAGTGACTATATACAGAATGCACCTGTAAACATGTAACAGTGACTATATACAGAATGCACCTGTAAACATGTAACAGTGACTATATACAGAATGCACCTGTAAACATGTAACACAGTGACTATATACAGAATGCACCTGTAAACATGTAACACAGTGACTATATACAGAATGTGCCTGTAAACATGTAACATAATGACTTTATTTCCTACATATTTATTTTTCTGTTAATCTGTATATTTGGTCTTGTGTTAATATCTTGCATTTTACTATTTTGTATTTCTGTAACCACTCAATGTTCTTGAACCCAGGACATACTTGAAAACGAGAGAAATCTCAATGTATCCGTCCTGGTAAAATCCTTTTATAAATAAAAAAATAAATAAATAGGAAAATATCACACAATGGATGCACCCATTGACACATATAGAGGAAAATATCACACAATGGATGCGCCCAGTGACGCATATAGAGGAAAATATCACACAATGGATGCACCCAGTGACACATATAGAGGAAAATATCACACAATGGATGCACCCAGTGACACATATAGAGGAAAATATCACACAATGGATGCACCCAGTGACACATATAGAGGGAAATATCACACAATGGATGCGCCCAGTGACACATAGAGAGGAAAATATCACACAATGGATGCGCCCAGTGACACATAGAGAGGAAAATATCACACAATGGATGCGCCCAGTGACACATATAGAGGAAAATATCACACAATGGATGCGCCCATTAACACATAGAGAGGAAAATGTCACACAATGGATGCGCCCAGTGACACATAGAGAGGAAAATATCACACAATGGATGCACCCAGTGACACATATAGAGGGAAATATCACACAATGGACGTGCCCAGTGACACAGAGAGGAAAATATCACACAATGGATGCGCCAAGTGACACATAGAGAGGAAAATATCACACAATGGATGCGCCCAATGACACATAGAGAGGAAAATATCACACAATGGATGCACCCAGTGACACATATAGAGGGAAATATCACACAATGGATGCGCCCAGTGACACATATAGAGGGAAATATCACACAATGGATGCACCCAGTGACGCATATAGAGGAAAATATTTTCTAAACTAAACATAGAAGAGAAAAACAAACACATGTAAAATATCAGCAACATCAAGTAAACACAGTAAGGACGTTGCATTTTTTGGGGGGGGGGGTAGGGGCTCATCTGTTTTGCAAACTAAGGTAAGTGTGAAAATAATTAATATTTGCATTAATAGATTTTTTTTAATAAAAAAAGAAGTCTGTTTCTATACAGGGGAGAGGGAAGCCATGACGGCAGATAATGTGGCTCATGTTAAAGCTCTAAGGTGGAAAAACACTTTATACGGATTACGGAGCTGCCTCAGCCCTCGACTCACCCATGACGTTCAGGAGGAAGTGCTTGCTGACGCTCCCCGCCTCGTTCGACGCGATGCACGTATACCTCCCTAGGTCGTCCATCCCTGTATTCAGCAGCTGAAGGAGCGTGCCTTTGCTCCGCAGATATTCCCCGTCCAGGGGTTTGCCGTCTTTTATCCAGGATAACCGAGGCGCGGGTAACCCGTCGGCAATGCACGTCATCGTGCTGGGGTCTCCCTTTAAGACGAGCAGTTGCTGGGTTGTGCCGGCGTCTTCCATTACTGGCGGCACTACAAAAAAACAACAGCGTGGCGTAAAAGAATAAAAACACAAAATTAAACAAATGCAGTCACATGCACGAAGTGTAAACTGCAGCCGCGCATGAAAAACATTTAAATTAGCACTTTGACATCCCTTTATTAGTGTAAGTGTCAAGGGTTATGTTTTTTGGAGTCTTGTTGTCCCTTGCATATTTAACGGTAAGCTTTCCTTTACGTGAGCTTGGACATGTAGTGGGTAGGACTGACTCTAGCATCCAGTCTTCCAGAGTATGGGAACTAGCACTTCCTGTTGGTGGTTGCATACCTTCTCTAAAGAACTTAATCTGCATGTGGTCTAAGAGGCGCACACAGTAATTTATTTATATTTATTTCTTTATATTTGTTTATTATGATGTTGTTTTATATCGCTTTACGTGGACACTGTGATCTGTGACACTGTAACTGGATTTATCTTATTTCTGTTGGAAAGACTGAAAATAAATAATTATCTTTTAATTTCCTGCATGAATATATAAATATGGTGATTCAAATACATACCTTAGTTAATATGCTCCCTTTGGTTTGAAATGCTTCCTTTTAAGCTACAGAGGGGCTGCTTGTTAAGTTCTTCCTCTCCTCATTCTGTCTATCACACGTGATATTGGGTGGTTTGGGAATGTTTATATAAACCAGATGTGTTTAAGTTTACCCATTTCAGACGTGGCAAAATGTATTCACGCCATTTTAACGCTGACGTGATCTGTTTCAGAATTGGCTGATAGTTCATCTCTGTCCCGCAACAAGAATGTGATCTATGTCTGTTTGTAACCCTCTCATTGGATATAAATTTGTCTGAGTTTTAATAAAAGCCCTGGCTGAACAAAGACATGCAGATACATTTGAAGTACCACATTCTGTGTGTTTGACTTCAGTTATCTCCGCTATAGCGTAGCGCTCCTGCTTGCGTCTTTTCTTGGTTATATGAAAGAAGTGACAGAGGTTTTCTGGGATTCACGCTTTGGTAATTATGAATAGGAATATTGTTTTGATTTGATATTATTTTATTTAACAATGACATTTTCATTTTGCATGAGAGACTTTTAAAGGACTGAGAAATGCATATTTTGAGCATTATTTGGTTTTATTTCTTGTAGATTTCACGGTGTTGACTAAAAAAAGAGTGAGACAAATAAAACGCAAAAAGACATCTGTATGAAGCATGCTGTTTCTTTAAACCTGTACGGCTATAATTAGACCATTCACACTCCCCTGCCTCCGTCCCTGCACTCACAGCTTCCACAACCCATTTGGTTTTCTTAAAACACGGGTTTCAAGCTGAGATTGCAGCTCCGCCCATGAGACTGTCAGTCACAGACCAGGGTAATTACAGGGCCGGATATACAATTAGGCACAGTAGGCATGTGCCTGCAGACACCCATCACTGGGGGCCAACACATTACGCGACGCTGCACATAAGCATGCTTGGTACAAAAAGACAGGTACAATATCTGAAGACAGGACGTTAGACAAAAAAAATCAATAAATATTAATAAAAAATGCTGTTATATTTGGGGTTTTGTGTTTTTATATTAATGTAAGCTTTGCATTCTTTGCCGCAGTAAATGTTGCGTGGCTGCAGGCAGCTGAAGCATTAATGCAGCGCCTGACGCGCGTCGGAGCATAAGGGCGCTTTATTCTGACCCGACACAGGGAGCAGAATTAAAAAATACTGCAAGCGTTAAATCCTCAAAGCGTCTGTTCACAACTCCAGGCAAGAGGGGGACGGAGAGCGACGCATGTTCTATCGATCCCTTTCTATCTAGTAAAATGCGTCCTCAGTGCGTTAATATATGATTTATAGGGACGCTCTTGCACATCCTGACCACTATAGCTTATTAAAGTGGTCAGGATGTGAGGGCTCCCCACAGCTCCCATGATCCAGAGATATCGCTGGGTGAAGAGGAGGAATTTCCTCCACCCGACCCAGCAGCCGGGATTTTTGAATTTCCCGTCTGCCGGTCACCAGATTGGTCACTAGTGATGTCACACACAGCGGCCAACGTCAACCTGTGAGACCAATTGCTGCAGCGAGCGTTCCCGGAGAGGCAGGTTCGGGAGTCCCTGAGCTGAAGAGTAGGAGCAGTGCGCGGCGAGGGGGAAAAGGGGAGGAAAATCTGATTTTTAATACAGCGTTACTTTAGTAAAAACAGACACCCACGTACACCTCTAGGTGCAGACTTACCATAGACACTCAGCTTATAATCTTTTTGGTCCACCCCGGCTCTGTTAGAAGCCACGCACGTGTAGGATCCTGCATCCGCTTTCTGTATCCTGGAAATCCTGTGAAAAATAACCCTTTAATTTTAATTTTCCATAATGTGTCACATGTCTGTATCCAGGGGTCAAGCAGAGGGGAACGCGTGGGAACTCTACTATTTTTGCAGAGGTCGCACACACTATAAAGCTTGACCCCTGTCTGTATGTGAAATAAATACTATTTAACAGTGTTTTTGTTTTCTGGAAAATCCTTTTTAATTATACAGTAATAAATATTTGGGAATATTCCCAATATATTCCTTACTGTAATAACCTATTCAGTTGGGAGATGTCACCACCTGCTGGCCAAAAGTATCTACTGCAGTTCAGGTCTCTATGTAGGATCAGTTGGGAGATGTCACCACCTGCTGGCCAAAAGGAGTTACTGCAATTCAGGTCTCTGTGTAGGATCAGTTGGGAGATGTCGCCACCAGCTGGTTTAAAGGAGTTACTGCAGTTCAGTTCTCTGTGCAGGATCAGCTGGGGAGATGTCATTAAGACACATTTCCAGCTGGTTTTAAAGAGTCTTAGCACCTCAGGCATCATGTCCAGGGTGTGAAACTTTATAGGCAGGTTCTGGGGCCCAAATACAAGAGAAATTCAATAAATAATTAAATAAAATTCCTTTGCGCTTAGAGTGTATGTATTCTTCACTGTTATTAACCATTCATGTACCAGTTAAACACATTTTTACACTCATCTATTTGCTCCTTTAGGATGTGCAGCTCAGCTCTCCTGAGAGGTCCAGCCCCTGTATTGGTAAGAGAGAGGAAGGTGCAGCTCCCATCCGGCGCAGCATCTCTCTATTTTTTTGCGGAGACGTCTGGAGACGCCTGTCAGCTCTGTTCTAGGCCCAGCAGAGAGTTTCATTGAATCGAGCTCAGTGGGCATTGGTGGACTTGTTTCAGCCCACATTGGGTTCCCATGTATTCACACATGCGTGCGTCGCTGTTACCTGAGCACCTGGCCGGAGGATTGGAGTCTCACGTGGGAAGACACGAGGAGAGGAAGGCCGTTTTTAAGCCAGTTGACCTGAGGAGGAGGGCTGCCGCTTGCAAGGCATTCAATGTTTATTGATGTGTCTAAAACGGCCGTGAGCTCATTCCCATCAGGCTCGGCGATTCTCGGAGCGACTGAGAAACAGAACAATAACAGATACAAATGTTTATTTAGCTTTATTTTACTTACATAACATTCAGTCTTTTTAAGCAGTGACGCGCGATGGAGAGAACATTTTTATCGTATAGACACCCCCCCCATAGTATCATTCAATCCCTTGCTCCTCACTGCGTGGCATTGAGCACAGAATGGAGTCTATGGGCCAGAAGTTCAGAAAACCGACCTATTGACTTGCATTGTGTGAAATGTATGTAAATAACATCACCAGAGGGTAGTATAGAGTGTTATTAACCCACTATCAGATCTGATTCAGCTGCTATCTCTTATCTCGGGTAGCATAGACAGCACAATAGATCCTCTGCAGCCTTGTCTAAACATTCACTCCCCTACCACATTTCCTCTTCACTGTTGCTTTATCCTAATCCACAGCTGTAAAGCGAGATTTGACATAAGATTTTGGTAAATGTTGCATCATGGGAAAAATCCACAAAATGGAAACGGGAGATAAAAACCTAACTTTGTTTTTCCTTTTTACACAAAATTACTTTAAACCAAGAAAAAAAACAGCAGCGTGTGTTTTGTAATGTGCTTTATAAGGTGTTTAATAATGTGTTTATAATGTGCTTTATAAGATGTTTTATAAAGTATTAATAGTGTGTTTATAATGGATTTTATAATGTTTTATTATGTGCTTATAATGTGTTTAATAAAGTATTTATAATGTGTTTTGTAATATGTTTGGTTTTTATAATGTGTTTTATAATGTGTTTTGTAATATCTTTATAATGTGTTTTATAGTGTGATTATAATGTGTTTTATAGTGTGATTATAATGTGTTTTATAGTGTGATTATAATGTGTTTATAACGTGTTTTACAATGTGTTTGTAATGCACAAGTATTCTAGTTCTGGCTTATGTTGGTGCTATTGTCCCTTTATGTTCCATGTTGCTAAACCTCCTCATTCTATCATCATGAAGTCATTGAGATGGATCGTAACGCCCGCCTGGATGCCGCGGGACGTACCGTATACATTTACGTGGAATATTCGGTCGTCCTCTCCTGCTGGGTTTGTAGCCACACACGTGTATTTCCCCATATCGGCTTCTCTGACGCCGGAGATGATCAGGTTCTGCCCGTCCGAGCTGACGCTGAAAAAGTCAGGATTTACTGCGCAAACGCCGCCCAAAAAAATCGATTTACAGCGAGAATCTGCAGAGTCGTCCAAGATCAAGTAGAGAGCGTTACCATTCATTAAAAGGGGAGGAATACGGAGGGCGACGGGCGTCTTTTAAACCGTATGGGCGGAGCTTAGTAACAAAGTAACTCTGAGCCAGTTTACACTATATACATGAAACCAAGTCCATACTGCTGTGTATATACATGAAACCAAGCCCATACTGCTGTGTGTATATACATGAAACCAAGCCCATACTGCTGTGTATATATACATGAAACCAAGCCCATACTGCTGTGTATATATACATGAAACCAAGCCCATACTGCTGTGTATATACATGAAACCAAGTCCATACTGCTGTGTATATACATGAAACCAAGCCCATACTGCTGTGTGTATATACATGAAACCAAGCCCATACTGCTGTGTATATATACATGAAACCAAGCCCATACTGCTGTGTATATATACATGAAACCAAGCCCATACTGCTGTATATATACATGAAACCAAGCCCATACTGCTGTGTATATATACATGAAACCAAGCCCATACTGCTGTGTATATACATGAACCCAAGCCCATACTGCTGAGTATATATACATGAAACCAAGCCCATACTGCTGTGTATATATACATGAAACCAAGCCCATACTGCTGTGTATATATACATGAAACCAAGCCCATACTGCTGTGTATATATACATGAAACCAAGCCCATACTGCTGTGTATATATACATGAAACCAAGCCCATACTGCTGTGTATATATACATGAAACCAAGCCCATACTGCTGTGTGTATATACATGAAACCAAGCCCATACTGCTGTGTGTATATACATGTGTAGCGCTGTGTTTAAAACCTTACTGTGGCAGTACCCATTTTTGGCCACCGGAGGGAGACAAGCGCGATAAGAGACACTCAACATTGGGACTACATTTCCCGGCATGCTCTGGGAACGGACACAGGAAGTGGGTGGGACATGCCGAGTGACATCCTGAGCCTCGTGGAGATAGCTGGCAGAGCGCGCCAGGGAGTGAAAGAGACAGGACACAGTGCTGCAGAGTGGAACAGTGACTAGGCCAGAACGCAGGTGCGGCCTATTAGGATTCCAGATTGGGTTATCCAGCCTTGTAAGAGGGAGACCCAGTGATCCACAGATATTACCCAAGCTGCTATCAAGGAAGCCGGAGGACCCCGAGTTAGGAGTACCGCAGGTCTATCGGATTGGGAGAGCAGGTGGTAAGCTGGACAAGTCGTGGCCGGAGCAGAGAGAGCCAGACAACGGATCCAGTAGCCAGTATCCCAGTGAAGCATCGAGCGGAGAGACGTCCTGGGTCAGCGGAGCCTTGGTTATCGAGCGGATGGGTGAGAGGCCCCCAAGGCCGGTTGTAAAGCAAGAAAGCACGCTGTTGTTTGTTCCTAAAACCCACAGGGCCCCAACTTGACTAGTCGAAGACACCGCTTTAAGTAATTCACTGGCCAGTTGAATAGTACCCGGGTACCATAACACACACACACACTTACAGTCCGGGACTTAACCTGTGCGGGACTCACTCCCTAATATCCAAAAAGGGGTTAAAGATTCGTATCTTATTTTCTTTTCCGCTGCGCGGTTTCCTCGAATTACGAAGCATTGTATTTTCTTTTCCGCTATGCGTTTTCCTCGAATTACGAAGCCTTGTATTTTTCTGTTCCGCTGCGCATTTTCCCGAAATACGAAGCCTCGTATTTCTTTTCCGCTGCGTGTTTCCCGAAATACGAAATACTGTAAATATATCCACGAACACCGTGTTATCCATTATATGCCTTTATTTCTGGTAAACTATTTAATTTATAAAATCCACAACGGTGCTGGAGTATATTTATTCCCTAGTGCGGGGAGACTGACCCGTGGTTCAATTTCAGCGGCTCCTCCGGGAGTGAGCGCTATACGTGGGGGCTCGTTTCTGGGATCCAGTCTCTGGAAAAAACGCATCTAAAGGGTTAAATATGGATCCAGACACTGTTGCCAAATGGTGTGAGGAGCACAGTAGTCAGTTAGAATGTTGTATAGTCATGGATATTCCCGCAGATACTTGGGCCGAAGATCAGATTCGCCAGGCCGTGGCCGCGCTGACACCAGATCATCGGAGGTTAATCCTGGACATTAAAAAGAACACAATACCTCTCACACGTATGTTCTTTTTGAATGGAGAAAGGGTGCTCCAGTGTGTTTTCAGGGCGTGAGCGTGAAGCTGACCGATGAGGTGGAAGTCCAACTGATTCAGCCAAGTGCGCCACGTGGCGAATCCGCAAGTGTTCCCGCGCCCAGTCCGTTGGCCATGATCGGGCCTGAATTCATAGTGGCTATTGGAGATTTGCTGGCTAAGTGTCAGAGAACAAGCCCTCCGCACACTAACTTCGGTTATCGACGGTTGAGAAATTTTACAGGAAACGTACCAACTCCGGCGGGAGAAGAAACCTTTGAGGAATGGGTGGAACAGGCGATGCAGGCTCTGGATGAGTGGGACGTCCCTGAAGCCAGAAAAAGCAAAGGATCACGAGAGTTTAAAGGGACCTGCGTCAGAAGCGGTGAGAAACCTAAAACTGAGTAGGAAAGACTGTACTGCTTTAGATTATTTAAACGTTCTGGAGGAAGTTTTTGGGCGAACAGAAAAGGCCGCAGAGCTTGTATATCAGTATGAACACACCTACCAGCGGAGAGGTGAGAGAATGACCGAATACATGAGGCGCCTAGATAAGATTCTACACCAGATACTCCTCAAGAAAGGGGCCGAACCGGCCGAAGTGGATAAGATCCGAATAAAACAGATCCTGAGGGGCTCTCAACCTCTAGATCCAGTGATGCTGCAGCTGAGAAGCAGGACAGGTAATCAGGAACTGAAGTACCTGGAACTGATCCGAGCTGTCAGAGAAGAGGAGGCTTTGCTAGAAGAAAAATCCTTCAGGCGAGGAGACAGAGCTTACGCACAACCTGTGAGGCATAACGACGGTTTGCAGCCTGAAAGCGACTCGCTGGATACTTACGGATCCGACGTGGACGAGCAAGAGCATCTGATTACTTTTAAATCCACAGAGAGGGCTGCCAAAGAATTACACCTCTCTGAACGTGGTGAGTTACACAAAACTGTTAAAGTACAAGAAGCTCAAGCTGAATTACAACAGGCGCACGCGGAACTGTGCCGAGTATTGATGAAGGTGACAGAGATGCAGGCAGAGATGCAGAAGTTCCTTACCGGCATGCAGACAACCGGAGTTGCTGTGGCGTCTAGCCAGGGTCCTTTAACTGAATCACAACAGACGACTGCGTCTCCACTTTCTAAGAAGAGATGTTTTGGTTGTGGAGAAATGGGCCACTTCCGCGCACAATGCAAAGGCCGAAAGCCTGAAGGGAATAGAGTTGAGGAGCTGTTAAAAGCCTTAGAAGGACTGTTATCTACCTCACCGGCGGGAAACGCCAGAGGGCACAAGTAAAGGAGCAACCTAGGTGCCCGAAGGTTGAAACCGGCTCCAAAAATCAAGCCAGGACTAAGATGGCGAGAGGGCCCAAAGTCGGGCCAACTGCTGAGCCTGCCAGGACTGAAAGAGTCACTCCCTTAGCATCCGGACCTACGTCATGGGGAAGCAATGCACACCCAAAGCCTACACGGGCCAAGAAAAAGGCCAGGGTACAGCAAACTGGGTCTAAGTGTCCGGATACCGCCACCAAGTTTCCTGATCAACTGATAGGTCCTTCTCCTATTGTGCCAATCCAAGTGGAGGGAGTCTACACTAAAGCCCTGTTGGATTCAGGGGCTCAAGTGACATTGATCTACCGAGACTTCTATGAGAAACATTTGAAGCACATTCCTTTACAGAAATTGAAGGACCTGGAAATCTGGGGTATCGGAACTGAGAAACTCCCTTATGACGGGTATCTACAGGTGAAGTTGGAGATCGGATCCGAAGTCATCGGACAGTCCGGAGGCTGTGATGCATTGGCCATTGTGTGTCCTCGACCCTCAGGTGCCAACAGAAGTTCCATGATAGTGGGGACGAATACTGATTTGGTGCGGCGTCTCCTGACACCTATCGTATTGGAAGAAGGTTCTACTCAAGGAGTGCACCCAATGTTACGTCCGGTCTATCAGAGGATGGTCGAAGAACAGAAGGCACCTGCTGAAGTGGGGCGCCTATGGAGATTAGAAGGAACAGAGAAGGTTCTGCAAGTTGGAGAAGTAGCGAGCTTCCGGGCTTCAGTCAAGTTGAACGGATCGCAACCAGGCCCCTATGTGGTGCTGGAAACCGATTTTAATCATGGGAGTGAAGCCGGAGTAGAAGTAATCCCTGAAATAATCTCCACTAAAGCTCTGAAAAGAACACAAGGAAGAGTCTCAATCAGCGTGTGCAATGTGTCTGATTCTCCAGTAGTCCTTAAAGCACGAATGCCTATCGGGCAAGTAGCGTCCGCTACGCCCCTCTCTCCTACCGATTTAGGAGGGGGAGTGGATAAAGAGATTCCAGATGAAAGATTCTACCCCAAGGACGCTCCCGTTTCATCCGAGTGGAAGAAACGTCTTCAGTCTCAAGTTCTAAAGTGGAGAGAATTGTTCTCGAAAGATGAGTTCGACGTAGGCCTAGCTAAAAGTACTGAGCACCGCATTCGATTACAAGAGGACAAGCCGTTTCGTGAAAGGTCAAGGCGAGTTCCGCTGGGAGACTTGGATGATCTGCGAGAACAGCTGAATGAGTTGCAAAGAACCAAGGTGATTCAAGAGTCCAGGAGTCCATACGCATCTCCAATAGTGATGGTCCGGAAGAAGAATGGTTCTGTCCGCCTATGCATAGACTATCGCACGCTGAATCGGAGAACCATCCCAGACCAATATGCTACTCCTCGGATAGAAGATGCCTTACAGTGTTTGTCTGGAGCAAAATGGTTTAGTGTACTAGACCTGCGAAGCGGGTATCACCAGATACCAATGCATCCCGAAGACAAAGCGAAAACTGCGTTCATCTGTCCACTGGGGTTCTTTGAATTCAACCGAATGCCTCAAGGCCTTACGGGGGCTCCAGCCACGTTCCAACCTGTTAATGGAGAAGACAGTCGGGGACATGAATCTGATCGAAGTGTTAGTGTACCTGGACGACATAATAGTGTTCGGGAAGACTCTGGAAGAACATGAGCAACGTTTGGAGAAGGTTTTGAAGAGGCTCCATGAAGAGGGATTGAAACTGTCTCTGGAGAAATGCCAATTCTGTCTGCCGTCCGTTACATATCTGGGACATGTGGTCTCAGCAGAAGGTGTTTCGACAGATCCTCGGAAGTTGGAGGCCGTAGCTTCCTGGCCTAGACCCGAAACGTCACTGAACTTAGATCTTTCTTGGGGTTCTGTTCATATTATTGAAGATTTGTAGGAGGATTCGCGAAAATAGCTCAACCACTGAACAAACTCCTACAGAAGAAAAGTACCGAAGAAGGCTGCAAGGCCTCTGACCGAAACCCGTCAGCTCCAGGGCCAAGGAAAGCTCGAGAGTCCATACAGGGCGAATGGACTAGTCAATGTGAAGGTGCTTTCTTGAAGCTGAAAGAGAGTCTAACTCAAGCTCCTGTCTTGGCCTACGCGGACCCTCACAAGCCGTATGAGTTACATGTGGATGCCAGCAGAGAAGGTTTAGGAGGAGTCCTGTATCAGGAGTATGGTGGACTACTGAGGTGTAGCGTATGTGAGCCGGAGCCTTACGCCTTCAGAGAAGAACTATCCTACCCAAAAGTTGGAGTTCCTAGCCTTAAAGTGGGCAGTGGTAGACAAATTAAAGGACTATCTGTATGGAGCCGAGTTTGTGATAAAGACGGATAACAATCCTCTTACCTATATCCTTACTACTGCAAAACTGGAAAACTGGACGCAACGGGACATTGGTGGTTGGCCGCTCTGTCAGGGTTTCGGTTCAGCCTGAAGTATCGCCCTGGGGTGAATAATCGAGATGCTGATGCTTTGTCGAGAAGGCCCTACACTACAGAATGGACTCAGTTGACTCCAGACGGGGTGCAGGCTTTGTGTCAAGGTGCAGAGCGCCGGGTCAAGGGAGGGATTGAAGCAGAGGCCATAGGAGTCATGGCTGCGGCTGTTCCTGAGTTCTACTGCAACCCTACGCAATTGAGGGATGAAAGTCTACCTACCTTTTCCAAACAGGACCTGAAAGCGGATCAGGCCAGAGACCCTTTAATTGCATTGACCATAAAGGCCCTAACTGCGAACCAGCGGGAAATTCTGCTGACAAATTCTCCAGATGGAGCCAGATTGGTCTTCAAAGAGTGGGAACGGTTGAAGATGATGGATGGGGTGGTCTACCGAAGGGGCCCCTCAAATAACGCTGAAGAGACCCAACAGTTGTTCCTTCCCACTAAGCATAGAGAGAGTGTGCTGCGATCATTACACGATGAGCATGGACATTTGGGTGCTGAAAGAACTTTTAAGCTGGTGCGAGACAGGTTCTATTGGCCTTGCATGAGAGCTGAAGTGGAAAGTTATTGTCATTCATGTCTGAGGTGTATTCAGAGGAAGACTCTACCAACCCGTACCACTCCAATGAGCCATCTGCAGAGTCAGGGACCCATGGATTTGGTGTGCATTGACTTCCTGTGCTTAGAGCCGGATGCTAGTGGGCAAGGGAATATTCTAATAGTGACTGATCACTTCACACGTTACGCCCAAGCTTTTTCCACAAGAGACCAACGCGCTCCGACAGTGGCCAAGGTTCTGATGGAGAAGTTCTTTGTTCACTATGGCCTACCAAGGAGAATACACTCTGATCAGGGTAGAGAGTTTGAAAGCCGACTTGTTGGACAATTGATGGAACTATTGGGAAGCCAAAAGACCCGAACTACACCATATCACCCTCAAGGTGATGCTCAGCCTGAAAGGTTTAATCGCACGCTGCTAAATATGCTGGGGACATTGTCAAACATAGAGAAGCAGAGTTGGAGTCGCCATATAGCTACTCTGGTGCATGCATATAACAGTACGGAGAGTGATGCCACTGGATACTCACCGTACCGTCTTATGTTCGGAAGAGAAGCTCGACTGCCGGTTGATTTGGCGTTTGGGTTATCTCTAGACCAGACGTCGGTAGCTTCCCATAGAAATTACGTGGATCGACTTCGAAAGAACCTGGCCTCTGCGTTTGAACAGGCCCGTCTGACCTCAGGAAACAGGGAGCAAAGGAACAAAAGGAACTATGACTTAAAAGTTCGGATACAAGATCTGCAACCCGGTGATAGGGTTTTGTTGAAGAACTTGGGTGCTGCTGCGAGGCAAAAGTTGGCAGATAGATGGAGTTCTCAAGTATACATTGTCTGCAAGCAACTGCCAGTGTATCAAATCTGGCCGGATGGGAAGGCTGGGCCTCTTAAGAACTGGCACCGGAATCATTTGTTACCTTTGAGAGAGGCTGTGAGAATACCAGTTGGGGATGAACTTTCTCTGCCGAATCCGCCTGCTCCACGTTTGCCTCCTGTTACTTGGTCTCAGCGGACCCGGGTTGTCGAAGAGAGCGAAAGGGACAGTGAGGAAGAGAGTTTTTGTCTGGACTGGATGCGTTCACCGGAGCCTGAAGAGGTTGTCTCAGTTCCTGAACGGTGGGAGAGTAATTTGAGGCCTGAAGCTCCTGAATTTCAGTTAGAAGTCCCTGAGACTATTGAAATCCCGGAAGCTCTTGAATTTCAGCTAGAGGTTCCTGAGACTGTTGGAATCCCTGTAGCTCCTGAAGCCGAGTCCTATGACTACAGTTCTATGCCTTCACTGGAGGGATCATACTCCGAAGAAATGTCTGCTCCTGTGGTAGAAAGAAGGACTGAGCCAGCACCTATCGTACTTCCACCTGAAGAGGAACAGATTGAGCCCGAACCAAAATGCTCTGTTCGACCGCCCCAGCGACTCACTTACGACTCACCAGGACATAGCACTGAAGAGGCCATCACCACTGTGCAAAGGTTGCCCGAAGTGTCTGCTATGTTAGCTGAGGTAGCACAAAGCATGAGTCAACTTGAAGAAGTGTATCTAACCCACTGTATGTTTGCTGCTGAACCTGTATATGTTATCTAAACTGTGTTGAAATGTAATGCAACTGTTGTACCTCCTTGGAGAGACCCAAGAGTTCTAGGAGGGGGAGAGTGTAGCGCTGTGTTTAAAACCTTACTGTGGCAGTACCCATTTTTGGCCACCGGAGGGAGACAAGCGCGATAAGAGACACTCAACATTGGACTACATTTCCCGGCATGCTCTGGAAACGGACACAGGAAGTGGGTGGGACATGCCGAGTGACATCCTGAGCCTCGTGGAGATAGCTGGCAGAGCGCGCCAGGGAGTGAAAGAGACAGGACACAGTGCTGCAGAGTGGAACAGTGACTAGGCCAGAACGCAGGTGCGGCCTATTAGGATTCCAGATTGGGTTATCCAGCCTTGTAAGAGGGAGACCCAGTGATCCACAGATATTACCCAAGCTGCTATCAAGGAAGCCGGAGGACCCCGAGTTAGGAGTACCGCAGGTCTATCGGATTGGGAGAGCAGGCGCGGTAAGCTGGACCAAGTCGTGGCCGGAGCAGAGAGAGCCAGACAACGGATCCAGTAGCCAGTATCCCAGTGAAGCATCGAGCGGAGAGACGTCCTGGGTCAGCGGACCTTGGTTATCGAGCGGATGGGTGAGAGGCCCCCAAGGCCGGTTGTAAAGCAAGCAAAGCACACTGTTATTTGTTCCTAAAACCCACAGGGCCCAACTTGACTAGTCGAGACACCGCTTTAAGTAATTCACTGGCCAGTTGAATAGTACACGGGTACCATAACACCACACACACACACTTACAGTCCGGGACTTAACCTGTGCGGGACTCACTCCCTAATATCCAAAAAGGGGTTAAAGATTCGTATCTTATTTTCTTTTCCGCTGCGCGTTTTCCTTGAATTTACGAAGCATTGTATTTTTCTGTTCCGCTGCGCATTTTCCCGAAATACGAAATACTGTAAATATATCCACGAACACCGTGTTATCCATTATATGCCTTTATTTCTAGTAAACTATTTAATTTATAAAATCCACAATGGTGCTGGAGTCTATTTATTCCCTAGTGCGGGGAGACTGACCCGTGGTTCAATTTCAGCGGCTCCTCCGGGAGTGAGCGCTACACATGAAACCAAGTCCATACTGCTGTGTGTATATACATGAAACCAAGCCCATACTGTTGTGTGTGTATATACATGAAACCAAGCCCATACTGCTGTGTATATATACATGAAACCAAGTCCATAGTGCTGTGTATATATACATGAAACCAATCCCATACTGCTGTGTGTATATACATGAAACCAAGTCCATACTGCTGTGTATATATACATGAAACCAAGCCCATACTGCTGTGTGTATATACATGAAACCAATCCCATACTGCTGTGTATATATACATGAAACCAAGTCCATACTGCTGTGTGTATATACATGAAACCAAGCCCATACTGCTGTGTATATATACATGAAACCAAGCCCATACTGCTGTGTGTATATACATGAAACCAAGCCCATACTGCTGTGTATATATACATGAAACCAAGTCCATACTGCTGTGTATATATACATGAAACCAAGCCCATACTGCTGTGTGTATATACATGAAACCAAGTCCATACTGCTGTGTATATATACATGAAACCAAGCCCATACTGCTGTGTGTATATACATGAAACCAAGCCCATACTGCTGTGTGTATATACATGAAACCAAGCCATTACTGCTGTGTATATATAATGAAACCAAGCCCATACTGCTGTGTATATATACATGAAACCAAGCCCATACTGCTGTGTATATACATGAAACAAATCCCATAACTGCTGTATATATACATGAAACCAAGACCATACTGCTGTGTATATACATGAAACCAAGCCCATACTGCTGGTGTATATATACATGAATACCAAGCCCATACTGCTGTGTGTATACATAAAACCAAGCCCATACTGCTGTGTATATATACATGAAACCAAGCCCATACTGCTGTGTATATATACATGAAACCAAGCCCATACTGCTGTGTATATATACATGAAACCAAGCCCATACTGCTGTGTGTATATACATGAAACCAAGCCCATACTGCTGTGTATATATACATGAAACCAAGCCCATACTGCTGTGTATCCTGGTTTCAACTGAAGCTACAGCGACCGTCTATTCATAGAGCAGTAGTGCCGTTGTTTGAATAAAGGGCTAGGTTTAGGATTAGGATAGGGTTAGGGATAAGGTTACAGTTTCTGGGTGTCATATGATTAGAGCTAGGGTTAGGGCTAGGTTTAGGATAGGGATAGGGTTAAGGTTACAGTTTCTGGGTGTCATATGATTAGGGTTAGGGATAGGGTTAGGGATAGGGTTAGGGACATGGTTAGGGTTACCATTTTTTAATATCTTTTTATTGTTCTGATTAAATATGAATTTTTCTGATTATTTTCAGACCTGGCTGATGATAATAATAAAAAAATAAATAATAACTTTAGATTCAGGGAACAAGTCGGTCTGGACGTCGATTTGCCAATTTGTCGATATTTCAGACCATATCCGTATAGGAACGAAACGAATCGCACGTCCGTGCCCGCGTCCTCAGCTTGCTGCAAGTGAAGGGCGTGTAAAGTAAGACAAACCTCACTCCTTGGAAGTCGTCCGCGTTGATGTTTTTACCGTCCTTGATCCAGTGGATCTCCGGCACGGGAATTCCGTCGGCTTTGCACACCAGCTGCACGTGATCTCCCAGCACTGTGTTGACCTCGCTTGACATTCCGGAAGCGTCGATGCTGGGGGGGACTTTAAACATTTACAGAATTATACCCATGACCCGGCGCACAAACCCCGACACGAAGAGGCAGACGCCCGATCTCCTAGACCGGTGATTTATAGACTTACCTTGCATGGTCAGGATGAAGTCCTTCTGAGCTGTGCCTTCCATGTTTGATGCGAAACATGTGTAGGTTCCGCTATCCGTCAGCTGAGCTCTGCTCATTTTCATCTGGCTTCCTCCGGAAAGCAGCTGGACGTCTAAGGAATCGGTTTGGCCTGTAAAGGTGCGAGATGTGTATAACCGTATGGAGCGATAGTGCAACCACGGCGGCCACAGGCGTCACCGTGGAGATATTCCATACTATGTTGCATTGAATGTGTCGTCTCGTTCTATAAAATAGACCCTAATATTCTTACTTTGCCCCCGATGCGGTGATACCAGCGGTGCCTGCGGTGATACGTCGTTACATTGTAGCAGTTATTCCCTAAGCACCGTCGCGGCAGCTCAGGTCACCGGGGTTTAGCAAATTAAAGGTGTCCTGTTGGCCGGAGTCTGTCGCCTTCTTCTCCCATTGCCCAAGAATCCATAATCGCTCCCCGATCACTACCGCAGCCTCTGCAGGGAGGTAACTACTCTACATAATGCTGATATAGCACCAACAGATTCTGCAGCGCTGTACAATAAGGGAAAGCAAATTTATGGAGGGCCCTGCTGGAGGAACAGTCTAGCAATCACAACATGATACAATGTATAGGAAGTACAAAGCATCATAATAATAACAATAAAACAATAATTAATATGTAAAACGCGTTGGACGCGCCCGGCTGCCTCTCACCTATCTGACGTCCGTTCTTCAGCCACGTTATGGCGGGCACAGGGATTCCATAAGTGTCACACGCGAAGATAACCGGGTTTTGTACCGTCCCGTTATAATATTCCTGCGGAGGGCCCTGTATGCTGGGAGGAACTGAGACAGCGGCGCTGTTATTCATGCACCTTTTATTGGCTAATAAACCACATTAAAGGGTCAGTACACCCCAAAAAATCAAACGTCCTTATTGAGTTTGTTTTATGTTGCTGATATTTATTTGCAAAGTATTTTACAGGAAAGATACATTGATATCTTCTTACATGTGAATAGCGAATGCACTAACTTTTCACCGAATTGAGGCGAAATGCGCTGCGATTACAAGCACTGCTTGTACTGAATTAGGTGTTTAGTGAATATCCCTGTTACCGTACGTTGGTACTTACCGTGCACATTTACGTAGAACCTCCTGCTGTCCTGCCCCACAACATTAGACGCGACACATTCATACTCTCCGGTGTCAGAAACCTGAAATAAATTGTATCAGATCAGTAAAAAAAAACGTGTTATTTCTGCCAAGCTCATTAAAATGCCTAAACAGGTTCCGTCCCAGCAGAGGAGCACGTGCTCGGGCGCTTTATGAGGGTCTGGAGCCTCCCATAGGACTGTGTGGGTTTAAAGGGGTATGTTTAATATATTTATGTCTCTTAAAAGGGGCTTCATTGCTAAATGCAGCTCTGCTCGGGCCCCTGCCTATCAGCTCATAGCTCGGCCCAGATGCGCCTTGCATTAGCTTGTAACTCCACCCAACAGACCGGCCAATCGGCTTATAGCTCTGCCCAGAAGCCTGTCAGTCAGTTTATAGCTCTGCCCTGAAGCCCTGTTAATCAGAGAGCCGGGAATTAAATGTCCTGGCTCACATGAAATGTAGATGTGCATTTCCTCTCGCCTTGACGTTTTGCTGTTGGTTCAGTCTGACCTCTGCTCTGTAGAATCTAAATGATCTCAGGAAATTTATTTTATTTATTTATTTATAAAAGGATTT
>CM019070.1:160752045-160828785 GCA_009667805.1 Leptobrachium leishanense | reverse complement strand
GAGAGGGTGGTGGATACATGGAACAGTCTTCCAGTAGAAGTGGTAGAGGCCAAAACAGTAATTGAATTTAAGCAAGCATGGGATAGGCATAAGGCTATCCTAAACAAAAGATAAATCCAGGTAAAGTATCCATGTAATTGGGCGACTAGATGGGCCGAAAGGTTCTTATCTGCCGACATTTTTTTTTTTTTTTCTATTGTGTGTATCTGTGTGTGAAACAAAGTGGATTATATTGAGGTGTGACATTGAAAGTGTGGCAAGAGGTCCCTAAAAATGTACTCCCCCAGGGCCCCTCAAATGCTACAGGTGGTCCTGCCCGGCACAATCAGAAACAGCAAATCAGATACAATAAAGAAGCTGTAACGCAGCGTTACCCTGATACATAGTAATCACTGTTGTCACTGCGTCTCCGTGACGCGGGATGTTACCTGTGATTGCTTCTGCTGAATCAGTTGCAGCACATCGTTGGCGAGCTGGTAATCCTTGGACCTGGCGTCGGTGAAGACATATATGTACGACCCCGGCAGAGAGATCTCCAGGGCGATTTTAATTGCTCCGACGCTCATCTCTGGGCAGTCGCCCCCACCCTGCGGAGCAAAACCGCGAGTTACAATGCGGCATGAGCAGACATTCACTCGCTCTGCTGAGTTTCTGCTGACACTTTCATTCATAACGGAATAATAATTATAATAATGTAACTTCCTGCCTGGGTAAAGGGTCCCTCAGCCTCCAGGAAAAGGAAACACATGCTTTGTTTATATAAATAAGGGATTTTATTTATAATAAACCTCTATAAAATGACTTTTAAAACTGCACACAATGTTATGTTAAGCTTAGGGGGATATATATAACCTGGAAAACGCGTTACTGTTGCAGGATTTAAAACAGGGGTCTCCAGCCTTGGCCTTCCAGATGTTTTGAAACTACATTTCCGTTGAGGCTCAGCCTATCTAATGAGTGGTTGAGCATCATGGGAGATGTAGTTCCAAAACATCTGAAGGGCAAAGGCTGGTGACCCCTGATTTGAAAAGTAGGATCACTGAGCTATTTAAACAATACATTGCTGTTCTAAGCTGTCAGCTTCCAGACATTAACCCATCGCGACACAAGCGGCTTGAGAAAGACATGCGCCATTACAAAGACCGCTATGATGACACCACACTCTGAATATATCACTGATATAATGACACCACTCTCTGAATACATCACTGATATAATGACACCGCGCTCTGAATATATCACTGATATAATGACACCGCGCTCTGAATACATCACTGATATAATGACACCGCTCTTGCAGTAATGAAGGCAGATGCATGATCCTGTGTTCCTGTAGTTATCCAAGCCTGTATATAACAGTAAGTGTCCTGCAATAAAGCAATGGTGAACCTGACAGCCCAGCCTCATATCTGAACAAGCAGAGATCATAACAGTGGCGACGAGAATGAGATTTGTAAAGGTCTGCTCAGCCTGAAGTAAAGAAAAAAAAAAAAAAAAACAGGGATATAAAGCCAGATAAAGCACACACTGCAATCCAGCAGCAAGATCATGGCACTGATAGGCACATTAACTGAGTTTGATGGAGAGAAAACTTCCTGGAGCTCCTGGGCTGAGAGATTAGAGCAGTACTTCAGTGCTAACACCATACCCCTGAGAGACAGGTAACACCCCCTGAAGACAGGGAGCACCCCTGAGAGACAGGTAACACCCTACAGGTAACACCCCCTGAGAGACAGGTTGCAGTGTTTCTCACAGCCGTGGGGGCTAACACATATGACACTCTAAAGACCTTCTGTTCCCTGAGAAACCAGCAAGCAAGGCTCTACAGGAACTCTGAAACTATTAGAGGATCACTTTCAGCCAAAACCGCTGGAAATTGCAGAAAGATTTCGTTTTTATCAACGGCAGCAGCAGCCGGGCGAAGATATTAAAGCCTATGTGGTGGCCCTTCGCAAATTGGCCTCCACCTGTTCATTTGGGGACTACCTACCGACAGCTTTGAGAGACAAGTTTGTCCTGGGACTGAATAGTGAAACGAATCAAAGGAAACTTCTGACAGAAAAGGGACTCACCTTTACAAGCGCAGTTGAGATAGCATCAGTCATGGAGATGGCTGTCAGGGATACGGAGGAATTGCACCCTCAGATCCACAAAGAAGGGGTGAAAGAGGACGTTTTCAGAACCGCAGTTGCTACAGCCAACTGGAGCTACAGACCCAAACCCACGCCAGCTTGTTACCGGTGCGGTAATACAGACCACGACTCCAAAATCTGTCGGTTTAAGGATCAACCTTGTCATCAATGTGGAAAAATGGGCCATCTCCAACGGGTTTGCCGTAATAGGAATGTACGAGGACAAAAGCCGCAGTACCCTAAGAAGACTTACAAGGTACAGAAATTTACATCATCTTCATCTGACTCAGACAACGATGAGGCATTTCATAGTTTATCTATACATCGTATACACTCGTCACACCCTGCAATGACAGTACAAGTAACCATTGAAGGGAAGAGACTAAAGATGGACGTTGATACAGGAGCTGCAGTGTCAGTTATCACACAAAAACAGTGGAAACATCTTCAGATCCAGGCAACTGTCCGTCCCACTCCAATAAAGCTGCAGACCTACTCAATGCAAGTACTCCATCCACTTGGTTTTGCAAAGGTAAAGGTATCATACAAGGGCCAGACAAAGAGACTACCACTATATATCCTGAGAAACGGAGGACCGCCTCTCTTTGGCAGAGATTGGATCACTCATCTGGGAATGCCAGATATCATCAAGAATCCTTGCAACACCCTGACAGTTCCGTCAGGACATGATGATGGATGGGTGGAATCCTTAAAACAGCGTTTCCCTGAGGTTTTCGTTGACGAGTTAGGGAAAATCAAAAATGACTGTGTGAGGCTCAAGTTGAAACCGGATGCTCGTCCCAAATTCTTCAAGGCTCGGACAGTACCGTTTGCCCTTAGAGCGGAGTGGACGCTGAACTAATCCGGCTAGAAGAACAGGGTGTCATTTCCAAGGTAGAGCGCAGTGCTTGGGCATCACCTATTGTTCCAGTAAAGAAATCAAATGGTGAATTGCGCATCTGTGGGGATTTTCGCATGGTGCTGAATAGCCAACTGGAGGTTGACCAGTATCCTCTACCCAGAGTAGATGACATTTTCGCTTCACTTGCTGGGGGACAAAAGTTCACCAAGATTGATCTACGACAAGCTTACTTACAGTTTGAGGTCCACCCCTCTCTCGAAAATACCTCACCATTAACACTCACAGGGGTTTGTACGAATACAATCGAATGGTGTTTGGCATTGCATCTGCACCAGCCATCTGGCAAAGAAAGATGGATGAAATTTTAGCAGACATTCCCTTCACTCAGTGTCTATTAGACGACATGCTCATCACTGGTCGCACGGACCAGAACACAAGCAGAATGTAGAGCTCGTTTTACAAAGACTTCAGGACCAAGGTCTCAAGGTAAATTTGACAAAATGTAAATTCATGGTGCCTAAATTGGAGTTTTGTGGCCACTTAGTAGATGCAGAGGGCATTCATACTGTTGAAGACAAGGTCGATGCTTTAGTCAAAGCTCCAGCCCCAACAAGTGTCCATCAACTACGATCCTACCTTGGCCTGCTTAACTACTATAATAAATTTCTTCCAGACCTTGCTCATACATTGTTTCCACTGCATAAGCTCCTGGAGAAACACTCCAGGTGGGACTGGTCAGCTAAATGTCAACATGCTTTTGAGTCCTCTAAACGGAAACTGTTAGCGTCACGTATGCTTGTGCACTACGACCTCCAGAAGCCTCTCACCCTGGCTTGTGATGCCTCTCCTTATGGTCTGGGCGCTGTTCTTTCCCACATCCTACCGGATGGCTCTGAGAAACCGGTGGCCTTCGCCTCCAGATCCTTGACGAAGACAGAGAGCAATTACTCTCAAATTGATAAAGAGGCACTTGCATTGATATGGGCAATTCGGAAGTTTCACCTTTACCTGTATGGTAGAGAGTTTACCATTTTAACGGATCATAGACCGCTTCTTCAAATTTTTAGCCCTGACAAAGGAATCTCTCAGACAACTGCAGCCCGTCTCCAGCGCTACGCCCTGTTCTTGGGAGCATACAGCTACCGCATACAGTATCGAAGTCATGATGACAATGCAAATGCAGATGCAATGTCCCGTCTCACAGAACTGCCTCTAGAGTCGACACCATCAGTCAAGAGTTGTAGGTACACCACCTCACACCTCCTTACTTCCAGAGAGATAGCAGCCCATACTGTGAAGGATACCCTTCTGACAAACGTGCTTACCTTTATACGAGACGGCTGGCCTGCGACGGTATCACAGGAACATGAACCTTACTACAGGAAGCGAATGGAATTGTTTGTGAAGGATAATTGTGTCTTATGGGGAGACCGAGTGGTCATTCCAAAACCCTCCAGAGACACATCTTGGACTTGCTACATACTGGTCACCCTGGAACCACGCGGATGAAACAGAAAGCAAGGGGCTATGTGTGGTGGCCGAACATAGATGCAGATATCACGGCATATGTCAATGCTTGTGTAGGATGTGCACAAACTGCCAGAGACCCTCCTCGAGGATGCATTCAACCCTGGACTTGGCCCACGGTTCCCTGGTTTCGCCTTCACTTGGATTTTGCGGGTCCCATAAGGGACAAACCTTCTTGATTATAATTGATGCCCACTCAAAATGGCCAGAGGTCATTCCAGTTACCCAGCTGACTACAAAGGCAACAGTTGCCATATTATTGCATCTTTTTGCTTCGTTTGGGTATCCCAGGGAGATTGTCACAGATAATGGTGCCCAATTCACAAGTCAGGAGTTCCAGAGTTTTGTTACGGTGCATAATATCAAGCACAAATTAACCGCCCCCTATCACCCAGCCACCAATGGGCAAGCAGAGCGGTTTGTACAAACTTTCAAGAACTATTTCAAGGCCTCAGTGGCTGTGACTAGCCAGAGGTCCATATCGCCTCAGCAGTTAGACTCTTTCCTGTTTACTTACAGAACTACACCACATGCCACCACTGGTACGACACCAGCTGAGCTTATGTTGGGAAGACAGCCATGGACTGCTTTTGACATGCTTCGCCCTCAGACCGTTCATGAACATGTATTACAATCCCAAGAAAAGATGGTGAAGTCCAAAGAGTCTCCTGTTTTTGCAACCCACCAGGAGGTCTGGACTCGATCGTATGGATCTGCCAACAGTCGGTGGCTGCCTGCTACCGTTGCAGAATCTTTGGGACCCAAGATGTACAGAGTCCGCCTGGAAGATGGTTCCATTACCAGACGACATGTAGACCAGCTACGGTCTCGTTTACGGGTGCCTGAACCCTTAACGTCCCCAACCTACGGGGTCCGGTGTCCACATCTAATGCGTCGGAGGACATCTGGAATGGTGTCTGGGTTGACTCGGAAACTTTGGACTCGTCTCCTGTGGGTATTTGTGACTCTGGTTCAGAGGTTCCCCTGACCCCTCTGTACCCTCCTTGACCCCACCAGTTGATCTTTCATCCAATCCTACTGCCTCCAACACCCCGCCTGCTGGTGACGTCCCCAACGTCACCGACGCCTCCTGACCGCTTACTTCTTCAAGAACGGATAAGAGACTTCCGTCGGTCCTCGCGTAGGGCCAGAAAGATGTGGATGATGATTTGGCCCCGCAATTTTCTTCAGAAGACTAGTCATCAGTTTTTCAGTGACACTCTCCAAGTTCCTCAGATGAACTGTGTTCGATTGTTCTGGTTGTTGATTTGTTACTAGGTTTTGTTATGTTGTTCTGGTTTTATTTTTGGGGTGGGAGGAAGGTGTTATAGCTGACTATACTAAACCTGTGCTATCGCTTTAACTAGTGGCTCCGCCCAGGATGACACAGGTCAGAGGGCACAGCAGCCATCTTCAGGGTCAGTTAGTGTGATGCAGTAATGAAGGCAGATGCATGATCCTGTGTTCCTGTAGTTATCCAAGCCTGTATATAACAGTAAGTGTCCTGCAATAAAGCAATGGTGAACCTGACAGCCCAGCCTCATATCTGAACAAGCAGAGATCATAACAGCTCTCTGAATACATCACTGATATAATGACACCGCGCTCTGAATATATCACCGATATAATGACACCGCGCTCTGAATACATCACCGATATAATGACACCGCGCTCTGAATATATCACCGATATAATGACACCGCGCTCTGAATACATCACTGATATAATGACACCGCGCTCTGAATATATCACCGATATAATGACACCACACTCTGAATACATCACTGATATAATGACACCGCGCTCTGAATATATCACCGATATAATGACACCGCGCTCTGAATACATCACCGATATAATGACACCGCGCTCTGAATACATCACCGATATAATGACACCGCGCTCTGAATACATCACTGATATAATGACACCGCGCTCTGAATATATCACCGATATAATGACACCGCGCTCTGAATACATCACTGATATAATGACACCGCGCTCTGAATATATCACCGATATAATGACACCGCGTCTGAATATATCACGATATAATGACACCGCGCTCTGAATACATCACCGATATAATGACACCGCGCTCTGAATACATCACTGATATAATGACACCGCGCTCTGAATATATCACCGATATAATGACACCGCGCTCTGAATACATCACTGATATAATGACACCGCGCTCTGAATATATCACTGATATAATGACACCACTCTCTGAATACATCACTGATATAATGACACCACTCTCTGAATACATCACCGATATAATAACACCACACTCTGAATACATCACCGATATAATGACACCGCGCTCTGAATATATCACTGATATAATGACACCGCACTCTGAATACATCACCGATATAATGACACCGCACTCTGAATACATCACTGCTATAATGACACCGCACTCTGAATATATCACTGATATAATGACACCGCTCTCTGAATATATCACTGATATAATGACACCGCACTCTGAATACATCACCGATATAATGACACCGCACTCTGAATACATCACTGCTATAATGACACCGCACTCTGAATATATCACCGATATAATGACACCGCACTCTGAATACATCACTGCTATAATGACACCGCACTCTGAATACATCACTGATATAATGACACCGCACTCTGAATACATCACTGATATAATGACACCGCACTCTGAATATATCACCGATATAATGACACCACACTCTGAATATATCACTGATATAATGACACCACACTCTGAATACATCACTGATATAATGACACCACACTCTGAATACATCACTGATATAATGACACCGCACTCTGAATACATCACCGATATAATGTCACCACTCTCTGAATATATAACCGATATAATGACACCGCGCTCTGAATACGTCACCGATATAATGACACCACTCTCTAAATATATCACCGATATAATGACACCGCACTCTGAATATATAACCGATATAATGACACCGCACTCTGAATATATCACCGATATAATGACACCGCACTCTGAATACATCACTGATATAATGACACCGCACTCTGAATACATCACTGATATAATGACACCGCACTCTGAATACATCACTGATATAGTTAGTGACACCGCACTCTGAATATATCACCGATGTAATGACACCGCTCTCTGAATACATCACTGATATAATGACACCGCACTCTGAATACATCACTGATATAATGACACCGCACTCTGAATACATCACTGATATAGTTAGTGACACCGCACTCTGAATATATCACTGATTAATGACACCGCCACTCTGAATACATCACTGATATAATGATACCCCACTCTGAATACATCACTGATATAATGACACCGCACTCTGAATACATCACTGATATAATGACACCGCACTCTGAATACATCACTGATATAGTTAGTGACACCGCACTCTGAATATATCACCGATGTAATGACACCGCACTCTGAATACATCACTGTTATAATGACACCGCACTCTGAATACATCACTGATATAGTTAGTGACACCGCACTCTGAATATATCACCGATGTAATGACACCGCACTCTGAATATATCACTGATATAATGACACCGCACTCTGAATACATCACTGATATAGTTAGTGACACCGCACTCTGAATATATCACCGATATAATGATACCGCACTCTGAATATATCACTGATATAATGACACCGCTCTCTGAATACATCACTGATATAATGACACCGCACTCTGAATACATCACTGATATAATGACACCGCGCTCTGAATACATCACTGATATAATGATACCGCACTCTGAATACATCACTGATATAATGATAGCGCACTCTGAATACATCACTGATATAATGATAGCGCACTCTGAATACATCACTGATATAATGACACCGCACTCTGAATACATCACTGATATAATGACACAGTACTCTGAATACATCGCCGATATAATGACACCGCTCTCTGAATACATCACTGATATAATGACACGCGCTCTGAATACATCACCGATATAATGACACCGCACTCTGAATATATCACTGATATAATGACACCGCACTCTGAATACATCACCGATATAATGACACCGCACTCTGACTACATCACTGATATAATGACACGCGCTCTGAATACATCACCGATATAATGACACCACTCTCTGAATACATCACTGATATAATGACACCGCACTCTGAATACATCACTGATATAATGACACGCGCTCTGAATACATCACCGATATAATGACACCGCACTCTGAATATATCACTGATATAATGACACCGCACTCTGAATACATCACCGATATAATGACACCGCACTCTGACTACATCACTGATATAATGACACGCGCTCTGAATACATCACCGATATAATGACACCGCACTCTGAATATATCACTGATATAATGACACCGCACTCTGAATACATCACCGATATAATGACACCGCACTCTGATACATCACTGATATAATGACACGCGCTCTGAATACATCACCGATATAATGACACCACTCTCTGAATACATCACTGATATAATGACACCGCACTCTGAATACATCACTGATATAATGACACCGCACTCTGAATATATCACCGATATAATGACACCGCACTCTGAATATAGCACCGATATAATGACACGCGCTCTGAATATATCACTGATATAATGACACCGCACTCTGAATACATCACCGATATAATGACACCGCACTCTGAATACATCACCGATATAATGACACCGCACTCTGAATACATCACTGATATAATGACACCGCACTCTGACTATATCACTATGATTATGACATGTGAATGACCCTCAAACTTATTAACCTCGTTCCCTCAAAACGCATGTTACAATCTTATCTAATGTTTTTTTAAAACCTCTGGTGGCGACTTTGATTCAATAACCTGGATAATCATAACAAGGAGGAAGAAAAGGAAACGTTACGTCATTTTATTGCCCGGAGACATTAATACACAGCTATAAAGCCGGCGTAATGACACGCTCAGTCCGTTTGAAGTCGGCTGGTATGTGCACTACAAACGCAGATCATTTTACAGGCAGGACGAGTCGCACACACGCAGCAATTAACATTTTTATACAGCTAAATGTTGTTTTGGGTTGTTTTTCCCTTTAAACCATTTGACAATATATTATAGCTCGTGGGTAAATGTGAATCAGCGGCGGCGAGTCACTCAGTGCAGGTGAGCGCATGAATCATGAGCCGCAGCAGGTCAGCTTTCTGGACCCCAACAATAAAGACTGTTCAAACAAGCAATACAGTATCTACTACTGATACAAGCCTCAAAAAGAGGTCCTCCAGAGGTTTTTTAAAGAAACTACATTTCCCATGAGGCTCATCCAACCTGATGATAGACTAAGCATCATGGGAGATACAGTATAGTTGCCAAAACATCTCCCTAAAACTAAACCTAATGCTAAAGGTAACCCTAAAATTAACACTAAAGGTAACCTTATCCCTAAATGTTACCCTACCTCTAAATATAACCCTTACCCTAAACATTACCCTATCCTTAAAAGTAACCCTAAACTAACCCTAACCCTAAAGGAAAACCTAGCCCTTAAACTAACCCTAATCCTAAAAGTAAACCTAGCCCTTAAACTAACCCTAAACTAACCCTAACCCTAAAGATAAACCTAGCCCTTAAATTAACCCTAACCCTAAAGGTTAACCTAGCCCTTAAAGTAACCCTAAACTAACCCTAACCCTAAAGGTAACCCTAACTCTAAAGGTAACCGTAATCCTAAATGTTACCCTAACTCTAAAGGTAAACCTAGCCCTTAACGTAACCCTTAAACTTACCCTAATGGTAAACCTAGCCCTTAACGTAACCCTAAACTAACCCTAACCCTAAAGGTAAAACTAGCCCTTAAAGTAGCCCTAAAACTAACCCTAACCCTAAAAGTTACCCTAACCCTAAAGGTAACCGTAGCCCTAAAAGTAACTCTAAACCAAACAATAAACCTTAAAGGTAACCTAACCCTTAAAATAACTGTAAAACTAACCTTAAAAGTAGCCCTAAAACAAACCCTCCCAGGACATAGTTGAAAACGAGAGAAATCTCAATGTATCCTTCCTCGTAAAATCTTTTCTCAAAAAAAAAGAAAAAAAAAGAAGGTAAACATAATCCTAAAGTAACCCTAAAACGCACCCAACCCTAACGGTAAACGTAACCCTAAAGTAACCCTAAAACGCACCCAACCCTATCGGTAAACGTAACCCTAAAGTAACCCTAAAACGCACCCAACCCTAACGGTGACCTTCAAAGTAACCCTAAAACGCACCCAACCCTAACGGTAACCTTCAAAGTAACCCTAAAAGTAGCCCTCATACTACCCCTAACTCTAAAGGTAACCCTAACCCTAAAGGTAACCCATACACTAAAGGTAAACACTGGCTGCACACACTCAATGGAGACTAGCCGCAGTTTTTTGCTCGTTTTATGGAGGAATAATGATGATCCTTTGCTGTTCAGTGCTGTGTGTTTGTAGCACGTGGGCTTATAGTGGATTTCTGGTGAGCATAGTGACCACATCGATGTGACCGCGGTGTCATTTTGTCGTCATTTCTTTGTACGCCAACATATAGGTAAACAAATACTGAAACATATATTCCTGTAAAAAACCTCAAATAGTAACAAAGCAGACGCCGTAAATCAGCGTCCAATGAATATTAAAGGATGGAGGAATGTGAAGCCAAGCGGCGCGGGTACCAGCTCTGCTCTCCATCGCTTTCGCAGTCAGGACGGTGATGGGAAGCGCTTCCCTCTGTGATATTTACACAATGTTTCTGTTTTCACAAGATAAAACAGCTCAATGTCTCACATCAATTTAAAAGGAGTTGGATGAAGTGTCGCCTGCAGTGGCTGGCGCGTTTCGCTGTTCGTACTGACCTGCACGTACAGCTCCTTGAGTTCACTCTGGAATTTTTCGGGATCTGTTGTGATGGTCACCGGGCCGATCTCTGCAACACAAAACACCAGACACGAGCGAGAGGTCAGAATGTCAGGTAACACAGCGTTTAATTCGCCACGTGTCGCATTTACAGACGAAAGGATTGAAAAAACTGTACATATTTAACTTTATCCCTCAGAAATAACAGCTGGTCAGACGGACGCAGCCTGCAGCGAGGCAGGAGCTTAAAACTCACACCCGGATAAATCCACCCTCTCCGGCAGCCGGGAACTAATTCACGCAGCGTTTCATTCATGGTGTTGATAAAAAATATCTGTTTGTCTTATTCGGGTTCCTTGAGCCTCAAAACCAGGAGCCAAACCAGCATCTGCTGTTATGGGGGGGGGCTGCAATCTAGGCCAGGAGGCTTGCATGGGGGCACTGGTCTATATCCAGGAGGATGTCATGGGGGGCTGGATTGGACAGGGGGCTGTCATGATGAGGGGCTAGGCTGGACAGGGTGACTGTCATGGGGGGCTAGGCTGGATAGGGGGACTGTCATAGAGCTGCATTTAATGTCATGGGGCTGTCATGGGTGTGTGATGGACTGGACTGGGGTCTGGGCAGCACAGAGGGTCTCTCGTGGGGGGGCTGTAAAATGAAGGAAAAAAATACTTTTGAAAAATAGATTTTCTTTTTTTTTTTCTTTTAATGCAAACTTTCTTTTAGTTTAACAGAGCAAGGTGTGTGTCCCCCCCCCCGGGGTGGGCGTCTGGTGGCACATGTCTACTTTGCGTAATTATAAATCTGACCCTGGTTTAAAGGTTAAACCGCTCCTGACCCGTCACGTTCCGCCCCCCCCCTCAATTTTAACGCTTTAGTTCCTTTAAATAAGCCCTGAATCCAGCGCTGGTCTCCCCCTGAGCCCTGCAGGATATGATGTGCTTCCAGCTCAGTGTGTCATGTGACCATAGGGGGGCTGGACACTCCAGCCAATCCAGTGGCTCTCAAGTCAGGAAGGCTTCGATCCCATTGGACGGGCTTGGAAGTACTCCAAGACCAGGAAACCTGAGCTGTGGGCTCCCTGAGCTGTGTGTATGGGCGTGGCTAAGCCCCTGCATAAGGTTGGCTGAATCAGCCCTCTGAGCTCCCCCACTCAGAGGGAGGAGAGGCAGCAGGGGGCTCAAAGCACCTTGACCACTCAGATAATACAGGGCGCTCACACTCTGCAGAGTGTCCCTTTAAGCCGTGACGCAATATAAAGTGATGGATCTCTTCAAGCTTTTTTGCTGAGATCAAGAGTTTTTACTGAAAAGTGAATATTTCTGAAAAATATAATTTGGAAAGAAAAGATATCTACCATCAGAATATCTTTTATTAATGTGATGGTGTTGTGTCAGTCCTGGTTCCCTGGGGAATGAAGGCATTTCGCTCTGGGGGGGGGTGATCCATCACAGATTCTGCTGCACAAATTCCATCCAAGTATTTGTGTGTTTACGCTGAGCTCAGGACGTTGACCCTAAAGGGTCGAGAGGCTTTAATGGAAGCAGATTTAATAAGAAACAGGACACCAGGACTAGATCTTATATGAAACCTTCCAAACACGTCACGCGGCCGAAGAGCTACTCGCGCATATTGAGGAATGGCGCTGGAGGCGGGGCCAGATACCAGGTGATTGAGAGACTTTTCAGATGACGCCATGACGTACCGTGGGCCATTAGTGTCAATAATAACCTTTTAAAAGACACCCGTACATCCTGAATATATGGAGGAACCCCTAAAACACACCCGCACACCCTGAATATATGGAGGAGACCCCTAGAGAGACACCCACACACCCTGAATATATGGAGGAGCCCCTAAAAATACACCCGCACACCCTGAATATATGGAGGAGCCCCTAAAAATACACCCGCACACCCTGAATATACGGAGGAACCCCTAAAAAGACACCCGCACACCCTGAATATATGGAGGAACCCCTAAAAAGACACCCGCACACCCTGAATATATGGAGGAACCCCTAAAAAGACACCCGCACACCCTGAATATATGGAGGAGACCCTAGAGAGACATCCGCACACCCTGAATATATGGAGGAGCCCCTAAAAAGACACCCGCATACCCTGAATATATGGAGGAGCCCCTAAAAAGACACCCACACACCCTGAATATATGGAGGAACCCCTAAAAAGACACCCACACACCCTGAATATATGGAGGAACCCCTAAAAAGACACCCACACACCCTGAATATATGGAGGAGCCCCTATAAAAAGACACCCACACACCCTGAATATATGGAGGAACCCCTAAAAAGACACCCGCACACCCTGAATATATGGAGGAACCCCTAAAAAGACACCCGCACACCCTGAATATATGGAGGAACCCCTAAAAAGACACCCACACACCCTGAATATATGGACCAACCCCTAAAAAGACACCCGCACACCCTGAATATATATGGAGGAGCCCCTAAAAAGACACCCACACACCCTGAATATATGGAGGAACCCCTAAAAAGACACCCGCACACCCTGATATATGGAGGAACCCCTAAAAAGATACCCGCACACCCTGAATATATGGAGGAACCCCTAAAAAGACACCCGCACACCCTGAATATATGGAGGAGACCCTAGAGAGACATCCGCACACCCTGAATATATGGAGGAGGCCCCTAAAAAGACACCCGCATACCCTGAATATATGGAGAGAACCCCTAAAAAGACACCCACACACCCTGAATATATGGAGGAGCCCCTAAAAAGACACCCGCATACCCTGAATATATGGAGGAGCCCCTAAAAAGACACCCACACACCCTGAATATATGGAGGAACCCCTAAAAAGACACCCACACACCCTGAATATATAGAGGAACCCCTAAAAAGACACCCGCACACCCTGAATATATGGAGGAACCCCATAAAAGACGCCCGCACACCCTGAATATATGGGGGAACCCCTAAAAAGACACCCACACACCCTGAATATACGGAGGAGCCCCTAAAAAGACACCCGCACACCCTGAATATATGGAGGAACCCCTAAAAACACACCCGCACACCCTGAATATACGGAGGAGCCCCTAAAAAGACACCCGCACACCGTGAATATACGGAGGAGCCCCTAAAAAGACACCCGCACACTCTGAATATATGGAGGAGCCCCTAAAAACACACCCGCACACCCTGAATATATGGGGGAACCCCTAAAAAGACACCCGCACACCCTAAATATATGGGGGAACCCCTAAAAAGACACCCACACACCCTGAATATATGTATAATGAAGGAATGATAAGTGTCCGGAGATGTGGTGTCATTCGTGAAGGAATGAACATGATTCCTGGAGACAAACATTCCATCACGTAATGAACGTCTTCATGAATTCCATCCATGCCCTGACCTGGTCAACATCGTCTAAACAAAGTTATCCGACGTATTGAAATTCGAAATAAATTGCTTGGTGACCCCAGAGCTTCTTTCACCTCCGCACCGCGCTTTTATTATATTTATTTCTCAGAAGAAGCTCGTCCACCCTGTCCGTCCATGAAGATGTCCTCGCGTTTCGCTTTATAGATATTATTTTGCAGGACATAATCCCGAGGTCGGCCAAGAGGAAACATAAACTAAACTGTGGAAATAATAATAGCAGGCGCTTGGCGAGTCTCGCGAAAAGCTCCGACACAGAAAATCGCAGCAATATTTAACTTTTGGTCTCTGTTCCTTTTCCCAACATGTGAGAAGTTTCCAAAATAAGTCTCTCGTGCCAGAGATACAGATGGTGCTGGTTGCGTGTTCTCGGTCTGAGTCACGGTCGCAGCTCATGCGCGGATTCCAAAGGTTGGATTTGTGGTTTCCTGGCGAGCCCCAGGTATTATGGCCGACTAATGACACTCGGCATTCCATGAGGCTTGACATGTTGCAGACACGATTGGAACCCTTTCTGGAGATAAATGTATCGCAGTGGTGGAATGTTTAGGATGTTCATGGAAATCTCCATAGTTACCATTTCTCAAAACACCCAAAAATATTAATATATATTTGGGTTTCGCTGCTCATCACCGTTTAACCCATTTTATGTGGGTGTCTTTTTAGGTGCTCCTCAATATATTCAGGGTGTGTGGGTGTCTTTTAGGGGTTCCTGACATATATTCAGGGTGTGTGGGTGACTTTTTAGGGGTTCCTCCATATATTCAGGGTGTGTGGGTGTCTTTTTAGGGGCTCCTCCATATATTCAGGGTGTGTGGGTGTCTTTTAGGGGTTCCTGACATATATTCAGGGTGTGTGGGTGACTTTTTAGGGGTTCCTCCATATATTCAGGTGTGTGGGTGTCTTTTTAGGGGTTCCTCCATATATTCAGGTGTGTGGGTGTCTTTTAGGGGTTCCTGACATATATTCAGGGTGTGCGGGTGTCTTTTTAGGGGCTCCTCCATATATTCAGGGTGTGTGGGTGTCTTTTAGGGGTTCCTCCATATATAGGGTGTGCGGGTGTCTTTTTAGGGGTTCCTCCATATATTCAGGGTGTGTGGTGTGTTTTTAGGGGTTCCTCCATATATTCAGGGTGTGCGGGTGTGTTTTAGGGGTTCCTCCATATATTCAGGGTGTGTTTTTAGGGGTTCCTCCATATATTCCGGGTGTGTTTTTAGGGGTTCCTCTATATATTCAGGGTGTGTTTTTAGGGGTTCCTCCATATATTCAGGGTGTGTTTTTAGGGGTTCCTCCATATATTCAGGGTGTGTTTTTAGGGGTTCCTCTATATATTGGCACTCTTAGTTTCGGGCAGAGCGGCTCCAGAAACCCGTCTTTCTGTTGTTGCATATCTTGTTATTGTAATTTATTTTTTGTTTTTATTTATTGACACATTATTTAATAAACGTTCTGTATCGCACATTACACATTCCGGCTTCCATCCTCCATGACCTTGTTATCTGGACTCGAAGCTTCGGGCCCTTTTGGGGGTCCGTGGGGTTTGATAAATGCCCCTTTCTCTATGTGTGTAAATTGCATTTGTTTGCTGAATTATCTTCATTTCCTGATTATGGGATTGTTTCCCAGACTTTGCCAAGAACAATCCGGCAGCTTTTGGGTAATAGTTTCGTTTCTGGGCTTTGTCCCAAGCTACATCTAGGAAGATTAGCGACCCCGCCGAACAGGCCAAGACAATAAAAGGTTTGGTGAGCCGCAAGCTGCTATATTTGTGCAATTTATTCCACTGAGCAATGAGCCCGGCCACGCCGGCATGTGATCGCTGGGACCATGTGACTCCTACCGGCGTTTCTGGTGCTCGGATACTGTATCAAACAGAGAATCAAGGTCATTTTAAGTCCTATACTTGTAGGACAGGGATGTGTAGCTAAGTGGAAGCCAATGGAAGCCCTTACACCTTGGAGAACTGGAATCCCGGTGATCCATTGCCAGGTTTTAGGGTTTTATGAGATATTGTACCAAATAAAGCTTCAATGATCATCATACACTATATTGCCAAAAGTATTGGCTCACCCATCCAAATAATCAGAATCAGGTGTTCCAATCACTTCCATGGCCACAGGTGTATAAAATCAAGCACCTAGACACGCAGACTGTTTTTACAAACATTTGTGAAAGAATGGGTCGCTCTCAGGAGCTCAGTGAATTCCAGCGTGGAGCTGTGATAGGATGCCACCTGTGCAACAAATCCAGCCGTGAAATTTCCTCGCTCCTAAATATTCCAGTCACCTGTCAGCTGTATTATAAGAACGTGGAAGTGTTTGGGAACGACAGCAACTCAGCCACGAAGTGATAGGCCACGTAAACTGACGGAGCGGGGTCAGCGGATGCTGAGGCGCATAGTGCGAAGAGGTCGCCAACTTTCTGCAGAGTCAATCGCTACAGACCTCCAAACTTCATGTGACCTTCAGATTAGCTCAAGAACAGTGCGCAGAGAGCTTCATGGAATGGGTTTCCATGGCCAAGCAGCTGCATCCAAGCCATACATCACCAAGTGCAATGCAAAGCGTCGGATGCAGTGGTGTAAAGCACGCCGCCACTGGACTCTAGAGCAGTGGAGACGCGTTCTCTGGAGTGACGAATCGCGCTTCTCCATTTGGCAATCTGATGGACGACTCTGGGTTTGGCAGTTGCCAGGAGAACGGTACTTGTCTGACTGCATTGTGCCAAGTGTAAAGTTTGGTGGTGGGGGGATTATGGTGTGGGGTTGTTTTTCAGGAGCTTGGCTTGGCCCCTTAGTTCCAGTGAAAAGAACTCTGAATGCTTCAGCAAACCAAGACATTTTGGACAATTCCATGCTCCCAACTTTGTGGGAACAGTTTGGAGCTGGCCCCTTCCTCTTCCAACATGACTGTGCACCAGTGCACAAAGCAAGGTCCATAAAGACATGGATAACAGAGTCTGGTGTGGATGAACGTGACTGCACAGAGTCCTGACCTCAACCCGATAGAACACCTTTGGGATGAATTAGAGCGGAGACTGAGAGCCAGGCCTTCTCGTCCAACATCAGTGTGTGACCTCACAAATGCGCTTCTGGAAGAATGGTCACAAATTCCCATAAACGCCCTCCTAAACCTTGTGACAGCCTTCCCAGAAGAGATGAAGCTGTTATAGCAGCAAAGGGTGGAGCGACGTCATATTGAACCCTATGGATTAGGAATGGGATGTCACTTAAATTCATATGCGTCAAGGCAGGTGAGCCAATACTTTTGGCAATATAGTGTATATACCTGATAGAATATCATAATACCTTTCTCTGAATATCCATACAGTTGTACATTCAAGTGCATTTGGAAAGTCCCCTCTTCCTGCAGTTACAGTTTGTACAAAGCTGGCATGACCTGAAGACCTGTCAGTCAGAGAGCCAGGGAATTAGCATTTTCCGTCTCACATACCAATAGAGTCTGCTGACAACATGTTGCTGGGACTGGCAGTGAGAGCGACCTGTTTCATACATTGGTTTTATATTGCTTTTGTGTGTATATTTTCTATCTATTGTTGGTTCGTCATTTAAAAGTAAGATTTAAACCTTTTTTTAATAAATGTTTTAGAAAATCCAGACTTCGCTTTTTAAGACTATTCTTGCGAGGGTTCCCTGGCGTCCTCCTGCACCTCAGGCTGTCACAGGATCCGTGGGACTTATCTCTATAAATGCTACTTTTACATCGCAGCAAAGCTTTTACGAATAGATTTTCCCGAGAAAAAACCGATGTCCAACATCTTTACCGTCTGAACCGAATCCACCGCATCGTGTGTATCAAACTCAGAAAAATATATGGAGAGGTATAAAATTTATTGACTCGTAATATTAAAAAAAAAAACTACAGCAAGAGCCAAAAATAATCAAAAAAATTCTTAGTTTTTATTTTATTATTAATTATTATATTGCCAGGAGAGTCTTGTGGGGGGGGGGCGGGGGGGTATAGTCCTAAAAAAATTAGAGCAGTTAATCACTGAGCGTCAAATTCGACAGGTTTAATCAGACGAATCCCATAGGTTTCAATGTAAAAAAAAATCCACGATTTTACCCAATTTTTATTCAACCGTTTATTTTTTTTATTTGCAGCAAAATGTTTCTTTCTTTATTTATTTTTTTGAATTTTTTTATGCACTTTTCTGGATTTTTTTCGGCAAACTTTTTGATTCCCATTTTTTTTTAAATGATTTTTTTTTTATTCTGTAACAAACCTTTTTATTGTTATTCATTCGACTTTATATAATATATTCTAGGCATTTTCATGCAGTAGTTTGGTTTAAAATGTCTTTTAAATAGTGCAAGGTTGTTTTTTCTCTACCCCTGTTTGGTGGCTGGTCAGCTTTTTTTGGTGGCGTTAGCCGATTTGTTCGGCGGATCGTCGGCTGCGCTCAGTGGGTTTATTGATGGTGTTCAGCGGGTATATAGATGGCGTTCGCCAGTTTATCGATGGCGGTCGGCAGTTTAAAGACGGCGTTCAGCGGGTATATAGACGGCGTTCGCCAGTTTATCGATGGCGTTCGACGGTTTAAAAAAAGGGCGTTCGGCAGGTATATAGACGGCATTCGCCAGTTTATCGATGGCGTCCAGTGGTTTAAAGATGGCGTTCGGTGGTTTGCAGCTGCGTTCGGCGAGTTTATCGACGCTGCTTGGCAGATTGATTTGGCGCACTTCAGGGACTCTGCGGTGAACGCTGAATTCACTGCAGGTTCGGCGAATTGAGCTGCGAATGAAAGAGCACCGAAATTTCAGTGCTCTTTGAATAACCCTGTAAGTGTGTGAACTCTCCAAGATTTCCTCTCCCCAATTAACCATTGATATGCTGCACTTAAGCCACCACCCTGCACTCACATGTGATATCCGTGTAAATATAACGATAATCTGGGTTTTATGGAATGTTTAAGATTATTTTAATAGATATTAAACATTTCTGGTGATTTTATTTTATTTATATATTTATAGAAAAACACGATCCTTGCACACCCTGTATCAGGACAAATTGCTTTGGTGCTGGAATGGGTATAGATCCAAATATCAAAAATAGGTATTCGGCAACACAAAGTCTTGTTCAGTAAAAAAGCGTTATATCTTTTATTGTTATATCTTTTATTGCATCAAGTAAATCGACGTTTCAGTACAAAAACAGTACTTTCATCAGGACAACCTCATGAAAGTACTGTTTTTGTACTGAAACGTCGATTTACTTGATGCAATAAAAGATATAACAATAAAAGATATAATAATAAAAGTAACAAGACTTTGTGTTGCCGAATACCTATTTTTGATATATATTATATATATATATATATGTTTATATACTTATATATATCAATTAGCAAGGACGCCAGCACTCCAGGGATTTTTCAAAGATAATTCCATTTATTAGTCCATAGACATCAACGTTTCAGCTCACCAAGGAGCCTTCATCAGGACAGACATGTCTGACATGTTGATGTCTATGGACTAATAAATGGAATTATCTTTGAAAAATCCCTGGAGTGCTGGCGTCCTTGCTAATTGATATTAACTGAAGCCATCGCAGAAGCACCGGGTGAGGTCAAATTTTTGTGGTGAACCGTTAGTGCAGAACTTTCATGTTTTTTTATATAAATATACACCTTGATAAAGGCCCCTGCGAGGGCCTTAATGTTTTTTGAATAAAACATCATCTTTGTGATTTTTTTTGCCTAAGTCCTGGTGTGAGTCCCTCTCCATTTGTTTTATATATATATATATATTTATTTATTTATTTATATATATATATATGTTTATATATTTATATATATCAATTAGCAAGGACGCCAGCACTCCAGGGATTTTTCAAAGATAATTCCATTTATTAGTCCATAGACATCAACGTTTCAGCTCACCAAGGAGCCTTCATCAGGACAGACATGTCTGACATGTTGATGTCTATGGACTAATAAATGGAATTATCTTTGAAAAATCCCTGGAGTGCTGGCGTCCTTGCTAATTGATATTAACTGAAGCCATCGCAGAAGCACCGGGTGAGGTCAAATTTTTGTGGTGAACCGTTAGTGCAGAACTTTCATGTTTTTTTATATATACCTTGATAAAGGCCCCTGCGAGGGCCTTAATGTTTTTAGAATAAAACATCATCTTTGTGATTTTTTTGCCTAAGTCCTGGTGTGAGTCCCTCTCCATTTGTTTTATATATATATATATATTTATTTATTTATATATATATATATTTTTTATTATTTTACCAGGAAGGATACATTGAGATTTCTCTCGTTTTAAAGTATGTCCTGGATTCAAGAACATTGAATTGTTACAGAAATACAAAGTAATAAAATGCAAGATATTAACACAAAACAAATATACAGATTAACACAAAAATAAATATGTAGGAAATAAAGTCATTATGTTACATGTTTACAGGTGCATCAAAGAAACAATGATTGGAACCTAATGAAAGCTTTACAGTCTGAGGCCAAAAGGGAACTCTGTTCCTCCTGCAAAACTAGTGGAGGATCGGCGTTCCCACATGTTCCCCTCGACTTGACACCTGGAGTGATGACGTAATAGAACTGGAATATTGAAATGTCTCACTGAGCTAAAGTAAAGGCTTTTCATTGCTTTGTTTTGCTTGTGTTCTCTTGTTTTTGTTCTTTTTGTTACTTTCTGCACTTTGTTGTTAAACACTAAGTGATGAGTAAACGCAAACTCTGTCCATTAATTAACTTAAACGCCTTTAAGGAAAAAAAACCTCAACATCTTCAGGCAAAGGATGAAAGAGGTTAAAAAGAAGCAGAAGAATATTATGTTATAATGTAACCCCGGGGCTGGCGTTTAATATCAACATAAACTGGTGGAAAGGAAAACTCCAGCTGGAAAAAAATACTTATAAAAATCTGAGCCTTAAAAGGAATCTTTATACAATGCTCCTAGAAGGTCTATTCACTAAATACCGAATTTCAGTGCTTTTCAATTCGGCGAAGTTCAGTGCAATTTGACAATTCCATTTCGCTGACAGTACGGGGAAGTAATTATTCACCGGATGGTCACCGTAGTGCCCCGAAGCCTTGTGAAAAAGTTGGAGAACATCGCCAAAGAGCACCGAAGGGGCCTTGGCGAATTCCGTCGAACTACAAAAAGCTCCCCCCCCCCAAATAAACTGAACTCTCCTATTCTCCTTATAGGTGTTTAAACCAAATAAAAATGCATTAAAATGTTTGTAAATAATGAAAAAGAAAAAATCCTTTACAAAAAATTATAAAAATGTCTGTAAAAAAAAGGTCCTTTAAAAAAATTGGGAAACAGAAATTTTGCCAAAAAAAACCAAAAGATACAAACAGGTTTTTCTAAAAATTAAAAGGTTTTTTTGCTGCAAATAAATAGAATAAATGATTTAAAAAAAAGGATAATGTTGTTTTACATTGAATCCTACGCGATTCGCCTGTTTAACACGTCGAACTGAATCACCAAAAATCAGGTCATTTCACTGTCACTTCGGTGCAGTTCGGTGTCTCTGAATAAATTAACCATTGCTTCTCTATGCCACAATTTCGCTGCCGCCGAAGATCGTCGAATTGCGGCAAACTGCACCGTATTTCATCGTCAATTTGACATTATTTGGAGAACTAACACTTTAGTGAAAAGACGAACTGCCACGAAATTGGGGGATATTCGCTGTACGGTGCATTTCGGTGGCGAGTTCGGCACTTACTGAATAACCCCTAAAGTGTGTGAAAGCCCCGCGTAACCATCTCTAACCTAAAAACCCAGAAAAACATGGATTACAGATGTTATAAAAGTGATTATTCACTGATAAAGGAGAAAGAAATATTTAAAAATAAATAACCCAGATCCAGTTTCTGGTCGTGGTACCGGCAGCTTTACCCAGCAAGCTTTGGGATCTGCCCTAGGAGCAAAGCATTCTGGGAAAGACAACATTGCATGCAGAGTACGGCTCCTCCTGATAGAAGCTTTGATCATTATTCTGAACAAGAACAAAGTGTCTTAAAAACAGCGAGAGATAAATACGACATTTATTAGAGTTACAGACTGATTGCTGCGAGATTTATTGCTATACACCCAGAAAACACAGAGGAGCCCCAAAAAAGACACCCGTACACCCAGAAAACACAGAGGAGCCCCAAAAAAGACACCCGTACACCCAGAAAACACAGAGGAGCCCCAAAAAAGACACCCGTACACCCAGAAAACACAGAGGAGCCCCAAAAAAGACACCCGTACACCCAGAAAACACAGAGGAGCCCCTAAAAAGACACCCGTAAACCCAGAAAACACAGGGGAGCCCCTAAAAAGACACCCATACACCCAGAAAACACGGAGGAACCCCTAAAAAGACACCCATACACCCAGAATACACAGAGGAGCCCCTAAAAAAACACCCGCACACCCAGAAAACACAGAGGAGCCCCTAAAAAGACACCCGCACACCCAGAATACACAGAGGAGCCCCTAAAAAGGCACCCGCACACCCTGAATATATGGAGGAGCCCCTAAAAAGACACCCGCACACCCTGAATATATGGCGGAACCCCTAAAAAGACACCCGCACACCCTGAATATATGGAGGAACCCCTAAAAAGACACCCGCACACCCTGAATATATGGAGGAGCCCCTAAAAACACACCCGCACACTCTGAATATATGGAGGAGCCCCTAAAAAGACACCCGCACACCCTGAATATATGGAGGAGCCCCTAAAAAGACACCCGCACACCCTGAATATATGGAGGAGCCCCTAAAAAGACACCCGCACACCCCGAATATATGAAGAAACCCCTAAAAAGACACCCGCACACCCTGAATATATGGAGGATTCCCTAAAAAGACACCCGCACACCCAGAAAACACAGAGGAGCCCCTAAAGAGACACCCGTACACCCAGAAAACACAGAGGAGCCCCTAAAAAGACACCCGTACACCCAGAAAACACAGAGGAGCCCCTAAAAAGACACCCGTACACCCAGAAAACACAGAGGAGCCCCAAAAAAGACACCCGCACACCCAGAAAACACAGAGGAGCCCCTAAAAAGACACCCGCACACCCAGAAAACATGGAGGAGCCCCTAAAAAGGCACCCGTACACCCAGAAAACACGGAGGAGCCCCTAAAAAGACACCCGTACACCTCGAAAACACGGAGGAGCCCCTAAAAAGACACCCGTACACCGAGAAAACACAGAGGAACCCCTAAAAAGACACCCGTACACCTCGAAAACACGGAGGAGCCCCTAAAAAGACACCCGTACACCCAGAAAACACAGAGGAGCCCCTAAAAAGACACCCGCACACCCAGAAAACACGGAGGAGCCCCTAAAAAGACACCCGCACACCCTGAATATATGGAGGAGCCCCTAAAAAGACACCCGCACACCCTGAATATATGAAGGAACCCCTAAAAAGACACCCGCACACCCAGAATACACAGAGGAGCCCCTAAAAAGACACCCACACACCCTGAATATATGGAGGAGCCCCTAAAAAGACACCCGCACATCCCGAATATACGGAGGAGCCCCTAAAAAGACACCCGCACACCCTGAATATATGGAGGAGCCCCTAAAAAGACACCCGCACACCCTGAAAATATGGAGGAACCCCTAAAAAGACACCCGCACACCCAGAATACACAGAGGAGCCCCTAAAAAGACACCCGCACACCCTGAGTATATGAAGGAACCCCTAAAAAGACACCCGCACATCCCGAATATACAGAGGAGCCCCTAAAAACACACCCGCACACCCTGAATATATGGAGGAGCCCCTAAAAAGACACCCGCACACCCTGAATATATGAAGGAACCCCTAAAAAGACACCCGCACACCCAGAATACACAGAGGAGCCCCTAAAAAGACACCCGCACACCCTGAATATATGGAGGAGTCCCTAAAAAGACACCCGCACATCCCGAATATACGGAGGAGCCCCTAAAAAGACACCCGCACACCCAGAAAACACAGAGGAGCCCCTAAAAAGACACCCGTACACCCAGAAAACACAGAGGAGCCCCTAAAAAGACACCGTACACCCAGAAAACACAGAGGAGCCCCAAAAAAGACACCCGTACACCCAGAAAACACAGAGGAGCCCCAAAAAAGACACCCGTACACCGAGAAAACACAGAGGAGCCCCTAAAAAGACACCATTACACCCAGAAAACACAGAGGAGCCCCTAAAAAGACACCCGCACACCCTGAATATATGGAGGATCCCCTAAAAAGACACCCGCACACCCTGAATATATGGAGGAACCCCTAAAAAGACACCCGTACACCCAGAATACACAGAGGAGCCCCTAAAAAGACACCCGCACACCCTGACTATATAGAGGAACCCCTAAAAAGACACCCGCACACCCTGAATATATGGAGGAACCCCTAAAAAGACACCCGCACACCCTGAATATATAGAGGAACCGCTAAAAAGACACCTGCACACCCTGAATATATGGAGGTACCCCTAAAAATACACCCGCACACCCTGATTATATGGAGGAGCCACTAAAATGTCACACTTTGAAGTGATGCTAATATCTTCTTTTTATATTGTTACATAGGTTGAATTAACCCCTTGTTGATCATAGCCCACTTTTCCTTTTATGTATCTTTCTTTGCTGTTAAGCATAAATATTTGCTTAATTTAGAATCCCCCGAATCGTAACATTCCTCCCTGACTCCATATCGACACCCGATTTCTCCTTGAATTGACAAAATCTGTGCAAGAACAAAATGTATCAGTACAACAACTCTGCAGCCAATGGGGAGCAACCGTGGAACAAACGTTTCCAGAGTGGAGCAGTCGCCATGGAAACCACGGAATGTTCCCGCTGAGTGTTGCACTGTTAGAACTTTGCTCTTTTCATTGAATTCCGCGCAGGAAGTCTTACCTGGGTCGTGGAAGGGAACCAGCGCAAAGTTATAAAGCGGCTTTTTGGGTCGATTTAAGGAGGTCTCCAGGATCTTGGACGCGCCCTCAATCACTTGGACCAAATCGTCGTACATGGAACCGGTAACGTCGAACACAAACGCTAACGTGGATGCCCCGTCCGGGGAATTTCCTGCATCTGTTTCGGCTTCTCCGCAGGAATTTCTCCACGGGAAGTGAGCGATGAGCAGGAAGACGGCAGAACGCAGAAATAAGCGCGTTTCACAGGAAAAAAACATCTTTTTTTAATAAGGTCTCGACCGAATTAAAGAAAAACGGGATTTTTAAGAGAAAACCCAAAATAAAAGGGCAAAGGAAGCTGGCATGGCGGGTCAGAGGAATGACAGAGAGGGTGTTATTGGGGGTAGGAGTCAGAGCCGGGCGCCCCTGCTCGCTCTCGCTCGCTCCTGGACACTCTTCCTGGGACTGATTGAACAATGAGGACTTCAAGGCTAAGAAACAAAACTCAGCGTAAAAAACTGAATTTAGAATCTGTGGGAGAAACAAAGGTTTGCAACTGCTTGATGAGGCGGTGCAGGATTGCCCCCTGCTGGCAACTCGGGGTATTACTTATAGGGGAATAAAAGGGAGATATTATCATAGATACATTGTAACTAGAGGGAGATTTATTGATTTATTTATAAAGTATTTCCCAGGACGGACACATTGAGATTCTCTGGTTTCAGTTTGTTCTGGATTCAAGAAACATTGAATTGTTACAGAAACACAAAGTAATAAAATGCAAGAGATTAAAAACACAAATATACAGATTAACCCATCATATTTATTTATTTTATTTATTTATTTATAAAGGATTTTACCAGGAAGGATACTTTGAGATTTTTCTCGTTTTCAGTATGTCCTGGGTTCAAGAACATTGAAGTGTTACAGTTACAGAAATACAAAGTAATAAATGCAAGATATTAAAAAGAACATAAATATACAGATTAACAGAAAATAAATATGTAAGTAATATAGTCACTGTGTTCCATGTTTACAGGTGCATTCTGTATATAGTCACTATGTTACATGTTTACAGGTGCATTCTGTATATAGTCACTGTGTTACATGTTTACAGGTGCATTCTGTATATAGTCACTGTGTTCCATGTTTACAGGTGCATTCTGTATATAGTCACTGTGTTACATGTTTACAGGTGCATTCTGTATATAGTCACTGTGTTACATGTTTACAGGTGCATTCTGTATATAGTCACTGTGTTCCATGTTTACAGGTGCATTCTGTATATAGTCACTGTGTTACATGTTTACAGGTGCATTCTGTATATAGTCACTGTGTTACATGTTTACAGGTGCATTCTGTATATAGTCACTGTGTTACATGTTTACAGGTGCATTCTGTATATAGTCACTGTGTTACATGTTTACAGGTGCATTCTGTATATAGTCACTGTGTTCCATGTTTACAGGTGCATTCTGTATATAGTCACTGTGTTACATGTTTACAGGTGCATTCTGTATATAGTCACTGTGTTACATGTTTACAGACGCATTCTGTATATAGTCACTGTGTTACATGTTTACAGGTGCATTCTGTATATAGTCACTGTGTTACCTGTTTACAGGTGCATTCTGTATATAGTCACTGTGTTACATGTTTACAGGTGCATTCTGCATATAGTCATTATGTTACATGTTTACAGGCACATTCTGTATATAGTCACTGTGTTACATGTTTACAGGTGCATTCTGTATATAGTCATTATGTTACATGTTTACAGGCACATTCTGTATATAGTCACTGTGTTACATGTTTACAGGTGCATTCTGTATATAGTCACTGTTACATGTTTACAGGCGCATTCTGTATATAGTCACTGTGTTACATGTTTACAGGTGCATTCCGTATATAGTCACTGTGTTACATGTTTACAGGCACATTCTGTATATAGTCACTGTGTTACATGTTTACAGGTGCATTCTGTACATAGTCACTATGTTACATGTTTACAGGTGCATTCTGTATATAGTCACTATGTTACATGTTTACAGGTGCATTCTGTACATAGTCACTATGTTACATGTTTACAGGTGCATTCTGTATATGGTCACTGTGTTACATGTTTACAGGTGCATTCTGTATATAGTCACTGTGTTACATGTTTACAGGCACATTCTGTATATAGTCACTGTGTTACATGTTTACAGGCGCATTCTGTATATAGTCAGTGTTACATGTTTACAGGTGCATTCCGTATATAGTCACTGTGTTACATGTTTACAGGCACATTCTGTATATAGTCACTGTGTTACATGTTTACAGGTGCATTCTGTACATAGTCACTGTGTTACATGTTTACAGGTGCATTCTGTACATAGTCACTATGTTACATGTTTACAGGTGCATTCTGTATATAGTCACTGTGTTACATGTTTACAGGCACATTCTGTATATAGTCACTGTGTTACATGTTTACAGGCGCATTCTGTATATAGTCAGTGTTACATGTTTACAGGTGCATTCCGTATATAGTCACTGTGTTACATGTTTACAGGCACATTCTGTATATAGTCACTGTGTTACATGTTTACAGGTGCATTCTGTACATAGTCACTATGTTCCATGTTTACAGGTGCATTCTGTACATAGTCACTATGTTACATGTTTACAGGTGCATTCTGTATATAGTCACTGTGTTACATGTTTACAGGTGCATTCTGTATATGGTCACTGTGTTACATGTTTACAGGTGCATTCTGTATATAGTCACTGTGTCACATGTTTACAGGTGCATTCTGTATATGGTCACTGTGTTACATGTTTACAGGTGCATTCTGTATATAGTCACTGTGTTACATGTTTACAGGTGCATTCTGTACATAGTCACTATGTTACATGTTTACAGGTGCATTCTGTATATAGTCACTGTGTTACATGTTTACAGGTGCGTTCTGTATATAGTCACTGTGTTACATGTTTACAGGCGCATTCTGTATATAGTCACTGTGTTACATGTTTACAGGTGCATTCTGTATATAGTCACTGTTACATGTTTACAGGTGCATTCTGTATATAGTCACTGTGTTACATGTTTACAGGTGCATTCTGTATATAGTCACTATGTTACATGTTTACAGGCGCATTCTGTATATAGTCACTGTGTTACATGTTTACAGGTGCATTCTGTATATAGTCACTGTGTTACATGTTTACACAGGTGCATTCTATATATAGTCACTGTGTTACATGTTTACAGGTGCATTCTGTATATAGTCACTATGTTACATGTTTACAGGTGCATTCTGTACTGAGGTATGTTAGTAAGGAGCTCTTGAGTGACTTTAGACTGGGGGAAGATTTGATGGCGTCTGGCAGGTTATTCCATAATTGTGGTGCTTTGTAGGAAAATGAGGATCGAGCCACTTTCTTTTTGTATTGTGGTATTGCAAGTAAGGTGCTGGTCCTGGATTGGAGGTTATAGGATGAGGGAACTGCTGAGGGAAGCAGTCTATTCAGGTAGGGTGGCAGCTTCCCAGAAAAGCTGTTAAATACCAGGTTGAAAAGGTGAAGGGTGCGTCTAGATTCCAGCGACGACCAGTTTAGCTCTTTTAACATGTCACAATGGTGGGTCATGTAGTTACATTGTAGCACAAAGCGGCAGAATGAGTTATACACAGTATATACCTGCTCTGATGGGGTATATTGACATTGTGATGGGGTATATTGACGCTGTGATGGGGTATATTGACGCAGTGATGGGGTATATTGACGCTGTGATGGGATATATTGATACTGTGATGGGGTATATTGACGCTGTGATGGGGTATATTGACACAGTGATGGGGTATATTGACGCTGTGATGGGGTATATTGACACAGTGATGGGGTATATTGACACAGTGATGGGGTATATTGATGCTGTGATGGGGTATATTGAGACAGTGATGGGGTATATTGACACAGTGATGGGGTATATTGACGCTGTGATGGGGTATATTGAGACAGTGATGGGGTATATTGACGCTGTGATGGGGTATATTGACACAGTGATGGGGTATATTGACGCTGTGATGGGGTATATTGACACAGTGATGGGGTATATTGACACAGTGATGGGGTATATTGACGCTGTGATGGGGTATATTGACGCAGTGATGGGGTATATTGACACAGTGATGGGGTATATTGACACAGTGATGAGGTATGTTGACACAGTGATGGGGTATATTGACACAGTGAAGGGGTATATTGACATTGTGATGGGGTATATTGATGCAGTGACGTGGTATGTTGACACAGTGATGGGGTATATTGACACAGTGATGGGATATATTGACACAGTGATGAGGTATGTTGACACAGTGATGGGGTATGTTGACACAGTGATGGGATATATTGATACAGTGACGGGATATATTGACACAGTGATGGGGTATATTGACGCAGTGATGGGGTATATTAACACAGTGATGGGATATATTGACAAAGTGATGAGGTATGTTGACACAGTGATGGGATATATTGACACAGTGATGGGTATATTGACACTGTGATGGGGTATATTGACACAGTGATGGGATATATTGACACAGTGATGGGGTATATTGACACAGTGAAGGGGTATATTGACATTGTGATGGGGTATATTGATGCAGTGATGTGGTATATTGACGCAGTGATGAGGTATGTTGACACAGTGATGCTGTATATTGACACAGTGATGGGTATATTGACACTGTGATGGGGTATATTGACACAGTGATGGGATATATTGACACAGTGATGGGGTATATTGACACAGTGAAGGGGTATATTGACATTGTGATGGGGTATATTGATGCAGTGATGTGGTATATTGACGCAGTGATGAGGTATGTTGACACAGTGATGGGATATATTGACACTGTGATGGGGTATATTGACACAGTGATGGGATATATTGACACAGTGATGGGGTATATTGACACAGTGAAGGGGTATATAGACATTGTGATGGGGTATATTGATGCAGTGATGTGGTATATTGACGCAGTGATGAGGTATGTTGACACAGTGATGGGGTATATTGACACAGTGATGGGATATATTGACACAGTGATGAGGTATGTTGACACAGTGATGGGGTATGTTGACACAGTGATGGGATATATTGACACAGTGATGGGATATATTGACACAGTGATGGGATATATTGACCCTGTGATGGGGTATATTGACACAGTGATGGGGTATATTGACACAGTGATGGGGTATATTGGCACAGTGATGGGGTATATTGACGCTGTGGCAGCATGATGCAATTTATGATCAGATTTAGGAACCAGAGCCTAACCATTTGGTGTTTTTAAAATCTTTATCTTTATTTATCTGTAATCATCTGTTTATTATCATCTGTATCTATTTAACTCTATCAGGGTTATTCAGAGAAAGGTGAAACTCAGGAGAATGACTGGAGAAGAGAAAATTCTAGCCAAACCAGAAAAATTCTCCCATTTATCTCACTTTACAAATCGGCTATTTGGTCTAGATTGTTCTCTTCTTCATTTGGTCTAGATTGCACTCACAGGGACGTATCTCCTAAACAGTGAATCGAGGGAAACTGAATGAAAAGCAAATGGAAATTTGTGTCAGGTTCATTTTCCCCCAAAATGTTTCACCCTTAATAGTGAAAAGTGCTTTTTTTTTTTAATTTACCATAATTTACTGCTCGGTTCATTTATAGAGTTTCCAATTGTGAAGGAAAAATGGGGGGAAAACCTTCTTCCTGATATTCCTGAAACTCTGCTTTGTGTCCACAATCCAAGCAGAACGTAAAGTTCTCATTAACATAACTTTCTTTTATTTTGCACATATTGCATTCTATTTATCATTATTATTAATAGTAGTAATATTCTATATTTTGCTCTTTTTTTTCTTCTCTCTCCATAAATCTGTGTCAAAAATGTTTATTTCATCAAAAAAAGGAGTTGTTCCATTATTTACTCAGCCCTGGTTTGGAATTAAAGGGGCGCTCTACCCACCCTGACCACTTTAACACATTAACCTCTTCACTACCAAGTGATTTCACATTTTAAAAAACTGTCAGTGTTTGGGTTTTTTATTAAATCATTTTTAATAATGATACAGTAAGAAATATTTGGGAATATTCTCAGTGTATTCTTTACTGTAATAACCTATTTGACAGGGAGATGTTGACACCTGCTGGCCAAAAAGAGTTACTGCAGTTCAGGTCTCCGTGCAGGATCAGTTGGGGAGATGCCATTCGGAGATATTCCCAGCTGCTTTTACAAAGTGTTAGCGCCTCAGGCATCATTCCCGGGGTGTGAAAATTTTGGCATGTTCTGGAGCCCAAATGCAAATTATATTTGTTTGCAACAACAACAGATTTTGAATATCCTGCCTGCCGGGGACCAACTCGGGGACGAATGATGTCAGTAACCTGTGACCGGACGCTCGCAGCACCATCGTTTTGCGCAGGTGTTGCATAAGTTACATATGAAAAGATGCATGTTCTGCGTTATATATGCAATTTGTGTAGCGTGTGCTGCTCGAATTACATACGATATGCAAATTGCTTATAAGCTGCAGGGGTTTACGCATGCTCTGAGCTGAAGAGGAGGAGCAGCGTGTGCAGACGGAGAAACGGGGAGTATTTACACCTACAATAAAATATGTATATATATATATATAAAAAAATGGGCAGATGCTGGAAGCAGAGGAAAAAAAGAGAGGGGGTGCATTTTTAATAGGGGTTCCTTTACGTTGTGGAGATGATGTTTTAGTGACAAAGCTCTACCTTTCATCAGCAACATTCCTAATAATTTACCTCTATATAAATTTCTGGAAATGTATCAAACCTCAAGACATCCGAGAGCTTTCACACTGGTATGATGATTATCCATTGACATGTCGCACTTAACCCACACCCTACCTGCACATGAGATACTAATGTTTAATCATAGCGATAGGTTGGGTTTTATGGAATCACTTTGATTATTGTAATAAATATCATATATTTATTTGTTATTAAATAAAGAAACACATGATTGAAACTTAATAAAAGCTTCTCAGTGTGTGGGTCATAAGGGAACTCCGTTCCTCCTGAAAAATAGTGGAGAAACTGAGTTCCCAAGCGTTCCTGCTCGACCTGACCCCTGATTTTAACCTTTCGTTCTCCTTACAGGCTGTAGTAAGTGTCTTCTAATGTGACGCACCGTGCAGATTATAATCGATGCTTGAGATGGCCACATACAGTGATAATAATAATAATGTAGCGATCACGGTGTTATTCTGTGGATTTCTAAGGCGATCCCATTGCTTTCCGTAGAGATGTCTCCATTTTCCGGGTTTACGCCACACACCTGCTCGTGATACATTTGTATCTCTCCCACCCGTCACATGAAGTCCTCAGGACCGCTCTCTCTTTTTCTTCTTTTTCTTTTCCCTTTTGTCTTTGCCCTTTTTTTTCACAACCTTCTCGGTGACGACGACTTCGTTCATTTTCCTTGCGTTGGGTAAAAAAACCTCTAAGTCCGTTTCCTGGTTTCTGTCAGTCGGCATATTTAGGTGCCGGACGACTTGCTTAGGTTTGGACCTGATTCCTATATGGCCGCCATGATATGCGGGGATGGGCACGGGCCTAATCGGCACGCTGGGCCCTAGGACGGGTATGTATGGGTAGCTGCCATGTTGAGGCTGAGGAACTGAGATGTGGTTGGCATTGACCGTCGGAAAGTCTTGGCGATGGACAACGACTGGAGCTTTTGGCTCCGGGGGAACATCCACGAAATAAGGTTTTACTCCTGTGATAAGATGTATCATGTACGCGTTATAACTGTCTGCGGACGCCCGGGCTGGAAGGATCGGTTGATGCAATGTAGCGGCTGGGACTTCTCGGACAAAATCATAAAGGATGGTTTGCCAGATCCTATTGCTTATCGGGTTTACCGTGACTCTAGACCAGTGGCCTGCGAGGGTCCTTAAAGCCTCTCGGTTCCAAAGGGATGAAGGATTGTTCTCGTCAACGTGATACAACTGAGAAAAATAGATATCCATTCGTATCTGGGGGTACCTGATCAAGAAATCATTCATTTTGGTGGCACAGCAATGGGCATACTCATCGCACGGTGTGTAGTTTGAATACAGGGTCAGGTAGCCAACCGACTGGTGGCAGTAGAGGTTGAAGTCTAGGTAGCCATGCTCTTCAAACAGGATGGATTCCACATGAATGTTGCAGCTGTTGCAGTTTGTAGCGTGGCCTTTCTGCAGCACCCGACCGGTAAAGTCCTTGATCTCATAAAAGGTCAGCTGCTTGTTTTCAGGGTTTGTGGGTCCATACGGAAAGCCGAACGCTTGGTAGAATTCTCCGTATGTGACTCTGGATTCCTCACCGGTCCGGATGTGATAGGGGCATCGCGAGCAGTGCTGGCTGTGGTAAAGCCAGTAGTACGGTTTGACCAACGTTCCGTGGAATCCGGAAAATTCTTGGAAGAAATATTCCATCTGTGCGAGGGCAGAGACGCCTCCTGAACGTTGCCTTCATAAACCTGAGAAAAGAGACAAAGTAACAAAGTGCTACACATCCACAAAGTCAGATACACAGTCATGAGTGACGGCTTCAACCCCCACAGTATTACATGACAGGAATCTCAGATCCCAAATCCACAATGATCCCAAATCCAAGATTTTTAAAGCATCAACATGATGTCATACGTGTAAGACCCCCCCCCCCCGACCTCATGTTATGGGGCAAAATGATTAAAATCCTGTGTAAATGCTGAATTGTAGAATATGTAGTATTTTCCAGTTATTTTTAAAATTATTGAGGGAATTTATCCAGTCTGTGACCCTCATGGGTTCCCTGTCCAGCCGTGAGACGCTAACCTTGCCTTTTCATGGATTTTTATGTTTTTTTCTTTGTATCTTGTACTATTTGCTTTTTTTGTTCATTTCGCATTGCTACTTTTTTTTAAATAAAGTCTGAATTCCATGGTTTCTGCTTGTGTTTTGATGTTTTTTATATACAAGCTGAGAATCCCTTACCTGGCTGGAATCCCAAATGTTCCAAAATATGGAATTTTTTTGATCCCCATGACAACAAAAGTGTAAAATCCCAGCGCTGGCACCAAGTGACGGGACGAAATGATTAAAATCAGGGGTCAAGTCCTAAAAAAGAAGTGTGGGAACTCACCAAGATTTCTGTCTCCCAATTAGCAATTATCATCTCGCACGTAACACAAACACACACACTCAAATCTGATATCTTTATGTATATATATATATATATATATATGGAATTTTGCAATTCTCTATGATAAATCATATATTTATTGTGACTTAACAGGGAAATATGTGATTGAACACCTGAATGCAATATTTATAGTGTGGGGAACAAAGGGAACTCAGTTCCCTCTTCAAAAAGAGTGCAGGAACTCAGTTCCCACACGTTCCCCCTCGACTTGACCCCTGATTAAAATCCTGTATAAAACACCCTCCAGGCTGTGTATAAGGTCTGTGTGTGTAACATAAATGAATGTTGTGTTTTGATTTGTGCCCCCGAGATATCTCGTTATAATTAATATGCAAATATCGCAAAACCCCAAATCCAGACACGTCGGGGCCTGAGCGTCTCAGATAAAGGACACTTTGTAGCTGAATAAGGACAGGGAGGATCTTGCTTTAGGTTTTCATGTAAAGAAATTGGGCTTTTCACCAGCGTCACATTCAGAAAGTTCTTTGTTCTTGTCGTGTGATTTGTTTGTCATCGCTATTATTCCTGTATTTTTTATACATTATTCCCCGGTGTTTGTTTCACTTTTGTTTTCATTTACTTCTTTGTTTACATTAATGTAACCCAATCCTCGATACGTTCTGTCGATTCTGTGATAAAAAATAATAAATGTTTGTACTAAGAGATTGAGTAGCAGCAGGATTCCTCCGGCGGCGTCAGGTGGTGTCATGGGTAAATAAATAGATTTAGTCCCACATTTTACAATCGCATCAGCGAGGTCACTGCTTTTATATATAAATAGCTTTAAATATAATAAATAGAAATCTAGAGGAAGCGCACACTGTGTGTGAGGACATACATATATTACATAGCACAAAAATATATATAGTTATACGGACATGCATATAGATATATACATATATATACACTTTGATACATAGAAATATATATTCACACACACATATACCTCTCCACAACAGATACACGAGGACTTATTTTTATAAGTTTTATTCTATATGCATTAAAAAGCAAACAACGTTTCATCTCACTCTATATAATATATTATTTATTTATAAAGTATTTTACCAGAAAGGATACATTGAGATTTCTCTCATTTTCAAGTATGTCCTGGATATATATATATATATATATATTTATACGACCATGCATATAGATATACACATACATATCTTGATAAAGGCTCGAACGAGCCGAAACGTTGATACATTTACAATAAAGATTGGACTTTTATCTGCAGATCTGTGAGCGCCCTCAGTTTGTTGAAACTGTATATACAGTTGTGTTCAAAATTATTCAACCCCCAATGCTGTAAAGGGTTTTAAGGAATTTAGTGACATTTGTAATTGTATTCAGAATGAAATCCTACAAGGACTTTTTAAAGAACCATATGCAACTAAAATGACATCAATTGCTTTTGTAATACAGTAGTAAATGTTTCTTTTGTGAATTCTTCATTGACACAATTACTCAACCCCTTAAAGACTACCACTCTGAAGAACAGAGGTTCATTCAAGTGTTTTCAATCAGGTATTGAAAACACCTGTGGATGTCACGGAGCAGCAATAAAGCATAATAAGCACCAATTAGGCAGCTTTAAAATGACTGTGATACTCAGCTCCTTCTAGACATTTACTGGTGTGGTTACAAACATGGTGAAGTCAAGAGAATGGTCCAGGAAGACGAGAGAAGAGGTGATTACTCTTCACAGGAAGGGCAATGGCTATAAGAAGATTGCAAAGATGTTAAACATACCAAGAGAGACCATAGGAAGCATCATTCGCAAATTCAAGGCAAAGGGCACTGTTGAAACGCTACCTGGTCGTGGCAGAAAGAAGATGCTGACTTCGACTGCTGTGCGCTACCTGAAGCGTAGAGTGGAGAAAAGTCCCCGTGTGACTGCTGAGGAACTGAGAAAAGACTTGTCAGATGTGGGTACTGAAGTTTTCAGCTCAGACAATACGGCGCACACTGCGTAATGAAGGCCTCCATGCCAGAACTCCCAGGCGCACCCCCTTGCTGTCTCCAAAGAATAAGAAGAGTCGACTGCAGTATGCCAAAAGTCATGTGGACAAACCACAGAAGTTTTGGATAGTGTTCTGTGGACTGATGAAACAAAATTAGAACTGTTTGGGCCCATGGATCAACGCTATGTTTGGAGGAGGAAGACAAGGCCTATGAAGAAAAGAACACCTTGCCTACTGTGAAGCATGGCGGGGGTCAATCATGCTTTGGGGCTGTTTTGCTTCTGCAGGTACAGGGAAGCTTCAGCGTGTGCAAGGTACCATGAATTCTCTTCAGTACCAGGAGATATTGGATGACAATGTGATGCAGTCCGTCACAAACCTGAGGCTTGGGAGACGTTGGACCTTTCAACAGGACAATGATCCCAAGCATACCTCCAAGTCCACTAGAGCATGGTTGCAGATTAAAGGCTGGAACATTTTGGAGTGGCCATCGCAGTCACCTGACTTAAATCCGATTGAGAACCTCTGGTGGGACTTAAAGAAAGCCGTTGCAGTGCGCAAGCCTAAGAATGTGACTGAACTGGAGGCTTTTGCCCATGACGAATGGGCGAAGATACCCGTAGATCACTGCAAGACACTTGTGTCAAGCTATGCTTCACGTTTAAAAGCTGTTATAACTGTAAAAGGATGTTGTACTAAGTACTAAGATTGAATGTCACTTGGGGGTTGAATAAAACTGATAATGATGTGAGCACAGAAAAGACATTTGTGGTTATTTCATTATAAATGTTATGTTATATTTGTCTGACCTACACGTGCCTCTTTGATTTAATTGTAAGCAAGATGACTGAATGATCAAAATCAATGTCAAACTGGCCAAAACACTCAATTTCAGTGGGGGTTGAATAATTTTGAACACAACTGTACATACATATACACACATACATGTACTCACACATATACATATATACATACATGCAAACACATATACACACACAGTGGCGTAGCATGGGTTGTCAGCGCCCCCCCCAACCTGTGGACATGATAACACACCATGATTCCCTTCTACTAGCGTATTGACCCCCGTTACCCCACAAGCACAAGTATTGTATATTAACAATAAGATTCTTTTCTTTCAGGAATAGTACCAGAGGATTGGAGAAAAGCTGACGTGGTCCCTATATTTAAGACAGGTTTAAAATTTGTGCCTGGGAATTATAGACCTGTGAGCTTAACATCTGTGGCTGGGAAAGTATTCGGGGGTTACTAAGGGATAATATTCAGGAATTTATTGGGAGGTATAATGTAATTGGCAAAAATCAGCATGGTTTCATGAAACACAGATCATGTCAGACTAACCTAATTACGTTCTATGAGGAAGTAAGTAGAAGTATAGATCAGGGGGTCGCAGTGGATGTGATTTACTTAGATTTTGCCAAAGCTTTCGACACAGTTCCACACAAAAGGTTACTACTTAAATTAAGAAAAAATGGTCTAGATGAAAATACTTGTTCTTGGATAGAAAAACTGGCTAAAAGATAGGGTACAGAGAGTGGTCATAAATGGTACATTTTAAAGATGGACACCAGTGGTAAGTGGTGTCCCTCAGGGGTCTGTTATAGGACCAATACTATTCAATTATTTATAAATGACCTTGAGATAGGCATTGAAAGTCATGTATCAGTGTTTGCAGATGACACAAAGCTAGGAAAAAGTAATACAATGTGAGCAGGATGTTACAGTATGTGCAGGTGATACAATGTGAGCAGGGTGTTACAGTATGTGCAGGTGATACAATGTGAGCAGGATGTTACTTCGCTGCAGAGGGATTTAGATATATTGGGGGACTGGGCACTTAAATGGCAGATGAGATTTAATCTAGATAAATGCAAAGTTATGCACTTTGGAGTGAAGACACACAAGTAATTTATACCCTAAATGGTACGGAGTTAGGGAAATCCAAGCAGGAGAAGGATTTGGGAATAATCATAGACTTCAAACTAAGTAACAATGTGCAATGTCAAACAGCAGCCGCCAAGGCCAGCAAAGTACTGGCATGCATTAAAAGGGGAGTTCACTCACGGGATGAAAACATAATTTTGCCTCTGTATAAATCAATGGTAAGACGCACCTTGAATATGCCGTGCAATTTTGGGCACCTGTCTTAAAAAAAGATTATATCGTTAGAAAAAGTGCAGAGACGGGCAACTAAATTAATAAGGGGATGGAAGGGTTAAGTTATGAGGAAAGACTAACAAGCTTAAACCTGTTTAGTTTAGAGAAAAGGCGCCTTAGAGGGGATCTGATAACCTTATATAAATATACGGGGCCTTAGAGGGGATCTGATAACCTTATATAAATATACACGGGGCCATTATCAACCATTGTCTGATAACCTATTCATTAACAGGACTATACACAGGACACGGGGTCATCCATTTAGACTGGAAGAAAGAAAATTTAGCTTAAAGCATAGGAAGGGTTATTTTACGGTGAGAACAATCAAGCTGTGGAATTCTTTGCCTGTTGAGGTGGTTGGGTCAGAGTCTGTACAGACTTTTAAAAACGACTGGATGACTTCCTGCAGACACAGAATATTAAGGGTTTAAATATTTAATATGTGGGTAAAAGCTTCTTGATCCAAGGAGAAATCTGACGCCATTCTGGGGTCAAGAAGGAATTTTTTCCCAGTATGTTGCATATTGGCAAGCATTCAGACTGGGTTTTTTGCCTTCTTTTGGATCAACAGCAGTAGGTTATGTGGGAGAGGCTGAACCCGATGGACGCATGTCTTTTTTCAGCCTATATAACTATGTAACTATGTAACTATGTAACTATGTAACAAAATACTGATATAATAAAAAAATGAAACGCACATACTCCCCCATGCTACGTCACCCTGTCCCAGTATACCCTAGCATAGTTCCACTCTCACACTATACCCACTCTCCAAGTACCCCAGTCACTCTCTCCCAGTACCCTACTCTCTCCCAGTACCCCAGTCACTCCCAGTAACCCCTAGTCACTCCCAGTAACCCCCAGTCACTCTCTCTCTCCCAGTAACCCCCAGTCTCTCTCACTCTTTCTCCCAGTAACCCCAGTCCTCTCTCTCTCCAGTAACCCCCAGTCACTCTCTCTCTCCCAGTAACCCCCAGTCTCTCTCTCTCTTTCTCCAGTAAACCCCAGTCACTCTCTCTCTCCCAGTAACCCCCAGTCTCTCTCTCTCTTTCTCCCAGTAACCCCCAGTCTCTCTCACTCTTTCTCCCAGTAACCCCCAGTCACTCTCTCTCTCCCAGTAACCCCAGTCACTCTCTCTCTCCCAGTAACCCCCAGTCTCTCTCTCTCTTTCTCCCAGTAAACCCCAGTCACTCTCTCTCTCCCAGTAACCCCCAGTCTCTCTCTCTCTTTCTCCCAGTAACCCCCAGTCACTCTCTCTCTCCCAGTAACCCCCAGTCTCTCTCTCACTCTTTCTCCCAGTAACCCCCAGTAACCCCCAGTCACTCTCTCTCTCCCAGTAACTCCCAGTCTCTCTCTCTCTCACTCTTTCTCCCAGTACCCCAGTCACTCTCTCTCTCTCTATCCAAGTATCTCCAGTCACTTTCTCCCAGTATTCCCAGTCATTCTCTCCCTGAACCTCCAGTCACCGTCTCCCTGTACCCCTCACTGTGTGTTGGTCATGCTGATCTGGTGTCACACAGTGTTGCCTACCTGCGTGGAGCTGCTGGTGGCCAGGGGGGGGGCTGTCCAGGGGGCTTAGTGGAGACCGAATTTTAAATTGTGCTGCAGGGCAGGCGCCTCCCTCCCTCCTCCCTGGTCAGCAGCTGCAGGGCTGCCAGGGGCAGGGGGACTGGAACAGTGCTTCAAGGGGGGTTGACATGCGTGGTACAGGGTATTCTGTCGACTAATGCTGCGCTGCTTCACGTGACTCATGTCGTTGTTAAGAAGGAGTCAGGACAGGACCAGAATTTTCTGTCCTGGTCCTCCCATCTGAATGCTGAGTGCGAAGTCACCGCCGGCGTGGAAAAACTGGCAGACACCTTGCTGATCCCTGCTGGAAAATATTAGTGGTTCAAATTTCTTTTGAAATTTTGCACCCCCTAAGAAAATTGCACCCGGGGCGACCGCCCCCTGAGGCACCCCCCATGCTACGCCACTGTACAGACACAAATATACTCACACATATACATACATACACGCAAACACATATATATACACAGTATATACACACATACAGTTGTGTTCAAAATTATTCAACCCCCACTGAAATTGAGTGTTTTGGCCAGTTTGACATTGATTTTGATCATTCAGTCATCTTGCTTACAATTAAATCAAAGAGGCACGTGTAGGTCAGACAAATATAACATAACATTTATAATGAAATAACCACAAATGTCTTTTCTGTGCTCACATCATTATCAGTTTTATTCAACCCCCAAGTGACATTCAATCTTAGTACTTAGTACAACATCCTTTTACAGTTATAACAGCTTTTAAACGTGAAGCATAGCTTGACACAAGTGTCTTGCAGCAATCTACGGGTATCTTCGCCCATTCGTCATGGGCAAAAGCCTCCAGTTCAGTCACATTCTTAGGCTTGCGCACTGCAACTGCTTTCTTTAAGTCCCACCAGAGGTTCTCAATCGGATTTAAGTCAGGTGACTGCGATGGCCACTCCAAAATGTTCCAGCCTTTAATCTGCAACCATGCTCTAGTGGACTTGGAGGTATGCTTGGGATCATTGTCCTGTTGAAAGGTCCAACGTCTCCCAAGCCTCAGGTTTGTGACGGACTGCATCACATTGTCATCCAATAGTTCCTGCTACTGAAGAGAATTCATGGTACCTTGCACACGCTGAAGCTTCCCTGTACCTGCAGAAGCAAATCAGCCCCAAAGCATGATTGACCCCCCGCCATGCTTCACAGTAGGCAAGGTGTTCTTTTCTTCATAGGCCTTGTTCTTCCTCCTCCAAACATAGCGTTGATCCATGGGCCCAAACAGTTCTAATTTTGTTTCATCAGTCCACAGAACACTATCCCAAAACTTCTGTGGTTTGTCCACATGACTTTTGGCATACTGCAGTCGACTCTTCTTATTCTTTGGAGACAGCAAGGGGGTGCGCCTGGGAGTTCTGGCATGGAGGCCTTCATTACGCAGTGTGCGCCGTATTGTCTGAGCTGAAACTTCAGTACCCACATCTGACAAATCTTTTCTCAGTTCCTCAGCAGTCACACGGGGACTTTTCTCCACTCTACGCTTCAGGTAGCGCACAGCAGTCGAAGTCAGCATCTTCTTTCTGCCACGACCAGGTAGCTTTTCAACAGTGCCCTTCGCCTTGAATTTGCGAATGATGCTTCCTATGGTCTCTCTTGGTATGTTTAACATCTTTGCAATCTTCTTATAGCCATTGCCCTTCCTGTGAAGAGTAATCACCTCTTCTCTTGTCTTCCTGGACCATTCTCTTGACTTCACCATGTTGGTAACCACACCAGTAAATGTCTAGAAGGAGCTGAGTATCACAGTCATTTTAAAGCTGCCTAATTGGCGCTTATTATGCTTTATTGCTGCTCCGTGACATCCACAGGTGTTTTTAATACCTGATTGAAAACACTTGAATGAACCTCTGTTCTTCAGAGTGGTAGTCTTTAAGGGGTTGAATAATTGTGTCAATGAAGAATTCACAAAAGAAACATTTACTACTGTATTACAAAACCAATTGATGTCATTTTAGTTGCATATGGTTCTTTAAAAAGTCCTTGTAGGATTTCATTCTGAATACAATTACAAATGTCACTAAATTCCCTAAAACCCTTTACAGCATTGGGGGTTGAATAATTTTGAACACAACTGTATACATACACACACACATTTAAGCATATATATACATACACACATATATATATATATATACACACACATTTAAACATACACACATACAAGCATGTATATATATATATATATATATACACAAGCACATATTTCCATATACACATATACACACACACATATACAACTACAAGTATTTATGAAGTGCCAAGTACAATGGCGCTGTACAATAAACCTATATATATATACACACTACACACACATATATATATATACATATATAAACACACTTACATATATAAACACATACAGTTGCAAGTATTTATAAAGCACCAACAAGTTCAGTGGTGCTGTACAATATACCTACATATACACACACATATATAAATTCACATATATATGTCGTGCACAGTTTGTGTATATTTGTGTTGCACTTTCCCTTTTCCCCCATCATGGTGTACGTTGCTGTTGGCTGCGCCTCCCTCTCTGCTCCCTGTAAGTAAATATAATCCCACCTTTCGTGCCCCCTGGACTCAAAACCGTATACAGCGTCTGCTTGAAGCCTCTGGGCGCAGGAAATCGTGGCTCACTCGGCTTTGTGGCAGGATATTGTCCGTTGATACGGGCCCTGATAAGGCGTTGCTGCTCGGACGCTGCACGCGGTTGCTAAGTCGCGGTGGATAAAGCTCGGGCGGCCGAGGAGTGGCCTTATCCTACGCCGGGCGATGTGTTACTACAACATTCCTCAGGGTGTGTAACCTTATACTGAGAGTACACAAACACCGGGACTTTGTGAGGCTCGGCACGCACACCGGCTCTGGGCTCACAGGGACACGATTACAATTATTTACAAAGCGCCAACATATTCTGCAGCGCTGTACAACGAGTGGGACAAGACAAACATAAAAGTAACAAAAACGCTCGCTACATGGAGAATGATGGGAAAAGAGAACACAAAACCATGATTAGTAAGCCTGCGTCTTAGGGAATTCTTCTGGTGCCTCAGTCTGCCAGGCAGAGGAAGAAATCAACCAAATGTCATGTTAGCGAACTACAACTCCCATAATTCACAGGGAGTCACAGACCGGATAAAGGATGACAGAGAGTCATGACAGCCCACTCATCTGTCTCCTTCTGAGTTGCACCCACTGTATTATAGGAAATCTGACATCTGGACCTTTGTATGAGTAATTTCATTCCTGTCTTTTCATGAACGAAACTACTGTGTTCCATGAAGCAACAGAGATTTAGGCAGGAAGCTCCACACAACTATTGAGTTTTAGAAGAAGGCCAGGATCAGCTCATAAATGGGTTCTGTGTTTCTGCAGAAGAGGATGATTTGCTACAAATTCACCTTTTTAGCATTTTTAATTTAATATTTATATCTTCTCCGCTGCATTAAAAAGAGGCCGAAGCTTTGCTTGAGCGGTCGCGAAGGTCTTGAATGGCGCGGATTTGGTACATGCCGTAAAGTAAAATGAATTCCATCCAAAATGATTTCAGTAACCAAAATAATTTTAATTGTTTCCGTTTCCTGTTTATTCCACTTATTTTAAAGAATCAAAAAGGGATAAAAAAATTAATAATGAAAAAAAAAAAAAAGAGTAAAAAAAAAAAGTCACTCGCCCTGCGTTTAAATACATCTGCATACAGTGTCAGTACAATAAAACATTTCAGGTACAACGCGTCGTATCCAGGTCCTAGTTACATATTTCACAAATTTAATTTATAAAAAAAAAACAACTAAAAACAGGTTTAATTAATGCAAAAAATAATTATGGAAATAGTTTAAAATATACATATATTTTTTTTTCTGCTTTCAAACACAAAAAATGTATTTTAATTACAAATATCTCCAACAAACCTCCTTTAAAAATTATATATATTTCTAAACATCATTTTTTTTTTAGTATATATACACACACGTATACACTAAAAATATAGATTTTTAATGTATTTGTTATGTTTTAATATCAAAACACAGTATGTGCTGGAGTGTGGGTCAGGAATGAATTTACCAGAGGCGTTAAAGTCAGTGGAGTGGGTAGCTTTACCAGAGCTCTGGTTACGTTTGTACAGTTGTGTTCAAATTTATTCAACCCCCAATGCTGTAAAGGGTTTTAGGGAATTTAGTGACATTTGTAATTGTATTCAGAATGAAATCCTACAAGGACTTTTTAAAGAACCATATGCAACTAAAATGACATCAATTGGTTTTGTAATACAGTAGTAAATGTTTCTTTTGTGAATTCTTCATTGACACAATTATTCAACCCCTTAAAGACTACCACTCTGAAGAACAGAGGTTCATTCAAGTGTTTTCAATCAGGTATTGAAAACCCTGTGGATGTCACGGAGCAGCAATAAAGCATAATAAGCACCAATTAGGCAGCTTTAAAATGACTGTGATACTCAGCTCCTTCTAGACATTTACTGGTGTGGTTACAAACATGGTGAAGTCAAGAGAATGGTCCAGGAAGACAAGAGAAGAGGTGATTACTCTTCACAGGAAGGGCAATGGCTATAAGAAGATTGCAAAGATGTTAAACATACCAAGAGAGACCATAGGAAGCATCATTCGCAAATTCAAGGCAAAGGGCACTGTTGAAACGCTACCTGGTCGTGGCAGAAAGAAGATGATGACTTCGACTGCTGTGCGCTACCTGAAGCGTAGAGTGGAGAAAAGTCCCCGTGTGACTGCTGAGGAACTGAGAAAAGATTTGTCAGATGTGGGTACTGAAGTTTCAGCTCAGACAATACGGCGCACATTGCGTAATGAAGGCCCCCATGCCAGAACTCCCAGGCGCACCCCCTTGCTGTCTCCAAAGAATAAGAAGAGTCGACTGCAGTATGCCAAAAGTCATGTGGACAAACCACAGAAGTTTTGGGATAGTGTTCTGTGGACTGATGAAACAAAATTAGAACTGTTTGGGCCCATGGATCAACGCTATGTTTGGAGGAGGAAGAACAAGGCCTATGAAGAAAAGAACACCTTGCCTACTGTGAAGCATGGCGGGGGGTCAATCATGCTTTGGGGCGTTTTGCTTCTGCAGGTACAGGGAAGCTTCAGCGTGTGCAAGGTACCATGAATTCTCTTCAGTACCAGGAGATATTGGATGACAATGTGATGCAGTCCGTCACAAACCTGAGGCTTGGGAGACGTTGGACCTTTCAACAGGACAATGATCCCAAGCATACCTCCAAGTCCACTAGAGCATGGTTGCAGATTAAAGGCTGGAACATTTTGGAGTGGCCATCGCAGTCACCTGACTTAAATCCGATTGAGAACCTCTGGTGGGACTTAAAGAAAGCCGTTGCAGTGCGCAAGCCTAAGAATGTGACTGAACTGGAGGCTTTTGCCCATGACGAATGGGCGAAGATACCCGTAGATCTCTGCAAGACACTTGTGTCAAGCTATGCTTCACGTTTAAAAGCTGTTATAACTGTAAAAGGATGTTGTACTAAGTACTAAGATTGAATGTCACTTGGGGGTTGAATAAAACTGATAATGATGTGAGCACAGAAAAGACATTTGTGGTTATTTCATTATAAATGTTATGTTATATTTGTCTGACCTACACGTGCCTCTTTGATTTAATTGTAAGCAAGATGACTGAATGATCAAAATCAATGTCAAACTGGCCAAAACACTCAATTTCAGTGGGGGTTGAATCATTTTGAACACAACTGTACCTGACTCGGAATCCGGCCCCTTATATTTAATAACAAAGTATCTGATAAACTTCCTGCAATATATAAATGTAAAACAAAATGATGTTTTTTTTCTTTTAAAACAGAAAAATCATAGAATTAGAAAATGTTTCAGCAGAATATCCCATCATTAATACATGTGTGTATGTAGGTGTGTGTATAATATGTATATGTTTGTGCATGTCTATATATGTATGTCTGTGTATGTACGTTTGTGTATGTGTATATGTCTGTAATTGTGTGTATGTCTGTATATGTGTGTCAGCGTGTATGTCTGTATGTGTGTCTATTATTATACTTTATTTATATAGCGCATGTATGTCCGCATATGTGTATGTCTATGTAATATTAACAAATGCTACAGCAGAATATCCCTTAATGTATGTGTGTATATGTGTGTGCATATATGTATGTCTGAGTGTTTATGTTTGTATATATGTGTATGTCTCTGTATGTCTATATGTGTGTATGTGTGTATGTCTATGTGTGTGTATGTATGTCTATGTGTGTATGTCTGTGTATGTCTATAAGTGTGTGTCTGTATATATGTGTGTATGTCTGTGTATATGTCTATATGTGTGTGTCTGTATATATGTGTATGTATGTATGTGTGTGTATATGTCTATATGTGTGTATGTATGTCTGTGTGTATATGTCTGTGCGAATGTATGTGTGTATGTCTGTGTGTATGTGTGTATATCTGTGTGTATGTGTGTATGTCTGTGTGTATATGTGTGTATGTATATGTTAATGTCTATATATGTGTGTATGTCTATAGATGTGTGTATGTCTGTGTATATCTATATATGTGGGTATGTATGTCTGTGTATATGTCTATATATGTGTGTATCTGTATACATGTGTAAGTTTATATATATATATGTGTAAGTCTGTGTGTGTATGTCTGCATGTGTGTCATTTTCTTATCACACACACACGCACGTGGTATTTTACAGGACAGTTCGCTGTATGGAAGGTTCTGGAACACAAGGCATTTTTTGCTGCTGGTTTCTTTAAATTTAATATAAAATTTTATTTTTTCATCAAAGTCTCATTTATTAAACTAGAAAATTTCACAGTAAAAAAAACCCAAACAATAAGATTCTATAGAAATTCTAGGCGCTCTGTACATTTCCCGTGGGGATCATAGTTCATCGCGGGACGACGTGTCGAGGGTGGGCTGCGGCGGCAAGGCGTCCGTGTTCTGCGCGTCGCTGTGTATCTGCTCCTGCTGCCTGGATTTCCCCGAGTACCTCCTGTCCCAGTCAGTGATGACCGTCTCGTTGTCCCAGATGGTGGAGGTTTCCGTGTCGCTGATATACCCCGGCTGGCCCGTGTAATGCGTCGGGTACACCAGCAGCGGCTCGGCCGAGAAGGCCTTCAGGTCTCGGTGTTCATAAAACTCCATATATTTCTCTCTAAAAAACAAGGGGTTAAAAAATAAAATATATATAAAATTTAAAAACATGCTTTTATAAAAGTGTACAGTTTTAGGAATGTCATTAAAATGCATTTTCCAGGAAACACAGACAGGACGAGTCGCCAGCTCTGGTTTATATATATATGGTGACAAAGAGAGTATCGGTGCGCTGCACCAGAGAGTAACACGTAACTGGTAACGTCACCGAGTCCCAGCACCGAGAAGCCGCAGCGTGGGGAGACACGGGGATCCGGTCAGAGGATTTGGAGACAGGTCTGGATTTACAATTAGGCAATGTAGGCATGTGGCTAAAGGCGCCCAACACAGGGGGGACACCATGCTCTGTAAAACTAGAAAGGTGGACACATTCCTCTGTAAAAGGTAATAAATAAATAAAAATATTTTAAAAAAGAAGAAAAATATTTTTTTTAGTTCTACAGAGCCGGCAACTTTCTCTGAAAAAAGGAAAAATAAAAAAAAGTTCTATAATAATTTACTATAAAATTTTACTGTAAAAGTGAAAAATATATATAAAAAAACAACAAAGTTAAAAAATATATCTTTATAACAAACTACAGTTGCTGCTCATCCTTAACTCTTCCCCTTCCCCTATAATATATAATATGGGATAACAGAATATTCCGGATATAATAGTTACTATGGGATAACAGAATATTCCGGATATAATAGTTACTATGGGATAACAGAATATTCCGGATATAATAGTTACTATGGGATAACAGAATATTCCAGATATAATAGTTACTATGAGATAACAGAATATTCCGGATATAATAGTTACTATGAGATAACAGAATATTCCGGATATAATAGTTACTATGGGATTACGGAATATTCCGGATATAATAGTTACTATGGGATAACAGAATATTCCGGATATTATAGTTACTATGGGATAACGAATATTCCGGATATAATAGTTACTATGGATAACAGAATATTCCGGATATAATAGTTACTATGGGATAACAGAATATTCCGGATATAATAGTTACTATGGGATAACAGAATATTCCGGATATAATAGTTACTATGGGATAACAGAATATTCCGGATATAATAGTTACTATGGGATTACGGAATATTCCGGATATAATAGTTACTATGTGATAACAGAATATTCCGGATATAATAGTTACTATATGGGATAACAGATATTCCGGATATAATAGTTACTATGGGATTACGGAATATTCCGGATATAATAGTTACTATGTGATAACAGAATATTCCGGATATAATAGTTACTATGGAATAACAGAATATTCCGGATATAATAGTTACTATCTAATAACAGAATATTCCGGATATAATAGTTACTATGAGATAACAGAATATTCCAGATATAATAGTTACTATGGGATAACAGAATATTCCGGATATAATAGTTACTATCAGATAACAGAATATTCCAGATATAATAGTTACTATGGGATAACAGAATATTCCGGATATAATAGTTACTATGGAATAACACAATATTCCGGATATAATAGTTACTATGGGATAACAGAATATTCCGGATATAATAGTTACTATGGGATTTCGGAATATTCCGGATATAATAGTTACTATGTGATAACAGAATATTCCGGATATAATAGTTACTATGGAATAACAGAATATTCCGGATATAATAGTTACTATGGAATAACAGAATATTCCGGATATAATAGTTACTATGAGATAACAGAATATTCCGGATATAATAGTTACTATGGAATAACAGAATATTCCGGATATAATAGTTACTATGGAATAACAGAATATTCCGGATATAATAGTTACTATGGGATAACAGAATATTCCGGATATAATAGTTACTATGGGATAACGGAATATTCCAGATATAATAGTTACTATGGGATAACGGAATATTCCGGATATAATAGTTACTGTGGGATAACAGAATATTCCGGATATAATAGTTACTATGGAATAACAGAATATTCCGGATATAATAGTTACTATGGAATAACAGAATATTCCGGATATAATAGTTACTATGGAATAACAGAATATTCCGGATATAATAGTTACTATGGGATAACAGAATATTCCAGATATAATAGTTACTATGGGATAACGGAATATTCCGGATATAATAGTTACTATGGGATAACGGAATATTCCGGATATAATAGTTACTATGGGATAACAGAATATTCCGGATATAATAGTTACTATGAGATAACAGAATATTCCAGATATAATAGTTACTATGTGATAACAGAATATTCCGGATATAATAGTTACTATGGATAACAGAATATTCCAGATATAATAGTTACTATGGGATAATAGAATATTCCGGATATAATAGTTACTATGGAATAACGGAATATTCCGGATATAATAGTTACTATGAGATAATAGAATATTCCGGATATAATAGTTACTATGAGATAACTATTATATCCGGAATATTCTGTTATCCCATAATAACTATTATATCTGGAATATTCTGTTATTATGGGATAACAGAATATTCCGGATATAATAGTTACTGTGGATAACAGAATATTCCGGATATAATAGTTACTATGGGATAACAGAATATTCCGATATAATAGTTACTATGGGATAACGGAATATTCCGGATATAATAGTTACTATGGGATAACAGAATATTCCGGATATAATAGTTACTATGGGATAACGGAATATTCCGGATATAATAGTTACTATGGGATAACGGAATATTCCGGATATAATAGTTACTATGGAATAACAGAATATTCCGATATAATAGTTACTATGAGATAACAGAATATTCCGGATATAATAGTTACTATGGGATAACAGAATATCCAGATTAATAGTTACTATGGGATAACGAATATTCCAGATATAATAGTTACTATGGGATAACGGAATATTCCGGATATAATAGTTACTATGGATAAGAATATTCCGGATATAATAGTTACTGTGGGATAACAGAATATTCCGGATATAATAGTTACTGTGGATAACAGAATATTCCGTATATAATAGTTACTATGGATAACAGAATATTCCGGATATAATAGTTACTATGGGATAACAGAATATTCCGGATATAATAGTTACTATATGGAGAACAGATATTCCGGATATAATAGTTACTATGAGATAACAGAATATTCCGGATATAATAGTTACTATGGGATAACAGAATATTCCGGATATAATAGTTACTATGGGATAACAGAATATTCCGGATATAATAGTTACTATGTGATAACAGAATATTCCAGATATAATAAATACTGTGGGATAACAGAATATTCCGGATATAATAGTTACTATGAGATAACAGAATATTCCGGATATAATAGTTACTATGAGATAACAGAATATTCCGGATATAATAGTTACTACGGGATAACAGAATATTCCGGATATAATAGTTACTATGGGATAACAGAATATTCCTGATATAATAATACTATGGGATAACAGAATATTCCGGATATAATAGTTACTATGGATAACAGAATATTCCGGATATAATAGTTACTATGAGATAACAGAATATTCCGGATATAATAGTTACTATGGGAGAACAGAATATTCCGGATATAATAGTTACTATGAGATAACAGAATATTCCGGATATAATAGTTACTATGAGATAACAGAATATTCCGGATATAATAGTTACTATGGGATAACAAAATATTCCGGATATAATAGTTACTATGGGATAACAGAATATTCCGGATATAATAGTTACTAGGGGATAACAGAATATTCCGTATATAATAGTTACTATGGTTTAACAGAATATTCCGGATATAATAGTTACTATGGGATAACAGAATATTCCGGATATAATAGTTACTATGGGATAAGAGAATATTCCGGATATAATAGTTACTATGGGTTAACGGAATATTCCGGATATAATAGTTACTATAGGATAACAGAATATTCCGGATATAATAGTTACTATAGGATAACAGAATATTCCGGATATAATAGTTACTATAGGATAACAGAATATTCCGGATATAATAGTTACTATGGGATAACAGAATATTCCAGATATAATAGTTACTATGGGATAATAGAATATTCCGGATATAATAGTTACTATGGGATAACAGAATATTCCGGATATAATAGTTACTATGGGATAACGGAATATTCCGGATATATAGTTACTATGGGTAACGGAATATTCCGGATATAATAGTTACTATGGGATAACAGAATATTCCGGATATAATAGTTACTATGGGATAACGGAATATTCCGGATATTATAGTTACTATGGGTTAACGGAATATTCCGGATATAATAGTTACTATGGATAACAAGAGAAATCCGGATATAATAGTTAGTATGGGATAACAGAATATTCCGGATATAATAGTTACTATGGGATAACAGAATATTCCGGATATAATAGTTACTATGGATAACGAATATTCCGGATATAATAGTTACTATGGGATAACAGAATATTCCGGATATAATAGTTACTATGGATAACAGAATATTCCGGATATAATAGTTACTATGGATAACAGAATATTCCGGATATAATAGTTACTATGGGATAACAGAATATTCCGGATATAATAGTTACTATGAGATAACAGAATATTCCGGATATATAGTTACTATGGGATAACAGAATATTCCAGATATAATAGTTACTATGGGATAACAGAATATTCCGGATATAATAGTTACTATGGGATAACAGAATATTCCGGATATAAAGTTACTATGAGATAACAGAATATTCCGGATATAATAGTTACTATGGATAACAGAATATTCCGGATATTATAGTTACTATGGTTAACGGATATTCCGGATATTAATAGTTACTATAGGATAACAGAATATTCCGGATATAATAGTTACTATGGGATAACGGAATATTCCGGATATTATAGTTACTATGGGTTAACGGAATATTCCGGATATAATAGTTACTATAGGATAACAGAATATTCCGGATATAATAGTTAGTATGGGATAACAGAATATTCCGGATATAATAGTTACTATGAGATAACAGAATATTCCGGATATAATAGTTACTATGGGATAACGGAATATTCCGGATATAATAGTTACTATGGGATAACAGAATATTCCGGATATAATAGTTACTATGGGATAACAGAATATTCCAGATATAATAGTTACTATGGGATAACGGAATATTCCGGATATAATTAGTTACTATGATAACAGAATATTCCGGATAATAGTTACTGTGGTATAACAGAATATTCCTGATATAATAGTTACTATGGGATAACAGAATATTCCGGATATAATAGTTACTATGAGATAACAGAATATTCTGGATATAATAGTTACTATGGGATAACAGAATATTCCGGATATAATAGTTACTATGGGATAACGGAATATTCTGGATATAATAGTTACTATGGGATAACGGAATATTCCGGATATAATAGTTACTATGGGATAACAGAATATTACGGATATAATAGTTACTATGGGATAATGGAATATTCCGGATATAATAGTTACTATGGGAAAACAGAATATTCCGGATATAATAGTTACTATGAGATAACAGAATATTCCGTATATAATAGTTACTATGAGATAACAGAATATTCCGGATATAATAGTTACTATGAGATAACAGAATATTCCGGATATAATAGTTACTATGAGATAACAGAATATTCTGGATATAATAGTTACTATGGGATAACAGAATATTCCTGATATAATAGTTACTATGGGATAACAGAATATTCCGGATATAATAGTTACTATGAGATAACAGAATATTCCGGATATAATAGTTACTATGAGATAACAGAATATTCTGGATATAATAGTTACTATGGGATAACAGAATATTCCGGATATAATAGTTACTATGGGATAACGGAATATTCTGGATATAATAGTTACTATGGGATAACGGAATATTCCGGATATAATAGTTACTATGGGATAACAGAATATTACGGATATAATAGTTACTATGGGATAACAGAATATTACGGATATAATAGTTACTATGGGATAATGGAATATTCCGGATATAATAGTTACTATGGGAAAACAGAATATTCCGGATATAATAGTTACTATGGGATAACAGAATATTCCGGATATAATAGTTACTATGGGATAACAGAATATTCTGGATATAATAGTTACTATGGGGTAATAGAATATTCCGGATATAATAGTTACTATGAGATAACGGAATATTCCAGATATAATAGTTACTATGGGATAACAGAATATTCCGGATATAATAGTTACTATGGGATAACAGAATATTCCGGATATAATAGTTACTATGGAATAACAGAATATTCTGGATATAATAGTTACTATGGGGTAATAGAATATTCCGGATATAATAGTTACTATGGGATAACGGAATGTTCCGGATATAATAGTTAATGGTCTCACACTCAGCCACCATTGAATGTCAGAGTCACCGCCCCTCATCATGTGGAATATTCCGGCCCCTGTACTCACACTGGGTGCTTGTTATACATGACCGGCAGGTACTCATCCACCGGTAACATCTTGCTGAAAGGTTCCGCGGCGATGAGTTTGCGGGCGCCCTGCCTGGAGATTGCGTAGCCCAGCGTCCAGTAGGAGTAATCGGCTTCCACCAGATACATGACGTTGGGAACCGCCTTCTCGGGGCGTTCAACCTGCATCCTCTTACGCCCAATGTATCTGGAAACACAAAACACAATGAAACAGAGTGACGGCGTCAGAAGGATTATCTAGATATATCTCGGGTGGCAGAGGGTGAAACCATATGAATTACTGGGTCACGTGACCCAAAATCAGAAAAAGAGAGCAACCCCCAAAAAGTGTCATGTCCTGAGGTCCTGTGTCTAACGAGAGAGCGAGGAAAAGCTACTAGAACATTCCGCAGTTTGTATATTATGTATAATTTAACAATGTGTGATTTCAAAAATAATACCTTCAGAGTGTCCCCTGTTTGTGTGTGCACAGGAGTGCATCATGTGTGTGTTTTCGGGTGTATGTGATTATGTGTGAGTTTGTGTGTATGTGCATGTTTATATGTGTGTGTGTGTGTGATAGTGTGTCAGTGTGTATGTATGTGTGTGTCAGTGTGTCTGTGTGTGATTGTATGTCAGTGTGTATTTATGTGTGTGTCAGTGTCTCTCAGTGTGTATGTATGTGTGATTGGGTGTCAGTGTGTGTGTGTGATAGTGTGTCAGTGTGTATGTATGTGTGTGTGTGATTCGTGTCAGTGTGTATATATGTATGTGTGTGTGATTGTGTGTGTGTGTGATTGTGTGTCAGTGTGTATGTATGTGTGTGTCAGTGTGTATGTATGTTTGTGTGTCAGTGTGTATGTGTGTGTGTGATTGTGTGTCAGTGTGTATGTATGTGTGTGTCAGTGTGTATGTATGTGTGTGTGATTGTGTGTCAGTGTGTATGTGTGTGTGTGATTGTGTGTCAGTGTGTATGTATGTATGTATGTATGTGCGTGTCAGTGTCTGTCAGTGTGTATGTATGTGTGTGTCAGTGTGTATGTATGTGTGTGTGATTGTGTGTCAGTGTGTATGTGTGTGTGTGATTGTGTGTCAGTGTGTATATATGTATGTGTGTGTGTGATTCGTGTCAGTGTGTATGTATGTGTGTGTGTGTGTGTGTGATTGTGTGTCAGTGTGTGTGTGATTGTGTGTCAGTGTGTGTGTGATTGTGTGTCAGTGTGTGATGGTGTTGAACTTTTTAAAAATTTTAATTAGCAAAATAACGTTTTTCCATTTTTCTGCTCATTCTTTGTTTTTGTCACGTCTTGGCACAGATCAAGCCACACAAAGCCGCCACATGTCTGGAAAATTCTAATGCCGGGGGTAAGTGCGCGGCCCCCCAGCCCCCCGACTCACATTAAGTCCCAGTCCAGCCTCGTCTCCTCGATGTCGCTCATCAGTTTCATTAAGCGATTCTTAAACTGCAGCTCGAAGCGAACGTCGTCTTCAATAACCAGGGATTTGTCCAGGCCGCGCTCCATCACCTGAAACACACAAACACTGCCATAAAGAGGTGCCGGGGGGGCTGTGGCCACAAGATCCTACTCCGGGTATACGAGTTTATAATTCATACACAGCCCGAGCAGCGTCTTATACTGGATTTATAATCATTGTGTCACGTCACGTGGCGTCAGCGCCGGGATTTTACACTTCTGGTGTCATGTAGGGATGAGCCGAACACCCCCCGAGTTCGGTTCGAGCCCGAACCCGAACTTCCCATTTGTTCGGGTCCAAACCCGAACTCGAACCCAATGCAAGTCAATGGGGCTGAAAATTTGGTTTTTAGAGTGCCCGCCAAGAGGGCATATATGCTGGATATTTGCCATAAAAGGTGTATGGGGGTCCGGGTAGTGCCCTGGGGGACAGGAAACAAGGGACAGTGAGTTTTCCATGAAATAAGGGTTAAAAATAAAAACGAAAAATTCCTTCAAATATCGTGCCTAGAAGGTCCCCATAACCTGCCCGTGAAGTGGCGGATTTCTAGGATGTATAGAAACACTTGTAGCGATGTGTTAAAGTTTACTGTGGCAGTACCCATTTTTGGCCACAAGATGGAGACTATCACGATTTAAGACCCTGGACACTTGAACTACATATCCATGCATGCTTTGCGAAGAAACAGGAAGTGGGTGGGTTTGTGGAGAGGCTGTGCATCCTGCACCTCGTGGAGAGCAGGCAGAGCGCGCCAGGGAGCTGAGGAGAGCGGATGCACAGAGACACACACAGAAGGAGAGATCAAGAGCTAGCCGGAGCGCAGACAGAGTGGATGGATTGGGCCTCACAATCGGCCACCCAGCCTTGCGGGAGAGAGACATCACCAGCTGTATTCCGAGTGCAGTGCTGAGGAGAGAAGACCCCTCGAGTAAGGAGTACCGCGGTCGATTGAAGCGGGGAGCAGGCGGTAAGCTGGCTGAGTTGCGGCTGACAGACAGAAGGCCAGACAACAGATCCGGTGGTCGGCGTCCCCAGTCAATATCGAGCGGAGAGACGTCCTGGGTCAGCGGAACCTCAAGCTTGCGCCGGATGGGTGAGAGGCCCCCAAGGCCGTGTGTAAATTTAAGCATACACTGCTGTTTCCTTCTAAAACCCACAGGGCCCCAACTGACTAGTCGAAGACATCGTTAAAGCAAGCTCACTGGCCAGTAGAAAAGTACCCGGGTACCTTACATATATAAATATATATCACTTCAAGTTCTGGGACTTAACCTGTGCAGGACTCTGTTTTCCTTTTTCAAAATCCATACAAGGGGGCAAAGAAAAAGCTACATTCTGAACGATTTTTCCTTTTTTTGTTCCCGCTGCGCGTCTATCGTAATACGAGAACTGTGTATTTTATTGTGTCCCGCTACGCGGTTTTTCCTCGAATTTCGTATCTTTTAATTTTCTGCTCGGTCGGGGGTTTTTTCCGAAAATACGAAGCCCTCGTGTTTTCGTTTCTTTTCCGCTACGCGTTTATCGTGTTACGAAAGTACTGTAAATCTTCCTGCATATACCGTGTCTTAAGAGCTGTAAACTTTTTAGTAAACCTTTTAAATTATAAAACTGTTCAGCGTGTTGGAGTATATTTATTCCCTAGTGCGGGAAGACTGACCCGTGGTTCATTTTCAGCGGCTCCTCCGGGAGTGAGCGCTACACGTGGGGGCTCGTTTCCGGGATTCAGTCTCTGGAAAAACCGCATCTAAAGGGTTAAATATGGATCCAGACACTGCTGCCGAATGGTGTGGGGAGCACAGTAGTCAGTTAGCATGTTGCATAGTCATGGATATTCCTGCAGACACTTGGCCGAAGATCAGATTCGCCAGGCCGTGGCCACGCTAGCACCAGATCATCGGGGGTTAATCCTGGACATTTAAAAAACCCAGATACCTCTCACACGCATGTTCTTCTCGAATGGAGAAAAGGTATTCCAGCATGTTTTCGGGGCGCGAGCGTGAAGCTGACCGATGAGGTGGAAGTCCAACTAATCCAGCCAAGTGCGCCACGTGGCGAAGCCGAAAGTGTTCCCGCGCCCAGTCCGTTGGCCATGATCGGGCCTGAATTTATCGTGGCTATTGGAGATTTGCTGGCTAAATGTCAGAAAACAAGCCCTCCTCACACTAATTTCGGTTATCGACGGTTAAGGAACTTTACAGGAAATGTACCAACTCCGCGGGGAGAAGAAACCTTTGAGGAATGGGTGGAACAGGCGATGCAGGCACTGGATGAGTGGGACGTCCCTGAGGCCCAGAAAAAGCAAAGGATCACCGAGAGTTTAAAGGGACCTGCGTCAGAAGCGGTGAGAAACCTAAAATTGAGTAGAAAAGATTGTACTGCTTTGGATTATCTGAACGTTCTTGAAGAAGTGTTTGGGCGAACAGAAAAGGCAGCGGAACTGGTATATCAGTACGAACACACCTATCAGAAGAGAGGTGAGAGAATGATTGATTACATGAGGCGCTTGATAAGATTCTGCACCAAATACTCCTCAAGAAAGGGGCCCAACCGGCTGACGTAGATAAGATACGAATAAAGCAGATCCTGAGAGGCTCTCAACCGTTAGATCCGGTGATGATGCAGCTGAGAAGCAGAGCAGTCAATCAAGAGTTGAAGTACTTGGAACTGATCCGAGTTGTACGAGAGGAGGAGGCTCTGCTGGAAGAGAAATCCTTCAGGCGGGGAGAAAGGGCTTATGCACAACCTGCGAGATATAACGACGGTCTACAGCCTGAAAACGACTCGATAGACACCTATGGATCTGACCTGGACGAACAGGAACAGTTAGTCGGGTTTAAATCCACCGGAAGGGCTGCTAAAGAATCGAACCCTTCTGAACGAAGCGAGTTGTTCAAGACTGTAAAGGAGGTACAGGAAGCTCAAACTGAACTGCAGAAAGCGCACGCTGAACTGTGCAGGGTGTTGATGAAGGTGACCGAGATGCAGGGGGAAATGCAAAAGTTCCTAACAGGTATGCAGACGACAGAAGTTGCTGTGGCGTCTGGTCCAAACCCTTTAACAAAATCTCAACAAGAAACTACGTCTCCGCTCTCTAAGAAGAGATGTTTCGGTTGTGGAGAAATGGGCCATTTCCGCGCACAGTGCCAGGGCCGAAAGCCTGAGAAGGATAGAGTCGAGAGATTGTTGAAAGCTTTAGAAGGACTGTTGTCTACCCCACCGGCGGGAAACGCCAGAGGGCACCAGTGAAGGAGCAACCTGGGTGCCCGAAGGTTGAACCCCGCTCCAGAAACCAAGTCAGGGCTAGGAGGGCAAGAGGGCCCAAAGTTAAGCCAACTGCTGAGCCTGCCAGAATGGAAAGAGTCACTCCCTTAGTGTCCGGGTCTGCGTCATGGGGAGGCAATGCACACCCAAAACCTGCACGGGCCAAGAAAAAGGCCAGGGTCCAGCAAACTGGGTCTAAACGTCCGGATACCGCTACAAAGTTTCCTGATCAGCGGATAGGTCCTTCTCCTATTGTGCCAATTCAAGTGGAGGGAGTCTACACCAAAGCCCTGTTGGATTCAGGGGCCCAAGTGACTTTGATTTACCGAGATTTCTATGAGAGACACTTGAAACATATTCCCTTGCAAGAACTGAAGGATTTGGAAATCTGGGGTATCGGCACTGAGAAACTCCCTTATGACGGGTATCTGCAAGTAAGGTTGGAGATCGGATCTGAAGTCATCGGACAGTCCGGAGGCTGTGACGCCTTGGCCATTGTGTGCCCCCGACCCTCGGGTGCAAACAGAAGCTCTCTGATAGTGGGGACGAATACGGACCTAGTGCGGCGTCTCCTGACCCCCATCGTAGTGGAAGAAGGGTCAACTCAAGGAGTGCACCCCATGTTACGACCGGTCTATCAGAGGATGGTTGAAGAACGGAAAGCACCTGCTGAGGTGGGAAGACTGTGGAGACTGGGTGGGACAGAGAAGGTCCTGCAAGCGGGAGAAGTAGCGAGCTTCCGGGTTTCAGTCAAGTTGAACGGATCGCAACCGGGTCCTTATGTGGTGCTGGGAACCGATGTCAGTCATGGGAGTGAAACCGGAGTCGAAGTAATTCCTGAAATAATCTCCACAAAAGCCTTGAAGAGAACACGTGGAAGAGTCTCGGTCAGTGTGTGCAATGTGACAGATTCTCCAGTGGTCCTTAAAGCACGAATGCCTATCGGGCAAGTAGAGTCTGTTACACCCCTCTCTACCGATTCAGGAGGGGAGAAGAGAAAGAGATTCCAGATGAAAGATTCTACCCCAAGGACGCTCCCATTTCACCTGAGTGGAAGAAACGTCTTCAGTCTCAAGTTCTGAAGTGGAAAGAATTATTCTCGAAAGATGAGTTCGATGTGGGCCTGGCTAAGAGTACGGAACACCGCATTCGGTTGCAAGAAGACAAGCCGTTTCGTGAAAGGTCAAGGCGAGTTCCGCTGGGAGACTTGGATGATCTGCGAGAACAACTAAATGAGTTGCAGAGAACCAATGTGATTCAAGAGTCCAGGAGCCCATATGCATCTCCAATAGTGCTGGTCAGGAAGAAGAATGGTTCTGTACGCTTGTGCATAGACTATCGCACCCTGAACCGAAGAACCATCCCCGACCAATACGCCACTCCTAGGATTGAAGATGCCTTACAGTGTTTGTCTGGAGCAAAGTGGTTCAGTGTACTAGACCTGCGAAGTGGATATCATCAAATACCGATGCACCCTGAAGACAGAAGAAAACTGCGTTCATTTGCCCACTGGGGTTCTTTGAGTTTAATAGAATGCCTCAAGGTCTGACGGGAGCTCCCGCCACGTTTCAACGGTTGATGGAGAAGACAGTCGGGGATATGAATCTAATCGAAGTGTTAGTGTACCTGGATGACATAATTGTGTTCGGGAAGACTCTGGAAGAGCATGAGCAACGTTTGGAGAAGGTCTTGAAGAGGCTCCATGAAGAGGGGTTGAAATTGTCTCTGGAGAAATGCCAGTTCTGTTTGCCGTCAGTCACCTATCTGGGACACGTGGTCTCGGCAGAAGGTGTTTCGACAGATCCTCGAAAGTTGGAGGCCGTAGCTTCTTGGCCTAGACCTCGAAACGTCACTGAACTTAGATCTTTCTTGGGATTCTGCTCGTATTATCGAAGATTTGTGGGAGGATTTGCAAAGATAGCTCAGCCGCTGAACAAACTCCTGCAGAAAGAGACCACCGAAGAAGGCTGTAAGGTCTCTGACCGAAACCCTTCCGCTCCGGGACCAAGGAAGGCTAAAGAGTCCATACAAGGTGAATGGACTAGTCAATGTGAAGGTGCGTTTATGAAGCTGAAAGAGAATCTAACCCGAGCTCCTGTTCTGGCCTACGCGGACCCTCACAAGCCATATGAACTACATGTGGATGCCAGCCGAGAAGGTCTGGGAGGAGTCCTATATCAGGAGTATGATGGATTGCTGAGGCCTGTAGCGTATGTGAGCCGGAGCCTTTCGCCTTCTGAGAAGAACTATCCTACTCACAAACTGGAGTTCCTGGCCTTGAAGTGGGCAGTGGTGGACAAGTTGAAAGACTATCTGTATGGAGCTGAGTTCGTGATCAAGACGGATAATAATCCTCTCACCTATATCCTTACTACTGCGAAACTGGACGCAACGGGACATCGGTGGTTGGCCGCTCTGTCAGGGTTTCGGTTCAGCCTGAAGTATCGCCCTGGGGTGAACAATCGAGATGCTGATGCTTTATCAAGAAGACCCTACACTACAGAATGGACTCAGTTAACTCCAGACGGGGTGCAAGCTTTGTGTCAAGGAACAGAGCGCCGGGTCAAGGGAGGAGTTGAAGCGGAGGCCATAGGAGTCATGGCCGCGGCTGTTCCTGAGTTCTACTGTAACCCTACGCAATTGAGGGATGAAAGTCTACCTACCTTTTCCAAGCAGGACTTGAAAGCGGATCAAGCTAGAGATCCTTTGATTGCATTGACCATAAAGGCCCTGACTGCAAACCAGCGAGAGATTCTGTTAACCAATTCCCCGGATGGAGCCAGATTGGTCTACAAAGAGTGGGAGCGGTTGAAGATGTTGGATGGTGTGGTCTACCGAAGGGGCCCCTCGACCAATTCCGAAGAGATTCAACAGTTATTTCTCCCCACCAAACACAGGGAGAGTGTGTTGCGATCACTACATGATGAGCATGGACATTTGGGTGCTGAGAGAACTTTTAAATTGGTGCGAGATAGGTTTTATTGGCCTTGCATGAGGGCTGAAGTCGAGAGTTACTGCCATTCCTGTCTGAGGTGCATTCAGAGGAAAACTCTACCAACCCGCGCTGCTCCAATGAGCCATCTACAGAGTCAGGGACCCATGGATTTGATGTGCATTGACTTCCTGTGCTTAGAGCCGGATGTTAGTGGGCAAGGGAACATTCTGATAGTGACTGATCATTTCACCCGTTATGCCCAAGCTTTTTCTACAAAAGACCAACGCGCTCCGACGGTGGCGAAGGTGCTGATGGAAAAGTTCTTTGTTCATTACGGCCTGCCAAGAAGAATACACTCTGATCAGGGAAGAGACTTTGAAAGTAGATTGGTCGGGCAATTGTTGGAGTTGTTGGAATTCAAAAGACTCGAACTACGCCATATCACCCTCAGGGTGATGCTCAGCCTGAAAGGTTCAATCGCACGCTGCTAAATATGCTGGGGACCTTGTCTAATGTGGAGAAGCAGAGTTGGAGTCGTCACATAGCTACTCTGGTGCATGCATATAACAGTACGGAGAGTGATGCCACTGGATATTCACCGTACCGTCTTATGTTCGGAAGAGAAGCTCGACTGCCGGTTGATTTGGCATTTGGGTTATCTCTAGACCAGACGTCGGTAGCTTCTCATAGAAACTATGTGGATAGACTTCGGAAGAATCTGGCTTCTGCGTTTGAACAGGCCCGTTTGACTTCAGGTAACAGGGAGCAGAGGAACAAGAAGAACTATAATTTGAAGGTTCGAGTACAGGATCTGCAACCCGGTGATAGGGTTCTGTTGAAGAATTTGGGTGCTGCTGCGAGACACAAGCTGGCGGATAGATGGAGTTCTCAGGTTTACATTGTTTGCAAACAACTGCCAGGTCTGCCGGTGTATCAGATTCGGCCTGATGGAAAGGCTGGTCCCCTCAAGAATTGGCACCGAAATCACTTGTTACCATTGAGAGAGGCTGTGAGGGTACCAGTGGAAAACGAACTTCCTCTGGCGAATCTGCGTGCTCCACGTGTTCCTCCTGTTACTCGGTCTCAACAGACCCGGGCTGTCGAAGAGAGCGAAAGGGACAGTGAGGAAGAAAGTTTCTGTCTGGACTGGATACGTTCACCGGAGCCTGAAGAGATTACCTCAGTTCCTGAACGATGGGAGAGTAATTTGAGGCCTGAAGCTCCTGAATTCTTGTTGGAAGTCCCTGAGACTGTTGATATCCCTGAGCCGCTTGAATTTCAGTGGGAAGCCCCTGAGGCTGTTGGGGATCCCGGTAGCTCCGGAAGCTTATTCAGGTGATTACGGTTCTATGCCTTCACTGGAGGGATCATATTCTGAAGAAACGTCTGCTCCAGTGATAGAGAGAGAAATTGAGCCAACGCCCATAGTACTTCCACCTGAAGAGGAACAGAGGGAGCCTGAACAAAAACGCTCTATTCGGCCGCCCCAGCGACTTACTTATGACTCACCTGGACATAGCACTGAAGAGGCCATCACCACTGTGCAGAGATTGCCCGAAGTGTCTGCTATGTTAGCTGAGGTAGCCCAGACCATGAGTCAGCTTGAGAAAGTGTTTCTAACCCACTGCATGTATGCTGCTGAACCTGTATATACCGTATAAACTGTGTGCAAATTGTAAAAGGATAATGTAACTGTTGTACCTCCTTGGAGAGACCCAAGAGTTCTAGGAGGGGGAGAGTGTAGCGATGTGTTAAAGTTTACTGTGGCAGTACCCATTTTTGGCCACAAGATGGAGACTATCACGATTAAGACCCTGGACACTTGAACTACATATCCATGCATGCTTTGCGAAGAAACAGGAAGTGGGTGGGTTTGTGGAGAGGCTGTGCATCCTGCACCTCGTGGAGAGCAGGCAGAGCGCGCCAGGGAGCTGAGGAGAGCGGATGCACAGAGACACACACAGAAGGAGAGATCAAGAGCTAGGCCGGAGCGCAGACAGAGTGGATTGGGCCTCACAATCGGGCCACCCAGCCTTGCGGGAGAGAGACATCACCAGCTGTATTCCGAGTGCAGTGCTGAGGAGAGAAGACCCCTCGAGTAAGGAGTACCGCGGTCGATTGAAGCGGGGAGCAGGCGGTAAGCTGGCTGAGTTGCGGCTGACAGACAGAAGGCCAGACAACAGATCCGGTGGTCGGCGTCCCCAGTCAATATCGAGCGGAGAGACGTCCTGGGTCAGCGGAACCTCAAGCTTGCGCCGGGTGAGAGGCCCCCAAGGCCGTGTGTAAATTTAAGCGTACACTGCTGTTTCCTTCTAAAACCCACAGGGCCCCAACTGACTAGTCGAAGACATCGTTAAAGCAAGCTCACTGGCCAGTAGAAAAGTACCCGGGTACCTTACATATATAAATATATATCACTTCAAGTTCTGGGACTTAACCTGTGCAGGACTCTGTTTTCCTTTTTCAAAATCCATACAAGGGGGCAAAGAAAAAGCTACATTCTGAACGATTTTTCCTTTTTTTGTTCCCGCTGCGCGTCTATCGTAATACGAGAACTGTGTATTTTATTGTGTCCCGCTACGCGGTTTTTCCTCGAATTTCGTATCTTTTAATTTTCTGCTCGGTCGGGGGTTTTTTCCGAAAATACGAAGCCCTCGTGTTTTCGTTTCTTTTACCGCTACGCGTTTATCGTGTTACGAAAGTACTGTAAATCTTCCTGCATATACCGTGTCTTAAGAGCTGTAAACTTTTTAGTAAACCTTTTAAATTATAAAACTGTTCAGCGTGTTGGAGTATATTTATTCCCTAGTGCGGGGAGACTGACCCGTGGTTCATTTTCAGCGGCTCCTCCGGGAGTGAGCGCTACACACTTAAAAACAAAAAAATGACGTTTCATATGACGGTAAATGCTTTTCCTTTAATCTATCCATAAACAACTGCTTGGGGCGGCAGCCTGTATGAAAAGACATTTTAGGACGCGCAGAAAAAGTTTAGTGGTTTTTTGGGCTAAATTATTGTGAAATATATGCAGGCTTTGGATGAAAGTAACAATAGGTGCTTTAAAATTGGTCCTTTAGCGTCGGCAACAGTGCCGTCACACCGTAACCCCTCTGAGGATATGAATCTGATACAGGTGTCAGTGGCAGTGCACCCAGATATTGTGCCTTTAGTGCCATCATGCAAGTACTATAATACAGTAACCCCTCTGTGGTATTGTGGAAGAATGCAGGGGTGGACCATGTGGTCCTATATTGAAAAGATATGATTCTGGTCAAGGGGTCAGTGCACCCAGATATTGTGCCTTTAATGTCAGGCCAGCAAGTATCATCACACAGTAACCCCTCTGTAGTATTGTGGAAGAGTGCAGGGATGGACCCTGCTGTTCAAAAAATTAAAATGATATAAATCTGGCACAGGCGTCAGTGCAGCCAAATATTGTGCCTTTCATGGCAGCAAGTGCATTCACACCGTAACCCTTTTGTGGTATTGTGGAAGAGTTCAGTGCTGGAGGTTTTGTGCATGCAGAAGACATACCCGATCTATTCCGTTACTTCGGCATCAGGGGATTGATAGCTGCTGATCCAGGACTAATTCATTTTCATAACTGTCAGCCGGTCTACAGAGTCGGTGGACGGACGCACTCTTTTGTCTGTGACAAAACCTCCAGCGGCACTGAACGTCCTTTCGGAAAGCAAGCTAGATGAAGGGCAACCTAGTAGCTGCATAGCATATTGGCTAAGTTCTGGCCAATGATCCAATCTCAACACCCAGTAAGCCAGTGGATCATCTGCTGGAAAGGTATCCAGGTCTGCCCTTGCCCCTAGGTAGTCCTGCACCATATGGTGAAGACGCTGGCAATGGGTGCCTACATTTGACGTCCCTGGGCGATGAGGACTAAACAATTTTTAAAAAGCATCAGTCAAGCAGCCCTGGCCTTCACCACTATTCCTCTGATTACCCACAGCCTCAGAAGCACGTGTGTCAGCACTTGGTAATCTACCAGTGCCTGGAAAGGTGTTACACAAGTGTCGCTTTAGAGCGTCCAAGTTTTTTCATCCTGTGCTCCCTCTGTGCGGGCAGGATGAGCTCTGCAACTTTCCCCTTGTATCGTGGATCAAGAAGGGTTGCCAACCAGTAATGATCCCTCTCCTTGATAGCACGAATCCTGTGGTCCTTTAGCAGGCTTTGCATCATTAGGGAGCCCATGCAGCGTAGGTTGGAGGTGGCATTAGCTTCCGAGTCTTCCTGGTCAGTGAGGATGACCATATCGTGCACTTCCTCCTCCCAGCCACGCACTAGCCCTTCTGTTTCTGGGCACACAAAACCCTCCCTTGAGGAATCCCCACCTTCAATGCCCCCACTACTTAAATATTCCTCCTCCTCCTCATCCTCCTCCTGTCTGATCTGAGTAGGACCCGCTGGAATGCTGTCTGCGAAAAGACTGGGGCCTTGAGAGCTAGGGAAGGCCTCCTCTTCCTCCCGCTGCTCTGCCTCTAGAGCCACATCTATAATTCCCCGCAGAGTGTGCTCCAGCAGGAACACTAAAGGAATTGTGTCACTGATGCATGCACTGTCCCTGCTCACCATCCTCGTTGCCTCCTCAAATGGTAACAGTACAGTGCATGCATCCTTGATCATCAGCCACTGCGGGGGGGGGAAACAAGTTGACCTGAACCTGTCCTTGTGCCATACTCACACAGGTACTCATGGATGGCCCTCTGCTGCTTGTGCAGACGCTGCAGCATTGCTAATGTCGAGTTCCACCTGGTGGGCATGTCACAGATCAGACGGTTTGTGGGAAGGTGGAACTCTTTGAATTCCTGCCAGGCGGACGCTTGCTGGGAATGACCGTCTGAAGTGGCTGCAGACTTTTCTGGCCTGGATGAGAAGCTCTGGCAGCCCTGGGTACTTGGTTAGGAAACGCTGTACCACCAGATTTAGGACGTGTGCTAGGCATGGTACATGCGTCAATTTACCCTTGCGTAGGGCGGAGAGAAGGTTGCTGCCATTATCGCAGACGATCATTCCCAGCTCAAGCTGGCGTGGTGTTAACCATCTCTGCACCTGCCCCTGCAGAGCTGACAACATTTCTGACCCGGTGTGGCTCCTGTCCCCTAAACAAACCAGCTCAAGCACAGTATGGCATCTTTTTGCTTGAGCCATTGCGTAGACCCTGTCAGGCGTCGGTTTAACTGCCACTTCGCCAGAGACAGAGAAGGAGGAGGAGGAGGAGGAAGAGGTGGGGGTGGTGGAGCAGACAGACCTCATACAACAGCTTTCTGGAGGCGTGGTGGATGAACAAGCTCCAGCACAGAGCCCCGTCTTGGATCCCTCCCAGCTGCAATCAGAGTTACCCAGTGTGCCGTGAAGGAAATGTAACGACCCTGTCCATGCTTGCTAGACTACGTGTCTAAAGTCACATGCACCTTGCTGCCGACTGCCTTTCCCAATGACTGGATAACATTGTCTTCCACGTGCTGGTATAGTGCTGGAATGGCCTTGCGTGAAAAGTAATGGCGTTTTGGAACCTGCCACTGTGGTATAGCACATTCAGCAAATTCACGGAAGGGAGCAGAGTCCACCAGCTGGAAAGGCAGCAGCAACCATGCGAGTAATTTTGCTAAGCTGGCATTTAGACGCTGTGCTTGGGGATGATGGTTGGGACTATATTTTTTCTTTCGCTGCAGCAGCTGCGGCAACGTAATCTGACTGCGTAAATCTTCAGCTACTGGGATGATGTCACATTGTGAGGAAGGACCTGGTACATCCATTACTGTAGCATCATCCCTGTCGGTGGAGGTTGTAGGCAATGACATGGCAGGACATACAGTGGGGGTAGAGACAGAGGAGGAGGAGGAGGAGGACCTACGCAAAGTTTTGCGCCAACGGGATGTGTGGCACTTGTTCATATGTCGCCTCAAGCACGTGGTACCCAAGTGTCCGGTATCTTTCCCATGCTTAAGCCTCATCTGACATAGATTACAAATAGCAACGCTGCGCTCTACTGCACATTTCTTAAAGAACTCCCAGACAACAGACTTCCTGCATGTGTTCTTTGAGACAACAGCGCTCTGCACCGGAGCAGCTCTGACATGTGATGCCTTGGACTGGCTAGTGCTACGGTTGGTCACAGAGGATGTTGTGCCTCGTGTTTGCTGTGCCTCCTCCTCCCCCTCCTCCTCACTTGATTCCTCTGTTCGATCTGGCACCCAGGTGGAGTCAGTGACCTCATCATCATTGTCATCTTCACCCCCTATCTCCTCGTCACTGGAGCCAACTTGGCAGTATGCTGCAGCTGCTGGGGCAACATGAGTGCCAGTTATTTGTGTGTCATCAGTGGCACCCCCTTCCTCTAGGTTGATTATACTCCCTTGCTCAACCTCAGAGATTGAATCAGAGCACTGTACTTGCTGCGCATCCTCAAGCAGCATGTCACTCTCATTGTAGTCAAACAATTCAGCTGACTCCTCCGTGTGTGATAGCGAGGCTACGGCAGGAGTAGCTGTGGACATGGAGGCTGCATTAGATGCTTTGGCAGCTGAGGTGGACTGTAAAGCACTAGAAGCCTGGCTGGCAGAGAACTCGGAGGATGAGGATGGCCTGGTTAGCCAATCCACCAAGTCCTCTGTATGTTGCTGCTGCTTAAGACGGCCAGCACCAGTTAGAAAGGACAAGCGTGCCCCTGCAGAGGATGCACCACGTCCACCACGACCAGAGGCACAGCCTCCCGACACAGGGGCTGCTTGCCCTCTTATCTGTGTCTGGGAGCGTCTGCCTGTCTGTAGCGGAATGCGTGTTGTCCGCCTGCGGGTGTGCTCCTATCTGCTTCCTCCCACTGCGCTTACCGCCGACCCGACTACCGAGTGTCACGGCACTCGGCGTCTCGAGCGGCCTGGGATGACCCTGGGGAGGGTTGGCGGGCTGTGGAGGGGACCCCGGGGCGAGATCAGCCCGACCACTGAGTGACACAGCACTCAGCGTCTCGAGCGGCTGATCTACTGACCTTGGTGATATTCAGATCGGATGTGGAGCGGCCGTTCGGGTGGGAAACGTTTCGTCGGAACTGTTCGGATGGGAAACGTTTCGGATTTCCCTCGGTTATGCAGCGCTTCTGTCTATCGATGCGCGGCAGACGCGCCGTGGCTTCGGTTCGGAAAGCAGCACCTCAGCGTGATCGATCGTTCGGCACGGTCGAAGCCCATACGATGCACCCCTGCTCTGATCCGGGATGCAGAGACAGGGTGATCGGTTCGGATCTTGGGATGCCGCACTCTGAAGACCGCGCGGGATCTCAGCAATATGGCCGAAAATAAAGGACACCAGGCGGAGCTGTATGCACTAGATAATCTGGCTTTATTTTTACACTTCACATATATTTATCAACAATCACACAGAGTCAGAACAATGGAAATCCCTGCCCGCCCCACACGTCTCATTGGCCCTCGCTGGAAGGAGGCACCCGGGTCCCGATTCGTATTGGCGGTTACGAATCGGGGGTGTTGCCGATTCGCAACCGGATGGTCCGAATCGGCCATTTTACGATTCGACCGGATGGTCCGAATCGGCCATTTTCCGATCCGATCGATTCGACCGGATCCACGAGGCGCTGGGAAAATGGCGGCGAGCAAAGCACACAATGGGATTACACACATTTCACAAAACACATACGGGGACACTTTTATTACACCACACAATGAAACCACATCTAAATAAAATAACACACGGAATTCCGCTGGTGCAACGGCACCTAAGAGTCTGGAGGGATCGAAACGTCACAAAGGACCGCCCCTGGCTGAGGGTGCTGGGCCATTCCGTGACACTGTCCTTTTTGTTCTTTCAGACATGGTGAGTGATATATAGATTAATATATACAGAACTCTGAGTTATACCAGAGTTCTTTAAATCTTTATACCAGAGTTGAATCAGTGAGACACACTGATAGCTGGCAGCCAGTGACAAGAGACAGATCACCTCAATTCACAAATGTTTTGTAGAAATTAGTGAGCCCCAAAATACTGCATGGTACCAGATGTGTGGCGAGACACAGATCACCTCAATTCCCAAATGTTTTGTAGAAATTTGTGACCCCCAAAATACTTGCTGGCAGTGACAAGACACAGATCACCTCAATTCCCTGATATTTGGTCGAAATGAGACCCCCCAGACCCCCCCAGTAGCGTGGCAGACCGGCAGTAACAAGACACAACTATCTCCTTTGAAATCTCCTCTGAAATGCGTGCAGAATCGGCGCGTTGAAACCTTATATAGTGTGCTGCGGGACTTAGTTCTGTGAGCCCATGATTGGCCAAAATTTGCCCAATCAGGACTCTGAGCGGTGATTGGCATAGTGATTCAACCAGTCTTGCACCAGACCTGTGGTCAGGTGCAAGGCTGTAGCCAATTACGAGCTTCAGGCAGTGGGAAAATGCATTGTGGTCCATTGTGGTTGAACATGCGGCGAACACCCGGAAATGTTCGGTGTTCGCGATCTCATCGAACAGGCTAAGTTCGGGTCGAACCCCGAACCGTCCGAACCCGAACAGCTCATCCCTAGTGTCATGCGGGTCAAAAAAAAAAATCTGTATTTTGAAACATTTGTGATTCCAGGTAAGAGATGTTCAGCCTGTATCATAAGAACATTAAAACAGAAGCAGAAACCATGGAAACCAGAATTTTATTTTAAAGAAATAAATATAATGTAGCATTTCCAAAAATAAACAAAAAAGCAAATAACACAAAGATACAAAGAAACAAACACAAAGATCCTTTTAGACGCCCGGTTAGTGTCTCAGGCTGCACAGGGAGGGTCACAGACTGGATAAAGTCCCTCAATATTTCACCGTCTAGAGGCAAAATAACTGGAAAATCCGGAAAATTCTACAAATTATTTTATTCAAGATCTGCTATTTTGACCAACACGTAACGTTCTGTCACCTCGATTGTCAGCTCATGTGAGCAGCGCCCCGTCACGGATCTGTTCGTGCGTTTTGTAATTTGCACCAGCATAAAAATTCGATAAATTTAAAAAAACACAATAGAATATAGATAAAAAAAAAGAGTTTTACTTATTTTATATTGTACATTTTTTTAATTTATCAATTTTTGATGTTTTTGCAAATTAATGAAAATAATAATAACAGTATCCACCCCATGGTTTGTATAGATGAATATATTATTGTTCCGGGTCAATGAGCGGCAGGAATATATATATATATAAAATATGTCTTTTTGCTGATGACACAAAGATTTGCAACAGGGTTGACGTTCCTGGAGGGATCAGCCGAATGACAAATGATTTAGGTAAACTAAAAAAATGGTGGGAGCTGTGACAATTGAGTTTTAATGTGGACAAGTGCAAGATAATGCACCTGGGACGTAAAAACCCAAGGGCTGAATATAGAATATTTGATACATCTGAGGGTTGGGATTTAGGGGTTATTATTTCAGAGGATCTAAGGGTAAGTAGTCAATGTAATAGAGCAGCAGGAAATGCTGGCAGAATGCTTGGAAATGCTGGCAGAATGCTTGGTTGTGTAGGGAGAGGTATTAGCAGTAGGAAAAGGGAAGTGCTCATGCCACTGTACAGAGCACTGGTGAGACCTCACTTGGAGTACTGTGTGCAGTACTGGAGACCGTATCTCCAGAAGGATATAGACCTCTTAGAGAGAGTTCAGAGAAGGGCTACTAAAATGGTGTACGGCTTGAAGGAGAAAAGTTACCAGGAAAGGCTTAATGATCTTAACATGTACAGCTTGGAAAAAAGACGAGACAGAGGAGATATGATAGAAACATTTAAATACGTAAAGGGAATCCACAAGGTAGAGGAAGGGAGTATATTTAAAAGGAAACAAAATAGCAAAACAAGAGGACATAGTCTTAGATTAGAGGGGCAAAGGTTTAAAAGTAACATCAGGAAGCATTATTTTACTGAGAGGGTGGTGGATACATGGAACAGTCTTCCAGTAGAAGTGGTAGAGGCCAAAACAGTAATTGAATTTAAGCAGGCATGGGATAGGCATAAGGCTATCCTAAACAAAAGATAAATCCAGGTAAAGTATCCATGTAATTGGGCGACTAGATGGGCCGAAAGGTTCTTATCTGCCGACATTTTTCTATGTTTCTATATCACATCCTGTCGCTGATAATACAGTAACTAGACAGCGGGGGGAAATGCTTTAATATGCCGCCACACCTGCATGTATAAAAGCTTATGATGTCATCATTATACTCTTTGCATGACACGGTACCTCTTTCCAGACATAGTAATGGCTGAGGAAGCATCCGATCTCCCCGCGGGTCAGGTTCCTGCCGGAGTACGGGTCGTGGTAGCCGGGTATCACATTAATGTTCATGGCTTTGAGCTGACTCGCGTTCAGGGCTCTGTGAAACACATGGAGTAAAAGGTTATTCCACTATTCATGTTTAGGGGGTCTGAGGTTCTATTAACCCCTTCGCTGCTGCCATGTTAATTTATAATATTATAATAATCATATTATTAATTAATAAACATAAAAGGTTAATATTTTTTATTTATTTTGAGAAAGTATTTCACCAGGAAGGATACATGGAGTTTTCTCTGGTTTTCAGTATGTCCTGGGTGGAGAGTATGTACCGTTAGGTGTCTCACCCACGGACACTTACTAGAGAGGTGCTCTTACTGGGATCGAACCCATGACTCCAGTCTCCCCGGTTATAGAGCAGTTGTTAACATTCCAGGAAACAGAAACAAGTGACGAGCAGCACCCGGGCAAACCCGAAAAACAGGATCTCTAAGGGCCACATCCGTCTGATTCTACCCATAAGGATCCCTATACTATGACCGATTCTACCCACGAGGATCCCTGTACTATGACCGATTCTACCCGCGAGGATCCCTGTACTATGACCGATTCTACCCACGAGGATCCCTGTACTATGACCGATTCTACCCGCGAGGATCCCTGTACTATGACCGAATCTACCCATGAGGATCCCTGTACTATGACCAATTCTACCCATGAGGATCCCTGTACTATGACCGATTCTACCCATGAGGATCCCTATACTATGACCGATTCTACCCACGAGGATCCCTGTACTATGAACGATTCTACCCACGAGGATCCCTGTACTATGACCGATTCTACCCATGAGGATCCCTATACTATGACCGATTCTACCCACGAGGATCCCTGTACTATGAACGATTCTACCCACGAGGATCCCTGTACTATGACCGATTCTACCCGCGAGGATCCCTGTACTATGACCGATTCTACCCGCGAGGATCCCTGTACTATGACCGATTCTACCCATGAGGATCCCTGTACTATGACCGATTCTACCCATGAGGATCCCTGTACTATGACCAATTCTACCCATGAGGATCCCTGTACTATGACCGATTCTACCCATGAGGATCCCTATACTATGACCGATTCTACCCACGAGGATCCCTGTACTATGACCGATTCTACCCGCGAGGATCCCTGTACTATGACCGAATCTACCCATGAGCATCCCTGTACTATGACCAATTCTACCCATGAGGATCCCTGTACTATGACCGATTCTACCCATGAGGATCCCTATACTATGACCGATTCTACCCATGAGGATCCCTGTACTATGACCGATTCTACCCGTGAGGATCCCTATACTATGACCGATTCTACCCATGAGGATCCCTGTACTATGACCGATTCTACCCATGAGGATCCCTATACTATGAACGATTCTACCCACGAGGATCCCTGTACTATGACCGATTCTACCCACGAGGATCCCTGTACTATTGAACCGATTCTACCCATGAGGATCCCTGTACTATGACCGATTCTACCCATGAGGATCCCTATACTATGACCGATTCTACCCACGAGGATCCCTGTACTATGACCGATTCTACCCACGAGGATCCCTGTACTATGAACGATTCTACCCATGAGGATCCCTGTACTATGACCGATTCTACCCATGAGGATCCCTGTACTATGACCGATTCTACCCATGAGGATCCCTGTACTATGACCGATTCTACCCGTGAGGATCCCTGTACTATGACCGATTCTACCCGCGAGGATCCCTGTACTATGACCGATTCTACCCGCGAGGATCCCTATACTACGGTCCTATCAATGAGGGAAATACAGAACCCGCTGACAGTCATTGTGCCCCTCATTTGTCCTCCGGGAGGGATCGAGGACACCCCTCAAGCAAAATGATCCCGGGAATGAGGGAATTTTCTTACTTTCCATCCACAGCATCGAAGACCTTGGCCTGGATCTCCAGCTCGTACAGGCTCCGAAGCATTCGCACGCGGCGGTCCTGACGCCTTTTCAGATTTATCAAGAAAACCTGCAGAGAGAGAGAGAGAAGAAGTGAAGGTTCCTGGAGACCACCACGATGATGACACAGATCCACCTAGAACCCTCTGACGTGTCCCTAAACCCCTCATCAGCGTCTCTATGTATCCAGCCATTAATGTATATAAAATGATCAGCACATGGAATGCTCTGTGTCCGGGTCAGCAGCGACACAGCGTGTGAATGAGAACTGAGCCCTGAGGCCTCTTATATCTGTACCCCCACCCACACCCCGCTTTTGGAGGTACTGGCCCTTTAATTCCTGAAGTTTCCCGAGGTGTTGAGTGGAGGCTCAAGAACATGATAAAAAGTAAATATTATTTATTTATAGTGTTTTAGCAGGATGGATACATTGAGATTTCGCTCGTTTCCAGTATTTCCTGGGTTCAAGAAACATTGAATCTTATAAAGTAACAAATGCAAGATATTAAAAACAAGAAAAGACAAATAAACAGATTAACACTGAAAATAAATAGATTTTAAAACATTAATAATAGCGACCCTATAGTATATATACACCATTTATTTATTTCACTCTACCTCATTGAATCCCATTTTATTGGGGTGTTTGAGCGGCACGTGGACATATCGAGAGGGTTCCAGGGGAGGGCGGTCAACTACGAAGAAAAAAAAACACATTAAAGGAGGGAGTCATTGTAACAATCATTACATTGTAACTTCGTAATGTTATGAAGTCTTTAACTTCTAGAGTAAGAGTACAAAAAACACAAAAACACAACCTAAAAAACACACAAAAACACAACCTAAAAAACACACAAAAACACAACCTAAAAAAAAAAACACAAAAAAAAAATATATATCAAAATCTCCACTCAACCAATCAGATTCATAAAGAGCATTTAGTAACATGTGACAGCAGGGGATCGCTGCATCTAGGATCAAGAGGGCGGCCATGTTTTCCTGGACCTATAGGGCCATATTACAATGCTGGTGCTAACTTAACCAGAGTCATTATAGGCCCTATTACATTCTCTGCGAAATTGCATGGAAAAAAACGTTATAGTGCGAAAATTAACGTGGTATTACGATCCGAGCGCATTTTTTTTCCTCCAAGATTTTTCGTGCTCAAATCCGACGCGCAAAGCTGTTCGCAAATGAACGTGGCGTGCAGGAATCGGTGGGCAGACTGTTTTGTCACGTGATTTGTCACGGGATTCAGCCGACATCAATCACCCATTTCCAATAAAATATTTACAAACTAAAAAACAGGAAAAAGAGAAAAAATTAACAATGACGCAATTTATAATTTTAATGTTTGGGTATGTGTAGAATGTGTAACTATACTGTGCTGTATTTTATTGTTTGGGTATGTGTAGAATGTGTAACTATACTGTGCTGTATTTTATTGTTTGGGTATGTGTAGAATGTGTAACTATACTGTGCTGTATTTTATTGTTTGGGTATGTGTAGAATGTGTGTAACTATACTGAGCTGTATTTTATTGTTTGGGTATGTGTAGAATGAGTAACTATACTGTGCTGTATTTTATTGTTTGGGTATGTGTAGAATGTGTAACTATACTGTGCTGTATTTTATTGTTTGGGTATGTGTAGAATGTGTAACTATACTGTGCTGTATTTTATTGTTTGGTATGTGTAGAATGTGTAACTATACTGTGCTGTATTTCATTGTTTGGGTATGTGTAGAATGTGTAACTGTACTGTGCTGTATTTTATTGTTTGGGTATGTGTAGAATGTGTAACTATACTGTGCTGTATTTTATTGTTTGGGTATGTGTAGAATGTGTAACTATACCGTGCTGTATTTTATTGTTTGGGTATGTGTAGAATGTGTAACTATACTGTGCTGTATTTTATTGTTTGGGTATGTGTAGAATGTGTAACTATACTGTGCTGTATTTTATTGTTTGGGTATGTGTAGAATGTGTAACTATACTGTGCTGTATTTTATTGTTTGGGTATGTGTAGAATGTGTAACTATACTGTGTTGTATTTTATTGTTTGGGTATGTGTAGAATGTGTAACTGTAACGTGCTGTATTTTATTGTTTGGGTATGTGTAGAATGTGTAACTATACTGTGCTGTATTTTATTGTTTGGGTATGTGTAGAATGTGTAACTATACTGTGCTGTATTTTATTGTTTGGTTATGTGTAGAATGTGTAACTATACTGAGCTGTATTTTATTGTTTGGGTATGTGTAGAATGTGTAACTATACTGTGCTGTATTTTATTGTTTGGGTATGTGTAGAATGTGTAACTATACTGAGCTGTA
>CM019070.1:160557560-160751945 GCA_009667805.1 Leptobrachium leishanense | reverse complement strand
TTTTATTGTTTGGGTGTGTGTAGAATGTGTAACTATACTGTGCTGTATTTTATTGTTTGGGTATGTGTAGAATGTGTAACTGTACTGTGCTGTATTTTATTGTTTGGGTATGTGTAGAATGTGTAACTATACTGTGCTGTATTTTATTGTTTGGGTATGTGTAGAATGTGTAACTATGGCTAGGGTCAGACGAACGCATTTTTATGTTGTCTGTGAAAAAGTGCGTTCGAACGAATGGACGCATTTTTTCACAGAATACGTGATAGTGGTCATACTATTCGCATTTTCGTCCGTGATTTTGTACGGATCATCAATAAAACACTTTTTGTGTCTGGACGTTATGTTGGCCGGACATTAGCAGCGTCTGACGTCTCCCAATCACACACACACGCCGCTAGCGGACGCAGCGCACTCTGTACGTCAGTACCTGCGGTTTCACGTTCTCGAAAAAATGCGTTCATTTTCCACTTGCGTTGCGCAGCCGGACTTTTGTGCGACCGTACTTCGTATATTGGCCGTCATTGCCCGGCATCTGCTGCTAGCGCGGCCGTGATTAAGTGCGCCAGAACGCGCGTTCGCACTGCCTCAGTCTGACCCTAGCCTATACCGTGCTGTATTTTATTGTTTGGGTATGTGTAGAATGTGTAACTATACTGAGCTGTATTTTATTGTTTGGGTATGTGTAGAATGTGTAACTATACTGTGCTGTATTTTATTGTTTGGGTATGTGTAGAATGTGTAACTATACTGTGCTGTATTTTATTGTTTGGGTGTGTGTAGAATGTGTAACTATACTGTGCTGTATTTTATTGTTTGGGTATGTGTAGAATGTGTAACTATACTGTGTTGTATTTTATTGTTTGGGTATGTGTAGAATGTGTAACTGTACTGTGCTGTATTTTATTGTTTGGGTATGTGTAGAATGTGTAACTATACTGTGCTGTATTTTATTGTTTGGGTATGTGTAGAATGTGTAACTATACTGTGCTGTATTTTATTGTTTGGGTATGTGTAGAATGTGTAACTATACTGTGCTGTATTTTATTGTTTGGGTATGTGTAGAATGTGTAACTATACTGTGCTGTATTTTATTGTTTGGGTATGTGTAGAATGTGTAACTATACTGTGCTGTATTTTATTGTTTGGGTATGTGTAGAATGTGTAACTATACTGTGCTGTATTTTATTGTTTGGGTATGTGTAGAATGTGTAACTATACTGTGCTGTATTTTATTGTTTGGGTATGTGTAGAATGTGTAACTATACTGTACTGTATTTTATTGTTTGGGTATGTGTAGAATGTGTAACTATACTGAGCTGTATTTTATTGTTTGGGTATGTGTAGAATGTGTAACTATACTGTGCTGTATTTTATTGTTTGGGTATGTGTAGAATGTGTAACTATACTGTGCTGTATTTTATTGTTTGGGTATGTGTAGAATGTGTGACTATACTGTGCTGTATTTTATTGTTTGGGTATGTGTAGAATGTGTAACTATACTGTGCTGTATTTTATTGTTTGGGTATGTGTAGAATGTGTAACTATACTGTGCTGTATTTTATTGTTTGGGTATGTGTAGAATGTGTGACTATACTGTGCTGTATTTTATTGTTTGGGTATGTGTAGAATGTGTAACTATACTGTGCTGTATTTTATTGTTTGGGTATGTGTAGAATGTGTAACTATACTGAGCTGTATTTTATTGTTTGGGTATGTGTAGAATGTGTAACTATACTGTGCTGTATTTTATTGTTTGGGTATGTGTAGAATGTGTAACTATACTGAGCTGTATTTTATTGTTTGGGTATGTGTAGAATGTGTAACTATACTATGCTGTATTTTATTGTTTGGGTATGTGTAGAATGTGTAACTATACTGAGCTGTATTTTATTGTTTGGGTGTGTGTAGAATGTGTAACTATACTGTGCTGTATTTTATTGTTTGGGTATGTGTAGAATGTGTAACTATACTGAGCTGTATTTTATTGTTTGGGTATGTGTAGAATGTGTAACTATACTGTGCTGTATTTTATTGTTTGGGTATGTGTAGAATGTGTAACTATACTGTGCTGTATTTTGTTTTCGTGCTGGTGTATTTCGTTTCGCCCAGAACGATCACATTTACAGTTACCACCTGCTTTTCAAAGACGTTACGAAAATGCGCGCAAACTTTCGTTGCGTGAAGATTGTAATACCATCCGCATACCAGCGCAGTAACGCATTGGCGCTCACAGTGTTAAGTATGGGATACGCGCCCGAACTTGCGCTCGCGCTGGGTTCGCGCAGGGTCACTCACGTTGGACGTTAACGTGCATCGTTTGCGCGAATGTCGTAATACGACGTTCTGCGCAAATGGACTTGCACTCACGCGAATGCGCATTTGCGAGCGCGCAAAACAAATGCGCAAAGAATGTAATAGGGGCCATTATAGCCTATGGAGGTTTTAAGTTCTGGTTAAGTTAGCACCAACATTGTAATACTGCCCGTAATGTACTGATGGACAGTGCATGAAAAATGCCACCCTGCAGCATGTATAATCCAAACCCTGCAGGTAAGAAATCCACAAGGAATCCCAGGTGACTTGCCTTGATTTCCTTCCTGCAGCATATGAATTATACATGTTGCAGGGCAGCACTTTTCCCTGTGCTCTCCCTCTGCATGAAATAGTAATATGTGTCCAGGAAAACATGGCCGACCTCGATGACTGTAAAGACAGATGAACAGACACTGGACGAATTTACAGAAGTTTTTTTTAATTCCTTTTCACACATTTCGGTTTATAATGGAATTTTGACATAATCTCAAATATTGGGAAAAATCCCCAAAACGGTATTTTTTTGGCTCCTTTGTGAATAAAATTTATTTTGTACGAATCAATCCTCTTCTATAATAATAATTCATTGATCACGCAGAAGAGCGCTTTCCTCTGACAGCAGGGGGTGCTCTGCGACCGCGCAAACCGCGCCGCGTGGCGTCTGGCCGTGGTATCTCATTAAATATGACCTTGAGCGCAGGATTAATTCTGCAGCCCTGAGTGCATCCGGCCCCGGGGGGCCGCATTCTGATTGCTGCGGGAATGCCGGCGGAAGCCTCGTCTGAAAATCAGACTGAATTACGCACGGCGCCAGCGATGGTTAAACCGCGGAGGCTTCAGAACTACGTGTCCCATGATGCTCAGCCAGCCCGGAGGCCGATAGGTGAATGCTGGGAGTGGAAAGAGTTAAAATGCCTCGCTGTGCGTGAAAGAAAAAGGCCTGGAGGAGATGCTAATCCCTCGCGCTCTGCAGAAGGGCTGTCATGGCTCGCAGGGAGCAGCCGGGGGGAGAGGCGACATGCTGAGAGTGCTTTTTGGGGCAAATTGTGCAAAAAAAAAAGGATCCCTGGTATGGTTTAGCAGCCAGAAAACTACCAGGGTTATTCAGAGAGAGCCGATCTGGCAACCGAACAGTGCGATTTCTTGGCTATTCGGTTATTCAAAAGCAGGCAGTGAAATACAGTGCCTGTTCGGCGGCAGTGAAATACAGTGCTTGTTCGGCGGCAGTGAAATACAGTGCCTGTTCGGCGGCAGTGAAATACAGTGCTGTTCGGCGGCAGTGAAATACAGTGCCTGTTCGGCGGCAGTGAAATACAGTGCTTGTTCGGCGGCAGTGAAATACAGTGCTTGTTCGGCGGCAGTGAAATACAGTGCCTGTTCGGCGGCAGTGAAATACAGTGCCTGTTCGGCGGCAGTGAAATACAGTGCCTGTTCGGCGGCAGTGAAATACAGTGCCTGTTCGGCGGCAGAGAAATATGGTGCCTGTTCGGTGGCAGTGAAATACGGTGCCTGTTCGGCAGCAGTGAAATACAGTGCCTGTTCGGCGGCAGTGAAATATGGTGCCTGTTCGGCGGCAGTGAAATCCCCCATAGAGAAGCAATGGTTAATCTATTCACATTGAACAGCAGAGAAATGTCAGTGAAATGCCCTGCTGTTCGGTGGTTTCATTCGACAGGTTTATTCAGGCGAATCCCATAGGTTTCAATGTTAAAAATATTCCCGTTTTTATCCAATATCTAATAAACCGTTTATTATTTTAATCTGCAGCAAAAGGTTATTTATTTATTTTTTTAATGATTTTTTGGGATTTTTTTGCACAGAACGTCAGAGAAGCTTTTGTGAATAGACCCGTCAGTATATACTATGTAACACACATCAGACGAGCCGCCACGAGACAGCAATATAATTAAGTCTCAGTGCCGGAGGACGAAGTCACCGCCAGCTAATGTGCAGCGTCGGCAGTAACCAGACCTTCCGCTGCAGCCGCCTAACCTTATTATTAACTGGAACGCAAGCAGGAAGCGGGTGACGCGGAACGTGTGGCCGGCTCCACACCAGAGGCTCAGCAATCCTGGTCCTATCTAGGGATGAGCCGAACACTCCCTGAGTTCCCGGAGCCGAACCCGAACTCGAACTCAATACAAGTCAATGGGGCTGAAAATTCGGTTTTTAGAGTGTCCTCCAAGAGGGCATATATGCTACATATTTGCCATAAAAGGTGTATGGGGGTCCGGGTAGTGCCCTGGGGGACAGGAAACAAGGACAAAAAGTTAAAAAAAAAAACTTTTTTAAAGGGACAGTGAGTTTTCCATGAGATAAGGGTTAAAAATAAAAATGAAAAATTCCTTCAAATATCGTGCCTAGGAGGTCCCCATAACCTGCCCGTGAAGTGGCGGATTTCTAGGATGTATAGAAAAACTTAAAAACAAAAAAATTACGTTTCAAATGACGGTAAATGCTTTTCCTTTAATCTATCCATAAACAACTGCTTGGGGCGGCAGTCTGTATGAAAAGAGGAGACATTTTAGGACGCGCAGAAAAAGTTTACAGATTTTTTGGCTGTGAAAAGCAGGAGAATGACTGGAGAATGGAAAATTCTAGACCAAATAGCCGATTTGGAAAGTGACATAAATGGGAGAATTTTTCTGGTTTGGCTATTTTGACCTAGAATTTTCACTTCTCCAGTTATTCTCCTGCTTTTCACCTCTCTCTGAATAACCCTGTGAATGTTTAATCCCGAGGTGAAAAATAACATTGCTTTAGATGTTATTTTGAATTTTTTTCAAACACCAGTTAAATGCAGCATATTAGGAAGTTTTAGGAGGGAAATTAATTCTCAAATCTCAATCAAAAGCAGACACCACCCCACCCCCTCAGTATAGTGTGCAATGTATCAAATTGATTACCAGACTAAAAACACCTGGTGTTATGCCCGCTTGTGAACAGAGGTCATTTAGAGTTGAGAATCTTTCCACGTATACATTAGTTTTTAATTCAATATCTAATAAACCATTGCTTATAATATTCTGCAGTAAAGAGTCTTTATTTCTAGATTTTTTTGTATTTTTTTTAAGCATTTTCTATACTTTTTTCAAAATTTCCTTTTTTTCTCGAACTCGAACCGAACACACCCAAAAAGTTCGAAGTTCGCAAACTTTCGAACTGCCAAAGTTCGGGCCGAACTCCGAACCGTCCGAACCCGAACAGCTCATCCCTAGTCCTATCCAGATGTCCTGAGACTACATCTCCCATGATGCTCGGGCACTCATAGATTGGAAAAGCCTTGAGGGAGTTGTAGTTCCAAAATGCCTGGAAGGGCCACGATTGCTGCCCCTTGCTCAAGATCAGGAATCCCAAACTCTGACCCCCCCTTCCCCGATGTTTCTGAACTACACCCCCCATGATTCTCTGGCCATCTATCTCATGCAAAGAATTCTCGGAATTGTAGCCATCAACAGCTCTGCTCTATCGTACCTCCCAGGTGGGATTTGGACACACACATATACATATACATATATATAAATATATATATATATATATATATACACACACACACACACACACAAACCTACATACATAAAGACACTCACACACATTTTATATATATATGTATAAAAAGAGCGATATATAAAACTTTTAATTGGATTAACCCCTTCATTACTGTGATTGTGTATACACAACCAGCATCAACAGACACAGCAGCCCGAGATGTTGGTAACATGATCTGGAGTTGTACCGTATCAAAGCAAATGAAGTTTGTTTATTGGCCATAACATTTCAGCAGCGCGAGCAATGCATGACGGCCGAGGAGCTAACACTCTGACGTCCCCCCAGCTGATCCTGCACGCAGACATGACCTGCAGTAACTCCGTTTGACCAGCAGGTGGAGACATCTCCCTGTCAATAGGTTATTACAATAAGGAATAAATTTATTTATTTATTTATTTATAAAAGGATTTTACCAGGAAGGATACATTGAGATTTCTCTCGTTTTCAAGTATGTCCTGGGTAAATTGAGAATATCCCTAAATATTTCTTACTGTATCATTAAAAAGGATTTCCCCCCCCCCAAAAAACAACAAAAACAAACAAGCACACCAGCTCTTGCCAGTGGCTTTTTGGAAAAACCCTTGGTAGTGAAGGGGTTAAGCACTCTTTTTGGGATACAGCACTTGATTATATTATAGGGCAGAGAAAATATAGAAAAACCGCTTCAAAGAGATTATTTATTTCTATTTCTTAGAGCGTCGCTATTAATTTGTGGTTTTCTCTTTTAAAGCAGGCGCGTCCGTGAAAAATAAAAAAAAACAATAATATAAATATTTCATTAAAAACATATTAATAATATAAATATTAAAAAATTATAAATAATATAAATACAAAGTTTAAATAATATAAATACTAAATGAAATGTATATTATAAATATTAAATAATAATAAATAATTAAGATAGCGCAGGGGTTTAAGAATTCAGAAATAAAACCACAGTAAAGATAAATATAAAACGCCGACTAGTAACGACCTCTGCTAATTGCCGCGGCATGTGGTGATGTTTGAGAAGCTCACACGTGCGTTGTCTGCCAAGACTAAACATGAAAAGGAGTAAACCTGCGCGACGAGCAAACACAGAGGAACAGAAACATAAATATGGGGTTGCGACAGATCATGGTGGCATGTCCCGGCAGGTCCCGCACTGCCACGGGATGACAAGGTTTCCCTTTACCAGTACAGACACGGATTTTGCTGGGAAGGACCCGAGCGCTGCCACGGCCTGTGCTGAGATTTAAAAAAAAAAAAAATGATGTGGTTTATTCACTGAACTGAGATCTGCAGAATTGGCACAAGGATTAAGGCTAAGGTCAGACGAACGCATTTTTAACGTGCGTTTAGCCGCACGAAATCACGGCCGTGCTAGCAGCAAATGACGTCCAATGCCGGGGAACATACGAAGAATGGCCGCACGAAAGTTCGTCCGCGCAACGTAAGTGGCAAACGAACGCATTTTTTCTAGAACGTCAAACCGCTAGTACTGACGTACAGAGTGCGCTGCGTCCGCATAGCGGCGTGTGTGCGTGATTAGGAGACGTCAGATGCTGCTAATGTCCGGCTAACATAACGTCCAGACGCAAAAAGAGTTTTATTGATGATCCGTACAAAATCACGGACGAAAATGCGCATCGTATGACCGCTATCGCGTATTCCGTGAAAAAATGCGTCCATTCGTTCGAACGCACTTTTTCACGGACAACGCGACAAATGCGTTGTCTGACCCTAGCCTAAATGTTCTCACCACAACATGCAAACTGGAAAAGCTTGCCAGATTTCAGAATATTTTCCGATTTAGTTATTTTTCCCTTAAATCTCGACATGCCGTCACATGACTATTTATAAAGAATGCCAGACCGCTCGGCCTTTATGCTCCGCTCGGCCTTTATGCTCCGCTCGGCCTTTATGCTCCGCTCGGCCTTTATGCTCCGCTCGGCCTTTATGCTCTGCTCGGCCTTTATGCTCCGCTCGGCCTTTATGCTCCGCTCGGCCTTTTTCCTCCCTTTATGTTACCTATTTCACTCTCTGTCAATCGTGTGTATTTGTTTTGATTTTTAACTAAATTTTAATATGCTGCCAAGCGATTTTTCTGATTATGATTTTTGTTTAGGTGGAATGTATCTCCCAGCAATAAGTGCGGTATCCGCCGTTCGGAGGTTGTTTTACCTTCGGATCCGTGCACCTTACTTTAAGGATGTTTTGGGAGTTTTCAGACAGAAAGCACTACATTTCCCAGAAGCATTTGCAGACTTTTCGTTTCTGTGTGTTTGGCCGCAAGTTGTCTGAAATATTCCGTAACGTCACTTCTGTATTTGAGGGAAACCGGATGTGGAGGATGGAATCGGATGTGGAGGATGGAATCGGATGTGGAGGATGGAATCGGATGTGGAGGATGGAATCAGATGTGGAGGATGGAATCGGATGTGGAGGATGGAATCGGATGTGGAGGATGGAATCGGATGTGGAGGATGGAATCGGATGTGGAGGATGGAATCAGATGTGGAGGATGGAATCGGATGTGGAGGATGGAATCGGATGTGGAGGATGGAATCGGATGTGGAGGATGGAAGCGGATGTGGAGGATGGACCGGATGTGGAGGATGGAATCGGATGTGGAGGATGGAATCGGATGTGGAGGATGGAATCGGATGTGGAGGATGGAATCGGATGTGGAGGATGGAATCGGATGTGGAGGATGGAAGCGGATGTGGAGGATGGAACCGGATGTGGAGGATGGAATCGGATGTGGAGGATGGAATCGGATGTGGAGGATGGAATCGGATGTGGAGGATGGAATCGGATGTGGAGGATGGAATCGGATGTGGAGGATGGAAGCGGATGTGGAGGATGGAACCGGATGTGGAGGATGGAATCGGATGTGGAGGATGGAACCGGATGTGGAGGATGGAATCGGATGTGGAGGATGGAATCGGATGTGGAGGATGGAACCGGATGTGGAGGATGGAATCGGATGTGCAGGATGGAATCGGATGTGGAGGATGGAATCGGATGTGGAGGATGGAATCGGATGTGGAGGATGGAACCGGATGTGCAGGATGGAATCGGATGTGGAGGATGGAATCGGATGTGGAGGATGGAATCGGATGTGGAGGATGGAACCGGATGTGGAGGATGGAATCGGATGTGGAGGATGGAATCGGATGTGGAGGATGGAATCGGATGTGCAGGATGGAATCGGATGTGGAGGATGGAATCGGATGTGGAGGATGGAATCGGATGTGGAGGATGGAACCGGATGTGCAGGATGGAATCAGACACCGGATTGCAAGTCTCCTTGATTTTGGACATTATATAAATGTATTATATGATGTGTACTTGTATGATTTCTTTTGCCCTGATGAAGTCCGCTGTATTTACGGACGAAACGCGTTGGCTTTTTATTATTTGGTTTTAAAAGAAATATCTTTATACCGCACTGGTGCCGTTCGACGTGCTTTTTCCTGTGACGGTGGGGTAACCATCTCCAGCTGAGCCCATCCAGGGGAGCGGTAATCATTGATGTACCTTTTAATTCTATACATCTTGTGCGTGCAATCTAAAGGAAGGGGTTTCCTTCTCATTAATCAGTATTTTACTGCACCATGATGTATTTCTTTATCTCTTTATAGAGTTTACTCCCCCAATTTGTTGTCTTTTTTACTGGTTATAAGCGTCTATGGGAGGAAACGTTGGCGGAGATCTACTCGACAGATACGTATTGTATTCTATATTCTTCTTGTGATCTCACAATTGTGTTTATTTACATGTCCATTTATCCCTAATAAACCTTAAATTTACTTAGAATTATCAAATATCCCATATATACTTACAGCTAGTAAATTAATCAAGCAGGGACCTGCATTCCCCCAGACTTACTTATAGCTCATTATAAGGGACTCCCATTACACTGGGACTTACTCATAGCTCAGTATAAGGGACTCCCATTACACTGGGACTTACTCATTGCTCAGTATCAGGGACTCCCATTACACTGGGACTTACTCATAGCTCAGTATAAGGGACTCCCATTACACTGGGACTTACTCATTGCTCAGTATCAGGGACTCCCGTTACACTGGGACTTACTCATAGCTCATTATAAGGGACTCCCATTACACTGGGACTTACTCATTGCTCAGTATCAGGGACTCCCATTACACTGGGACTTACTCATTGCTCAGTATCAGGGACTCCCTTTACACAGGGACTTATTCAATGCTCAGTATCAGGGACTCACTTTACACAGGGACTTACTCACTGCTCAGTATCAGGGACTCCCATTACACTGGGACTTACTCACTGCTCAGTATCAGTGGCTCCTGTTTTTGCCCAGACTTACTCATGGCTTCTGTCTGGATGTGGATGAAGTTCTCAATATCCTCCTGGAGGCTTTGATGCGGTTTCAGTGGCACAGCCAGGTACCCATAATGCTCCTTGTTGCAGATATACATCTGGACTCCTGAAAGAGAGAAAAAGGGCTTTAGTATAATGGAGTCACATTACCCGTCTTTCTTTCCACTAGTGTCTGTCAATCACTGATCTGGCAGTCACGGCCTGACAGGCACAGATTTATTGGCCACAGAACTGATGGTCACAGAGCTGATGGTCATGGAGCTGGTGGTCACGGAGCTAGTGGTCACAGAGCTGGTGGTCACGGAGCTGGTGGTCACAGAGCTGGTGGTCACAGAGCTGATGGTCATGGAGCTGGTGGTCATGGAGCTGATGGAGCTGGTGGTCACAGAGCTGATGGTCATGGAGCTGGTGGTCACAGAGCTGATGGAGCTGGTGGTCACAGAGCTGATGGTCATGGAGCTGGTGGTCACAGAGTTGATGGTCATTGAGCTGGTGGTCACAGAGCTGATGGTCATGGAGTTGGTGGTCACAGAGCTGGTGGTCACAGAGCTGGTGGTCACAGAGCTGATGGTCATGGAGTTGGTGGTCACAGAGCTGGTGGTCACAGAGCTGATGGTCACGGAGCTGATGCTAACAGAGCTGATGGTAACAGAGCTGATGGTAACAGAGCTGATGGTCACAGAGCTGGTGGTCACAGAGCTGGTGGTCACGGAGCTGATGGTCATGGAGCTGGTGGTCACAGAGCTGATGGTCACAGAACTGATGGTCATGGAACTGATCGTCACAGAGCTGGTGGTCACAGAACTGATGGTCATGGAGTTGGTGGTCACAGAGCTGGTGGTCACAGAGCTGATGTTCACGGAGCTGATGGTCACAGAGCTGATGCTCACAGAGCTGATGGTAACAGAGCTGATGGTAACAGAGCTGATGGTCACAGAGCTGGTGGTCACAGAGCTGGTGGTCACAGAGCTGGTGGTCACAGAGCTGATGGTCATGGAGCTGGTGGTCACAGAGCTGATGGTCATGGAGCTGGTGGTCACAGAGCTGATGGTCATGGAGCTGGTGGTCACAGAGCTGATGGTCATGGAGCTGGTGGTCACAGAGCTGATGGTCACAGAACTGATGGTCATGGAACTGATCGTCACAGAGCTGATGCTCACAGAGCTGATGGTAACAGAGCTGATGGTAACAGAGCTGATGGTCACAGAGCTGGTGGTCACAGAGCTGGTGGTCACAGAGCTGGTGGTCACAGAGCTGATGGTCATGGAGCTGGTGGTCACAGAGCTGATGGTCATGGAGCTGGTGGTCACAGAGCTGATGGTCATGGAGCTGGTGGTCACAGAGCTGATGGTCATGGAGCTGGTGGTCACAGAGCTGATGGTCACAGAACTGATGGTCATGGAACTGATCGTCACAGAGCTGATGCTCACAGAGCTGATGGTAACAGAGCTGATGGTCACAGAGCTGATGGTCACAGAGCTGATGGTAACAGAGCTGATGGTCACAGAGCTGATGGTCACAGAGCTGGTGGTCATGGAGCTGGTGGTCACAGAGCTGATGGTCACAGAGCTGATGGTCACAGAGCTGATGGTAACAGAGCTGATGGTAACAGAGCTGATGGTCACAGAGCTGATGGTCACAGAGCTGGTGGTCATGGAGCTGGTGGTCACAGAGCTGATGGTCACAGAACTGATGGTCACAGAGCTGGTGGTCACAGAGCTGATGGTCATGGAGCTGGTGGTCACAGAGCTGATGGTCACAGAACTGATGGTCACAGAGCTGATGGTCATGGAACTGATCGTCACAGAGCTGGTGGTCACAGAGCTGATGGTCACAGAACTGATGGTCACAGAGCTGATGGTCACAGAACTGATGGTCACAGAGCTGGTGGTCACAGAGCTGATGGTCATGGAGCTGGTGGTCACAGAGCTGATGGTCACAGAACTGATGGTCACAGAGCTGATGGTCACAGAACTGATGGTCATGGAGCTGGTGGTCACGGAGCTGATGGTCATGGAGCTGGTGGTCTCACAGCTGGCAGTCACGGTGCTGTGAATTACCAGCTTGCATTTTCTGTCAGGAGGACACACCTCAGATTTTTTAGGATTCCTACATGAACAGCCAGGCAAGCGTCCGTACAAGCTGCTTGATCGAGAAATCAGGACTGTCCTGTCAGTTCCAGGTCCATTGACAAGTATGCTCCAAGCTGATAACCTGAAAGGTGACGTGGTGAGAGACGCATCTTTCTCTCCATCCAGACAGAAGAGGTTAAACCTGGAACCGAATACTTGGCTTTTAACACCCCATGCCTTTGGGTCAAAGCTGGCGGGTCCCAGATGTATAATTAAATGTTATTTAGGTGTCAGTGCCCTATTCGCTGCCTGAGGATGCTGTGACAGGCGGCAGGTACTGGCACGAAAAGAAGAGAAATTATCCTGCTGCTCCAGCCCCGAGGCCGACATTAAACCTCTTAATCCCGTTCTTAAAACTCTGCCAGGAGGATCCACCAACTCCACCCCGCGCCGAGAAGACCTGTCCCAGCTCCACCCCGCGCCGAGAAGACCTGTCCCAGCTCCACCCCGCGCCGAGAAGACCTGTCCCAGCTCCACCCCGCGCCGAGAAGACCTGTCCCAGCTCCACCCCGCGCCGAGAAGACCTGTCCCTGCTCCACCCAGCGCCGAGAAGACCTGTCCCAGCTCCAGAGACATTACAGGGAAGAGGGGAGACTCCCCTACCTAACCTACCGCTTTCTATAGCTCCTCCATCAGGGTGTGCGGGTGTATTTTTAGGGGCTCCTCCATATATTCAGGGTGTGAGGGTGTCTTTTTAGGGGATCCTCCATATATTCAGGGTGTGAGGGTGTCTTTTTAGGGGCTCCTCCATATATTCAGGGTGTGCGGGTGTCTTTTTAGGGGTTCCTCCATATATTCAGGTGTGCGGGTGTCTTTTTTAGGGGCTCCTCCATATATTCAGGGTGTGCGGTGTCTTTTTTAGGGTTCCTCCATATATTCAGGGTGTGCGGGTGTCTTTTTAGGGACTCCTCCATATATTCAGGGTGTGTGTTTAGGGGTTCCTCCATATATTCAGGGTGTGCGGGTGTCTTTTTAGGGACTCCTCCATATATTCAGGGTGTGCGGGTGTCTTTTTAGGGGTTCCTCCATATATTCAGGGTGTGTGGGTGTTTTTTTAGGGGTTCTTCCATATATTCAGGGTGTGTTTTTAGGGGTTCCTCCATATATTCAGGGTGTATGGGTGTGTTTTTAGGGGCTCCTCCATATATTCAGGGTGTGTGGGTGTCTTTTTAGGGGTTCCTCCATATATTCACGGTGTGCTGGTGTGTTTTTAGGGGCTCCTCCATATATTCAGGGTGTGCGGGTGTGTTTTTAGGGGCTCCTCCATATATTCAGGGTGTGTGGGTGTCTTTTTAGGGGCTCCTCCATATATTCAGGGTGTGCGGGTGTCTTTTTTAGGGGTTCCTCCATATATTCAGGGTGTGCGGGGAAACTCCCTTACCTAACCTACCGCTTTCTATAGCACGTTCGGTGACTTTTCGTTCTCTTCAATTTGGTTCATTTTGCCGATCCCATTTCGGCGACCCTGCGGTGTATTCAGCATGCACCACAGGGTCCCTGAATTGCAGGGAAAAGCCGCCGCAAACCCGACGAACACTCACCGCCAAACCAAGGCGAACGCACACCGAAACCCGCAAAAACATCTGGATTAACCCGCTGAACACGCCGGAGAAACCCGAGCAGCGGCCGATCACAGCGCAGAGCAGCCGCCGGAAAAACCCGACACCGCAGACGAATGGAGTGAAAAAAAAAACAGTTTGCTTGAATGTTTGAAAAGTGAAACGCTGTTTGCAAAGAAATTACTGAGCGAAAATGTCTGAAATTTACATATAAAATCCAATGAATGATAATAAAAAGGGCTGTTACAGAAAAATGAAAAAACAATTAAAAAAAAATTGAAAATATTTTTTTGCAAAAAAATCCCGAAAAATGCTTAAAAGATCCTAAAAAAAAATCTATAAATAAAGAGACTTTTTGCTGCAGAATTTTATAATGAACGGTTTATTAGATATTGAATTAAAACGGGAATATTTTTAACATTGAAGCCTATGGGATTCGCCTGAATAAATTTGCCGAATTAAACCACTGAAAGGCAGAGCATTAGGGGAACCTTTCACTGCTGGTTTGTGTTCTCTGAATAGCCGAAGCAGTGCTTCTCTATGGGGATTTCACTGCCCTCGAACATTTGGCGAACTGCCTGCTTTCTGAATAGCCGAATGGCCAGGAAATGTAGCCGTACACTGATTTTCACTGTTCCGTTACCTTTTGGCCCCAATTCGGATCTCTTAGATTAACCTTGATTGTGTTTGATTGGGGCTTTAGAATAATGTACTTTTAAAGTACACAAACACAGAACCACAAAAAAGTGACCAGCACCTATAAGCATGTGCCTACTCTGCCTAATGGATAATCCAGCCCTGGATACACTGTGTCATTTCTGTGAATCGCTCCCGGCGGCCCAGACGCTTTATGAATTGCTTTGTAATAGTTACACAGTGCTGGTTACACCCACAGCTACCCCTCAACCTGAAATTAAGCTACACCCCATGTATATAGGGTATCTGAAATTTGGGGTTGAATGGTCGGAGAGCTGATCTCCAGCATAGTGATCACTGCTGATTGGTCCAGGCCACGTCACTCAGTCAAACCATATCATATTGGGGTTTTTAGGCTTCTTTGGAAGGAAAAAAGTCAGTAGATACATTGTAACACTGGCGACATGTGTCTCTCCTCCCACGTGCGCCCCGAACCTCACTGCTCTGTACTGGGTGATGGAAATGTCCGCTCTCCATAAAGTGTACACCGCAAAGGACACTTTCCAAGCCGGGCACCAGCATCGGTAACTATGTCCCTGACATCCACCAGCTTAGAGAGTGATTTGCCGAGATGAAAAAATGCATCCAGGGCCGGATTTCCCACTAGGCAAACTAATAGCTGGATTTCCCTCCATGCAGAGTAAGGGCCAGACTTCCCACTAGGCAGAGAAAAGGCCCCCTTGCATGCTAGAAGAGATCAATGGGGGCCCCCAGGATCTCCTATTGTCAGGGAAACAGTCCGCCCCTCGGTCAGACTGACAGACACCCAGCTCTGTACCCACCTGCATGCCGGCACGAGAACGCAAACACAATGATGTCATCAAAGGCCCACGTGTAGTCTTCGTGCGGTGGGTAGAACTGCAAGCTGATCGATGCCTCCTTCCTCAGGTCCACCAGGAAAGTGGAGTGGATCATTGGCACTGGGAAGCAGCCCACCCTCTTCCACTCCCTCAGCAGCGCGTAGTCCGGCGTCCGCTTGTAATAACCCTGGAGAGACGAGGACGGTTAGGCCGGAGTTTGCAGGCTCGGATCATGCACGCAGCGGGTACAGGGAACCCATGAGGAGAAGGGGGTCTCAGGTCAGAAAGACTCTGAAACCAGCACGATTCATTAAACTCCTTCATTTAATTATTGCTGCACAAATACAGCGCAGGAACTGATTAACCGAAAATTTTACAAAAACATTCACATTTTTAATTACATTTTTTTTTTAAAAATCACATTTTTAATTATTTTTTTAACAAAAAATCATATTTTAATTATATTTAGAAAAATCCCATTTTTAATTTTATTTTTTAAAAATTTTAATTTTTTGAATATAATTTAGATTTTTATTATATTAATATTATTAATATACCAAAATTTAAACTGTGAACAGAATCACGCTGTGGGGTGTAATAGAAGCAAAAAAAATAACAATAAATGCACAAATACGGGGAAATATAAATTTCTTAAAAATATAATACAAGCCTCAGAATTAGCATTTATCTCCTGCGCCGCTTTCGCCCTCATTTCGAGTACTTAGAATATGTTATTTTTATCTGTAAGTGGTGGCTGCCTCTAATTTTAGGATTTTGGGTCCAGGTTCCACCTCCCCTCCCTCTCATAGCATTGGATAGTCAGGGATGTCACTACGCTCCGCCGGATTCCACACAATACGTCCTGTCACCGCGGAGGCTCGTGTCCACCGAGCTGTGATCACCAGGAACCAGACCGGAAAATAAACGGACAAACCCAAACCTCCCTGGATTTTAGCACTTGCCTGCGGCGTCATTCCGCACCAGAAGTTGGAGTAGAGCGTCCGGGATTCCAGCATGGGGGACACGATGGTCATGTTCTCGCTGATCAGCAGGTTCAGGGTCTGAGGGTTGGTCAGGAAGTTGTCGGCGTCGGCAAACTGCGAAGAAACAAAGTAACAACACATCCGATTATTTCCCAAAACAGTCATTCGTCAACACCACATGTCATCACATGTCAGCAGATCCTCAACCATGATACATTAAATCCGCATTAGGAGAAGGACGTCCTAAAAACGAGCTTTACGTGCAGCTTCCTGACCTCTGTACTGCAGCTACAAACCAGGATCTGGTGGGACGGAATGAGAACTGGTGGGTCCATTGTAATTTAAGTTACTATGGCGACATGTCCGGGTGAATACAGTCCACCCGTCTCCAATAGAAACATAGAAAATGTGGGCAGATAAGAACCTTTCGGCTCATCTAGTCGCCCAATTACATGGATACTTTACCTGGATTTATCTTTTGTTTAGGATAGCCTTATGCCTATCCCATGTCTGCTTAAATTCAATTACTGTTTTGGCCTCTACCACTTCTACTGGAAGACTGTTCCATGTATCCACCACCCTCTCAGTAAAATAATGCTTCCTGATGTTACTTTTAAACCTTTGCCCCTCTAATCTAAGACTATGTCCTCTTGTTTTGCTACTTTGTTTCCTTTTAAATATACTCCCTTCCTCTACCTTGTGGATTCCCTTTACATATTTAAATGTTTCTATCATATCTCCTCTGTCTCGTCTTTTTTCCAAGCTGTACATGTTAAGATCATTAACCCTTTCCTGGTAACTTTTCTCCTTCAAGCCATACACCATTTTAGTAGCCCTTCTCTGAACTCTCTCTAAGGTGTCTATATCCTTCTGGAGATACGGTCTCCAGTACTGCACACAGTACTCCAAGTGAGGTCTCACCAGTGCTCTGTACAGTGGCATGAGCACTTCCCTTTTCCTACTGCTAATACCTCTCCCTACATAACCAAGCATTCTGCCAGCATTTCCAAGCATTCTGCCAGCATTTCCAAGCATTCTGCCAGCATTTCCTGCTGCTCTATTACATTGGCTAATTACGTTTCATGTTTTGGGCCAAAATCAAATCAACAAAATAATTTTTTTTCTAGTAGGAAACAACCAGGACATATTTCATAATTTACAAGAAAAAAATGTATCTTTCATTAATTCTACTGAACATGGGCCGAGTATCGCTTTCATCTCCAAATTCCATTGATAGAGCCTAGGCTCCAAGCCCACAGATTTCGTGAAGGACCCAAGTGCGACCTGTGTTCCGCCGAAACAAAAAGCAAGCTCTAAACCAGGGATGTTTCTGAACTACATCTCCCATGAATCTTTGGCATCTACTGCATTGAAAGAATTCTGGGAATTGTAGGCCATCAACATGTGGGGGGGGGCACGCGAGTTTGAGGTGAAAGGAAGTTTTAGGACTCTCTGAAAAGACGTTAATGACAGCAGCCCGTCTTTCCCCATTTTCAGGGCTGTCGCGGGACGCCGCGTCACGGGATATAGTGATACGTTGCACTATCTGCGGATTGATGTATAAGCGGGGAGGGGGGGGCTGCCTGCACTCACCAGGATGTAATCCGACCATTTCTCCCTGGCGGTGCGCAGCGCGGCCTGACGTAGCTTCATCATGTGGGCAAACCGGGACGCCGGCCAGTGCTTCGGCCCATATTCATCGGGGTAAGTGCTGACAGAGAGAAAGTACAAAAACGTTAAAAATACACACGACAACACGACACGACACTAACAAAACTCAACGTCTGCGCCAAAAAGCAGAACCTTTCACATCGTGGAAAAAAAGCCGAAACGTCCATTACAGAGTACAAGCGCGAGAGCAGATAGAATTTTTTTTTTTTTAATCGGGAGTTGTAATGTCGGTTTGCCCTGAATTGAATCTCCCGTACCCAAAAATTACTACGGCCAAAAATACAGTAAATTTCAGCGATTGCACTCAATTAAATCGAGCTCTTAGCAGGGTCCTAATGGTACCATGGCTCCAGGCGGCACATTGACAGGGGCAGCATTTTTTAAATTTATTTTTTAATTATTATACAATTTTTCTATTATAATGTTATATATTCTATATTTTATATATTATAAGTTCTTAAAAAAAAGACCAGCTGGGAATGAAACGTCGACTTTGATAAATATTTTAACTTTAAACAAATCTCTGAGTGTCGGAACATCCAGAGACACGGTAATAAAATAAATATTTAAATATTACATTATATATTAATATATAATGTAATTTTTTAATTATTCTACAATTTTTTTAATATAAAAAATATATATTATATCACGAGTATAGCAATACGTAGTGATGCCTTTTTTTATTGGACTAACGTAACATTTAAAAGACGAGCTTTCGAGAGTGTACCTTTTTGTAAATTATTATAAAAAAAAAAAAAAAAAAAAAGAATTAATATAAAATATATCATAAGGTCTTGAAAAAAGTCCGGTTGGGACTGAAACGTCGACTTCAATAAATATTTATCTTTAATCAAATCTCTGAGTGGCGGAACAGCGAGAGACACGATAATATATAATATTTTTTATTTTATTAATATATAACGTAATAGATATTTTAATATTTAAATGTATTTTCGTATATTTTAATGTGTGTTTCTTTTAATATTTTTTACTTGAATATATAATTTATATTTCATTTTAATATAATTTTATTCTACATGTTTTTTAGTTTTATTGCTGTGGATCTCTGATGCTCGTGGGTGGGGTTTTGAGGGGGGGCAGCATTTCAGGCAGCACGATGTTATGGGCCGGCCCTGGCTCTAACAGGGTTATCCAAAGAGATTTCGAAATTGCTTGAGAAGGTAACCGAACGCTGAAAATCAGCGTTCGGTTACCTTTCCTGGCCATTCGGCTATCCAGAGAGCAGGCAATTCTCCAAATCCTGGCGAATTGCCTGCACATACGTGCCTGTTCGGTCCCTGTTCGAGGGCAGTGAAATCCCCATCAAAAAGCACTGCTTCGGCTATTCAGAGAACACAAAACCAGCAGTGAAAGGTTCCCCTAATGCCCTGCCATTCGGGGGTTTAATTCGGCAAATTTATTCAGGCGAATCCCATAGGCTTCAATGTTAAAAATATTCCCGTTTTAATTCAATATCTAATAAACCGTTCATTATAAAATTCTGCAGCAAAAAGTCTCTTTATTTATAGATTTTTTAGGATACTTTAAGCATTTTTTCTGAATTTTTTAAAAAAAAATTAAAAGTCCGATTTTTTTTATTTTTTTCAGTTTGCTTATTTTTTTTTGTAACAGCCCTCTTTATTATCATTCCCTGGACCTCCTGTGAAAATTTCAGACATTTTCGCTCAGTAGGTTTTTTGCAAACAGCGTTTCTTTTTCCCAGATTCATACAAATGGTTTTTCTAATTTATTCACTGCCTCCTCTACGTCACAGCTGCTTCGGCTCTGTGTGATCGGCTCCTTTTCGGCTCCTGTTCGGCTCCTCTTCGAAGGTTAATCCAGATGTTTTTGCTTGTTTCAGCGTGCATTCGGTTACTTTTCGGTGAGTTTACGGCAGCTTTTCCCTGCAATTCGGGGACCCTGTGCTCTTTGCTGAATACACCGCAGGGTCACCGAAATGCAATCGGCAAAAGGAACCGAATTGAAGAGAACGAAAAGTCACCGAACGTGCGGTGACTTTTCGAATCTCTTTGGATAACCCTGTTAGTCTTCCATTCCATCGCGCATCATTCTCCATCCGGTTAAAATCTGATTTATGGGTGAATATCGCGCGTCTTACTCTGGCTCCGCCATTGGTCTCCACTCGACGTAATGGTACAGCTTCTGAACGCTTTTTAACCATTCTCGTAGAATCGCCGTCGTGTTATCCATGTTGTGATCGGTCGCTGCCCTGGGGGAGGAGAAAAGAAAAATGACAAGTTATTACCGTATTAACCGCTTTATGGCCATTTCTGCAGAAGCACAAACAAACAAACCTCATAACGCGATGAACGACAGTAAAGACTGACATGGAGAGGATTTAAAGTTCCTTTGTTACTCACTGATTCCACCAGGTTATGAGCTGAGACTCCATGATGGTCCTCCTGGGGCAACCTGCGGTTTAATCACTGATACAAACTTACATCCCTTGTATCGGATTTACTCAGTATGTGCCTATATATTGCTTTAAGGTGGTAAAAACGTGTATAGGAATTTAAAGGGACGCGCTACTTACTCTTTATCGTTTTAAAGTGGTCAGGATGTGAGGAGTCCCCCCTCTTGCCCCCCAGCTCCCCCTGGTCTGGTGAAATTGCTGAGTGAAGTGGAAGAGTCTCTGCACCCCACCCAGCGTCACCAGCACCTGGGATTTCGAATTTCCCGGCTGCGGGTCACCAGATTGGTCACTAGTGATGTCACACACAGAGAGCGGCTGATGTCACTCTCTGAGACCAATCTCAGAGGCAGCCGATGGATCAGATTTGTGCATGCGCGTGCAGCTCTGATCCATCGCTCTGCGCAGGCGCTACGGAACTTGTGTGCGCAAAGTGTGCGAGTCCCGTAGCGCTGCGCAATGAGCGGCTCCTACGCTTCTCAAGTTGTGCAGGAGCACACATTTACACAAGTTACATAGGAGCGCTCATTGCGCAGAAAAGCTTCAGGGGCTTCCGGGTTTGGGAGTCTCTGCGCCAAAGAGGAGGAGCAGCGCGCGGGCGAGGAGGAAAAATCACCCCAAATAAATAAATAAAAATAATTGAGGCGTCAGCAGGATCCACCCAAATATTTAAGATTAGGAATACAGTGTCTAATAAACTTTATTGAGAATTAAACAAAGTTGAATAAAGTATCGCTGCTTATTCTGGGTTTACACATTCACTTGAATTTGTGGAATATTTTTGAAAATGTCTGCACGGTTTCTCAATCGCCTTAAACTCTAGAGGACCACGTGACGGTCTATGTGATCAGTCAGTGCAGTGCTTGAAAGCCCAGTGATGGCATAGACTGGCATGAACTGCATGCCCTGCGACTGCATAGACTGGCATTAACTGAATGCCCAGTGACAGCACAGACTGGCATGCACGGAATACCCAGCGATGGCATAGACTGGCATGAACTGAATGCCCAGCAACGGCATAGACTGGCATGCACTGAATGCCCAGTAACAGCATATACTGGCATGAACTGAATGCCCAATGACAGCATAGACTGGCATGCACTGAATGCCCAGCGACAGCATAGACTGCCATGCAATGAATGCCCAGCAACGGCTGGCATGCACTGAATGCCCAGCAAGGGCATAGACTGGCATGCACTGAATGCCCAGTTACAGCATAGACTGCCATGCAATGAATGCCCAGCAACGGCATAGACTGGCATGCAATGAATGCCCGATCTGAGCTGCTGAGATATTGGAAATCGTCTTTTTGCTGTTGCTGACTGATTGGCAAAGCCAGGAACGTCAGCAAGTCAGTTGCAGTGTTTCCAGGTGCCCGATCGCTGAGAACCTATCAGTGACTGCCCCACGGTAAGCGTCGGTGCCGCGTGAAGAAGTGCAGTGTATTTTCAGACTGAATTCAGTGAAAGAATTGGAGTATTTGAGATTTCTGATTAAATAAAGTTTTTCCAACATTAAAAACGTGAACCAAGAGCGACTTAAAGCTCAGGGTTACAAAGTATCGAGAGGCAAAAAATGCCGTGTACTCGCCACGGCCGCGCGGAATAAAAACGTGTCCCGATAAACACTGACCTTTAAAAATATTCCAATGAGAAGTTACTCGGCAAAAAGCGCGGCTTGTTCCGCACGGCTGAAATTTTCCATTTCTCGTTACTCTATTAGAACAAAACCCTCAGAAAGTGATTTTTTTGGGGTCACCGTCATCTTGCAGGATGATTCCCAAATCAACGTCAGGGTATAAGATGGAGCGACGCAGCTTTGGGCATCATAAACGCACTGTCTATCCATATCTACTGTATATCTATATATCAATCATTCTATATCTAATTTATCTGTCCCTCGCACTGTTCAGATTTCTCTTTTTATCTGTCCATCTTTCTGTTTATCCGTCTTTCTGTAGATTAAATCGATGGATAAGTTGAAGTATTTCTGCAATATATATTATATATTATAGAACGCCTGCGCACGTGTGACGGTATAGCTTTGCTGCACAGACTGGAAGCCATTTTTCTCCTGACGGTGAAGGTATGACACAGTATGACATCACAATGCACTTTAAAAGCTGTAAATCACAATGTTTTTCCATACAGATATTTGAGAATGTCCGCGCCGCTCCCTGTGTGCCCTGAGAAAAACACAAATTAGAGAATCGCTGAGGATAAAGCCGGCGGATTTGGCATTTTGCTGGACGTGGAAATTTTGGATAATTAGGGATCTGCTCCAAACTGCACACAGACAGTCACAGCGCCATAAATCACGGCTGCCACGGCGATCACAGCGCCATAAATCACAGCTGCCACGGCCAGCAGAGCCACCTCAGACTGTCAATGGAAAATTCTCACATCTACCAACATGTTACAGACCGCGGAGAATCTCCCGAACTGATCAACACGAGAGAGCGAGGAGGAAAATAATCACGCAGTGAACAAGCAGGACTGAGTGACGCCATCTGCCGCGTGTCAACGAGTGACATCATCTGCCACATACTGCTGAGTAACATCATCTGCCGCGTGTCGACGAGTGACATCATCTGCCACATACTGCTGAGTAACATCATCTGCCGCGTGTCGACGAGTGACATCATCTGCCACATACTGCTGAGTAACATCATCTGCCATGTGCCACCTAGTGACATCATCTGCCACGTGCCGCCTAGTGACATCATCTGCCACGTGCCGCCTAGTGACATCATCTGCCATGTGCCGCCTAGTGACATCATCTGCCACGTGCCGCCTAGTGACATCATCTGCCACGTGCCACCTAGTGACATCATCTGCCACGTGCCGCCTAGTGACATCATCTGCCATGTGCCACCGAGTGACATCATCTGCCACATACTGCTGAGTAACATCATCTGCCACGTGCCGCCTAGTGACATCATCTGCCATGTGCCGCCTAGTGACATCATCTGCCACGTGCCGCCTAGTGACATCATCTGCCACGTGCCACCTAGTGACATCATCTGCCACGTGCCGCCTAGTGACATCATCTGCCATGTGCCACCGAGTGACATCATCTGCCACATACTGCTGAGTAACATCATCTGCCACGTGCCGCCTAGTGACATCATCTGCCATGTGCCGCCTAGTGACATCATCTGCCACGTGCCGCCTAGTGACATCATCTGCCACGTGCCGCCTAGTGACATCATCTGCCACGTGCCACCTAGTGACATCATCTGCCACGTGCCGCCTAGTGACATCATCTGCCATGTGCCACCGAGTGACATCATCTGCCACATACTGCTGAGTAACATCATCTGCCACGTGCCGCCTAGTGACATCATCTGCCATGTGCCGCCTAGTGACATCATCTGCCACGTGCCGCCTAGGGACATCATCTGCCACGTGCCGCCTAGTGACATCATCTGCCACGTGCTGCCAAATGACGCTACCTGCCATGTGCTGCCGAGTGACACCATCTGCCAGATGCTGCCGAATGACGCCACCTGCCATGTGCTGCTGAGTGACACTACCTGCCACATGCGCAGGTATTTTTATCAGTTTTACAGCGATTCTATTAATCTGACATAAAAACTGGAATCACTGCACTGAACTACATATCCCATAATCCAGTCATACCAGGATTGTCAGCTTATCTACCTGTCTGTATCTATCTATCTAGATCTAGAGAACTATCCATCTGTATCTGTCTACTTTTGAATCTGTATTTCTTTATCTACCTGTGTATCTGTATCAGTATCTAGCTCTACGTATCTGCATCTATCGGTATCTGTCTATGTATCAGTATCTATCTACGTATGTGTATCTGTCTGTATCTATGCCTATCTGTCCATCCACATGTCAGTCTGTTTCTATCTCTTCTATTTGAATCTGTCTGATTCGATGTATCTGTTTGTCTATCTGTATCTCTTTCTGCCTCTATATCTGTTTGTTTCTGATTATTATATATATAGCGCAAACAGTTTCCGCAGCGCTTTGCAATAACCAAAGGGAGCAAGACGCAAATAAACAATGGATGAAAACAAGAGGTGTAGTAGGCCCTGCTCATAGGAGCTTACAATCTAGAGGGTATCATTAGTGTGTTACACCAGTGGTTCAGGAATGTTGGGGACATGGAGGTGACCTCAGTCATGATGTGCCGGTAGGGGAGGAGAGACATAGGTCGGCATCAGTAATGTGGCTCCTAATCTGGAGAGATGGGTTTTTCTTCAAGGCCTGAAGATTAGGGGAGAGTCTGCTTGTCGATGTAGGTGATTCCGCAGGACCGGAGACGATTGTCTCTTTACCACAAATACACATAATTATGGCCTTGTTAAAATGTTTCATTACTCGCATTGTTTCGTTATTGTGTCACATATTTATATCCAAAGTCTTAATTCACGTAAAGCTCAGCTTCTCTTTCTTGCTGCGATTTCATACAAAAGCCCCTTTGGAGAAGCACACGTAGCTTTCCCGACTCATTGGGCTGCAGGAAATATCTATTTATTTGTGTAGACGGTCCATCCTACCGGCAGAATACAGCGACTGTCTTCACCGCCTTCCTCAAAAATAACCTAAAAACAGCGTGCGTGAGGTTATATTTATCAGAACAAAACGTCGTCACCGCTTTCGTTCGGGCAAACACAGTCAATTTCAGCTTTGTGGAAAATCACAAGAATGTATGAAAGACCGAACGAGAAAAACACATTTTCTGTCCCAGGTGGGCAGGCGGCCAAGGCTTGTGGTCAGGATTCCCGAACGGCCAGGACACAATTATGTCTTATGGCAACTCGAGCTCAGGTCGATCAGTCTTTGCGAGCAGGTCACACAGGTCAGGACACAAGCAGACAAGTGTTGGCTTTTTTCAGGTTGTGGCTGAAATCAATAAAATATATTTAAATTCTGGAAGTTCAATAGAAGTAGAAGAACGCTGAAACTGAGAGGTCCGACAGGTGGATCTCTTGAGAAGGTGTAGAACACAGGAGCAAGCTCTTTAAATGTGGCGAAATGTAGGTTATCTCTGTCATTGATCCTGCTTTTCCAATATTGAAGGGCCAACGGTAATGACACCTGCACATGGACACGAATCCTGGTCGAACACTAGTAGCTAAGATGCGCCTGAAGACTTGGTAGAGGACATCCTAGATGATCGAAAAGGACCAAGAGTAAAGTAGTTGATGTAAATGGTAGTGGGCCATCACTAAACAACACTAAAAAGAAGAGGTAGCCTCATGGTTGAAAAAGCACCACATGATATGTTGTTCACATAAATGCGGGACACCATGGCTAGCCATCACAAACCATTATCAAAACGAAGGGTAGAACGTGGTATCAAAAACAATGGAAGAACAGAAATGTGGTTTATGTTCATGTGGGTGACCAAGACTAGAGAAGACTAATCATTATCTAAATGAAGGGTGGCCCTTGTACTCAATATGATTTAAGAGCAGAAGTGTGGTTCCGATTCAGGGAGGTGACCATGGCTAGACATCACTAATTGCTATCACAACGAAGGGTAGAATGTGGTACCAAAGATGATGGAAGAGCAGAAATGTGGTTCCGATTCAGGTAGGTGACCATGATCAGCCAACAGTCATTGCTAACCATCAAAAAATGAAGGGAAGACAGGTATGCTAGAGTTGGGTTGAGTTTGGGATTCTGGGTCACTAGTAGGTCACACAGCAATGTGGTTAATATATTTTATATAAATTAGAGATTTAGCCTCTAAGCTATCACGGTACTTAAACGCCATCATGAGAAATGTGGCTCAAATATTTGGTGGAACGCCATGGCCAGCCATCACTATATGTCATCCAAAGGAATGGAAGTGGAAGGGTTTCCTGACATTTGATGATTGACCTGGAAATATAGTTCACCTACATTTGGGAAGACATGACTATTCATCATCGACCATCATCAAAACAAAAAGAAGACAGCGGTTTGCTTGGACTCAGATGAGAACCAGGGAAATGCTGTTTACATACATGTGGGACTCCATGGTCAGCAACCATCATAATGTGAACACAAAATAGGGCATCAATTGAAATATACAGTCAGGTCCAGAAATATTGGGACATGGACACAATTGTAACATCTTTGGCTCTATACACCACCACAATGGAGTTGGAATGAAACAAACACAATGTGCTTTAACTGCAGACTGTCAGCTTTAATTTGAGGGTATGTACATCCAACTCAGGTGAAAGGTGTAGGACTTACAGCAGTTTGCAGATGTGCCCCCACTTGTTAAGGGACCAAAGGTAATGGGACAGAATAATAATCATAAATCAAACTTTCCCTTCTTAATACTTGGTTACAAATCCTTTGCAGTCAATCACAGCCTGAAGTCTGGAACGCATAGACATCACCAGACGCTGGGTTTCATCCCTGGTGATGCTCTGCCAGGCCTCTACTGCAACTGTCTTCAGTTCCTGCTTGTTCTTGGGGCATTTTCCCTTCAGTTTTGTCTTCAGCAAGTGAAATGCATGCTCAATGGGATTCAGGTCAGGTGATTGACTTGGCCATTGCATAACATTCCACTTCTGTCCCTTCAAAAACTCTCTGGTTGCTTTTGCAGTATGCTTTGGGTCATTGTCCATCTGCACTGTGAAGCGCCGTCCAATGAGTTCTGCAGCATTTGGCTGAATGTGAGCAGATAATATTGCCCCAAACACTTCAGAATTCATCCTGCTGCTTTTGTCAGCAGTCACATCATCAATAAATACAAGAGAACCAGTTCCATTGGAAGCCATACATGCCCACGCCATGACACTACCACCACCATGCTTCACTGATGAGGTGGTATGCTTAGGATCATGAGCAGTTCCTTTCCTTCTCCATACTCTTCTCATCACTCTGGTACAAGTTGATCTTGGTCTCATCTGTCCATAGGATCTTGTTCCAGAACTGTGAAGGCTTTGTTAGGTGTTGTTTGGCAAACTCTAATCTGGCCTTCCTGTTTTTGAGGCCCACCAATGGTTTACATCTTGTGGTGAACCCTCTGTATTCACTCTGGTGAAGTCTTCTCTTGATTGTTGACTTTATCACACATACACCTACCTCCTGGAGAGTGTTCTTGATCTGGCCAACTGTTGTGAAGGGTGTTTTCTTCACCAGGGAAAGAATTCTTCGGTCATCCACCACAGTTGTTTTCCGTGGTCTCCCGGGTCTTTTGGTGTTGCTGAGCTCACCGGTGCGTTCCTTATTTTTGAGAATGTTCCAAACAGTTGTTTTGGCCACGCCTAATGTTCTTGCTATCTCTCTGATGGGTTTGTTTTGTTTCTTCAGCCTAATGATGGCTTGCTTCACTGATAGTGACAGCTCTTTGGATCTCATCTTGAGAGTTGACAGCAACAGATTCCAAATGCAAATAGCACACTTGAAATGAACTCTGTGCCTTTTATCTGCACATTGTAATTGGGGTAATGAGGGAATATCACACACCTGGCCATGGAACAGCTGAGAAGCCAATTGTCCCATTACCTTTGGTCCCTTAACAAGTGGGGGCACATCTGCAAACTGCTGTAAATCCTACACCGTTCACCTGAGTTGGATGTACATACCCTCAAATTAAAGCTGACAGTCTGCAGTTAAAGCACATTGTGTTGGTTTCATTCCAACTCCATTGTGGTGGTGTATAGAGCCAAAGATGTAAGAATTGAGTCCATGTCCCAATATTTCTGGACCTGACTGTAGATGACATACATAGGACATCATGGAGTACCTTGAGTTTGAGACTCGTTTTGGAGAGGTTTACATGCATTGATTGTCATTAACACAAAAGTCTAGCCCTGCGACATTGACCGATGATGATTATGTTTAGTTTAAGATATTCCGTCCAGGTGTTCACAGCTTCACGCTTCAGCCTTGGCAGCCCAGCACTAACATTAAATAACGTTCAGATGAACCGTGGCTGGAAAATATATCACCTTTTAGTACCTAAGTGGCTGGTACTGATGCCAAGTTATATTTTACAGGCGCAATGATACTTTTTCGGGTTTCGTTGACCTCGTAGAAATAATGCGATAGTGAAAGCTTATAAAATCTTACATAAATATGAGAAAGAGTCAGCAGACCAGTCGCCTCTTAAAAACATGTGGCGCGGCGCAAACAGAGGCGTAAAAACAGTATCGCCAACGATAAAATTTACAATGACTCTCGGAACGTTATGAAAAATAGACGTGGAAGAAGTCGGACACATTGCGCCCATTCACGTGTTTAAAAAGCAAATAAATAAAAAATCTGCGGCTCACAATGCCGTTACTCATTCAGGGAATTCCAGCTATTCAGCCCTTTCGGGGCATCTTTCACGTCTACGTGTGAAGAATATACATCTTTGCAGGTTACTGCTCATCCTGTGTCCAATCAGGACGTAACCTCCAGGCAGGCTCGTATGTCAACCCAACCGCTGAATGTGGGTTGAGGTTCCCCCCCGCCATGCGAATATAGACATTCCTAGAAAGTCCCTCCACTCAGATGGTCACACACAAGGCTTGGGCTTCATAACACCGAGGGCTGGTAGAATTCACCAGTCTATCCTTTCTTTCACAAACTTAAAACATTCCAACAAAAAATATACACGTCCTGCAATATCGCGCCCTAAAGTCGATCGACACGTCAACCACCCGTAAAGTTATGTAATAACGTGTCACCAGGCCAGCCCTTTACCTTGTCAATCAGAACCAAATTTAACAAACACCTAGCTCCACCAGTCTACTGTATCAACGAATGTATCTTAATTTTAGCTCTATATGTATGTGTTAAACCAGTGGTTGGCCAGTCTAGGGGGCAGGTAGCAACTGGCTCCTCTGATTCCATTTCTGGCTCCTGATTACACAAATCTATATAACAAGTTTGGAATGGCTCTTAAAATGAGGTCGATGGCTCTTGTTTTTTTCTTGCTTCTGGGCTTGACAAATCAGGGGGCCAAGTATCCATGGCTACTAGAATTTTATCTTTGGCTCCTATGTTTTTTTGGACTAACTCTATCCAGAAAACCTTTCATAGCTTCTAAAAATAAAAATGTGTAGTCGGCTCCTTCGTTTTCTTATTGGTTCCCAATCTGAATAATGAGCGATTCTAAGTCAAACCGATACCAAACACTGGTGCCATATTTGTGCATCCTAAAGTATAGGACGGACAAAAGCAACCATGCAAACAAAACCAACCGGCAACGCAAGTTACCACTCGATTTGGATAAGAAGTGGAGCAGTAATGATTGCATGAGGACCCATAGGAATTACCAAGTCTTATCCTATCATTAACACTCAACTTGGAACACTGACCTTTGTTTGTTACTCCCACATTAAGCATAAACAGTCCAAGGAAGTGGCTGTTGCCACCAGAGTAATGTCCAGTTATTGACAAAACATTTGAGCACGTTTTAATACAGAAATGGAACCTACAGAGTCCAACAGTCATGACCACCACTACAACACAGTGGTCTAGTTAAGATGCCCAGAACAGCCCTTTAAAAATGATGCTCTGTGGCATAGCCTAAACGCCACACATCAACACAATAATGTCTGTAAGTAGGCCCTGATATCAACTTAAACATCCCAACATTGGTCTCCTCACTGCTGCCTGGACTTCAACGTAGAGTAGACCACAATAAAATGATTGTGTCCACCTTTAGCCATTCAATAGGTTCGGGTATGAATGATCTTCAACCGGTCCCCAAATAGCCTGACATCTGTACATATCCACCAGTTGGCATTAAGAAATATTGCGTGGAACAGTCACCTTATAGAAGATCAGCAGACTCTAACATACATAAAAATATGAAGATCTGTTAAAAACATCCAACAACCAATGCGTAAAGGTCAGTTATTTGGTCGCCAAGATAATCAATATGTCCATTGACCATCATGTTGGATTGACCTCCATCATCGACTGGTTTCCGTCTTGGATTGGCAATCATGTTGTATTGACCATTAGGTTGGATTGACCTCCATCATTGATTTGTTTCTGTCTTGGATTGGACATTATGTTAGATTGACCATTAAGTTGGACGGACCATCTTTGATTGGATTCCAACTTGGATTGAATATGATGCTGGATTGGCCCCCATCATTGATTGGTTTCCATCTTGGATTGACCATGACCATCATGTTGGATTGGCCACCATCATTTATTGGTTTCAATCTTGGATTGGCCATCATGTTCGATTGACCATCATGCTGGATTGGCCTCCATCATTGATTGGTTTCGCTCTTGGATTGATAACCAGCGAGTGTCCTTGGGGAAGACACCTAACGTTATGGATGCGCCTATCACACAAAATACTTGTACATCTCAAAGATTGTAAGTTCCCTTGGGAACAGGGACCCCCTGAATCAGGACGTATCATCCATGTGTGGTATTCTAATGTATCAATACCCTGCACACTGAACTTGTAAAGCGCTGCGGTATATGTGGTGCTATATGAATAAAGGATAATAATAATCTGTCCAAAGCCATCAGACCCCAGCCTCGTCTTCCCAGAAACATGAAAACTAGCACATGGATCAAACACTCCTCGAAAAAGTCAGAGTTTTAATCATGGTCAGAGAAAATGTGATAAAGAACAAAGCCAATCAGAAACATACTGCTCAGCTCTGTACGCTTTTTTTTTTCACTTCTCTGAGGTTTTAGCCAACATTTTATGGAGATCTGTTGTAATAAAAAAACCACATCTGGTCAAAACATAACAAAGGTTCGACACTTATTAAAGGAGGTTTGGAACAGCAAAAGGAAGAAGACAAGGAGTGTTTCCCTCACAAGAATAACCCTGACAGCTGCCAGACCCACCATTACTGAGACATGAATTACCTCCAGGGAAATCAGTGAGAAATCTCAATGAAATGGCTGAACTCACCAAAAACGAGCAAAATCAACAATATTACAGTGAAGACACTGACAACGGCGAGTAGAAACAAAATCCAAACCACTGACACAAGAACCAGAGGTATTCCCTGATGACATCTTGTTTCCTCTTGATATTCGGTGCATGTCCACCCTCCCATCACTTTAAGTATTTCTTTCTTTTTGACACTACTTGGATTTATATCAGATGTTTGACCACCGGATGCTTTGCATTAACAATATACAGCACAAATATACAAGGTTGATATCCCCACAGACGAGCATGGCGATACGAGGCGACTCAAAACGTGGTGGTAGTGGATGTGTAGAATTGCTCTACCAATTTCATTGTGGTTTTTCTGCAGACCTCAAAACCAATCTTGGTGATGAAGCCCCAAGTCTCCAGAAGGTCCATATGTGGTTTACTAGATTCAAGTCTGGACATTTTGACATTTATGATGAACCAAGGGAGATAGGCTCCCACATGTCCATGGAGGAGTCTGTGGTGGTCAAGGTAATGGAATTTCTGGATCAGGAACCTCAAAGCATTCTTAGAAAGTGAGTGGAAGTTTTGGATATTCCATAAACAAGCATGTTGAGGATTCTTCATGACGAGTCAAACTTCAAGAAATGCACCCACCTGGTTCCACGTTTATTGAACGCAAAACTGCCATTATGAAAAGTTCTAAATGTATGCTGTAGTTTATACTATAGATTTCATTTTTTGCGGCTCGTAAACGTCAGCTATTTGGATTCTGGCCAGGGATATGTGGGTTGAAAAATGAAGATTAATGTGTGGATTACACTTTTGGATTTTAAGGAATGAATCAAAAATATTTAAATACAAAGTATTGTGAAGTGTTAATAATGTCAGTTATAGGATTTTCCTTCCCGATGAGGAAGGCCAATACGTCACAGAAGTCAACAATGTGAGTCCCATGCAGCAACACGTTTATCAACCCTACAGCTACTCTAATCTTAATAACCAGTCAAACCGAAAGCATCAGTCTTGCCTGAAATGCTCTTTCCATAAATCCATATTCTTTATAGACATTTTTAAAACACTCCCATGACTGAGCCATAGGGACTCTTGCTGGAAATACTACTTGAAGATCATTCAGGGTTTTGGCGTGTTGAGCGCCATCTTGGAATGACATCACAATTCCCAGATTGTGAGTTCCTACGGGAATAGGGCCCTCATCTCCTCCTGTACTGTTTGTCAAATGTTGTTCAATGTATTGTAACCCTGTCTATACTGTGCTTATTGTACAGCGCTGCGGAATATGCTGGCGCTTTATAAATAAAGAATAATAATAATAATAATCACAATATGAAACCCTTAGAGATAGTTAAAGGTAAAGAACACCCAGCTATAGAGAAAGTGTGACGTCAACCAGTGTTTTAGTTTGGCGAGTGATAATTTTCATCAAAAACTTGATATTATTATGTTATAGTTCTAGTCTATTTTTTGACACTGAAAAAATGTAGTTGACCAAGTTTTGATCGACTAAAACTGTGACGAAAATCCATTGACATTTTCATCGACTAATAAAAACTTGATAAAATATTTGGGAGGGACTCATTGTAATTCAGTTTTGTTACAGTCATTTGAATAAACTGTCATTTAGTTTAAGTCATATTTTAGTCGACTAAATTAACACTAACGACAACAGCCAATCAGATCCTGCGATTTGCAGAGCTGCTCCCAGTAGCCTCCAGAGCAGAAAACCGGAAGTGGATATGGAGAAGCATACAATGACAGCAGCCAGTCAGATTCCGCGACTTGAAAGTAGCAGCTGCCAACATTCCGCTGAGCAGGAAAAAGGAAGTGACAACAGAAAGCGTGCAATGAAAACAGCCAATCAAATTCCATGATTTGAAAGCAGCACCTCCCAGCATTCCGCTGAGCAGGAAACAGGAAGAGGAAACTGAGAAGTGTGCGATGACAGCAGCCAATCAGATTTTGTGATTTGCAGAGCAGAAAACAGAAATTAGATACGGAGAAGTGAGTGATGACGGCAGCCAATCAGATTCTGTGGTTTGCAGAGTAACATCCAGTAGTCCATTGCACAGGAAACAGGAAGTGGATACGGGGAGCATGCAACGACAGCAGCCAATCCCGTTTTGTGGTTTGCAGCGCAGCTACCAGTGTTCCTCTGTGCAGGAAACAAGAAGTGGCCATGGAGATTGTGCAATGACAGCAACCAATCAGATTCCGTGATTTGAAAGCAGCAGCTCCCAGGATTCCACTGAGCGGGAAACGGGTAGCGGCTACAGAGAAGCCCGCAATGACAGCAACCAATCAAATTCTGTGATTTGCAGGGCAGCTCCCAGCATTCCATTAAGCAGGAAACAGGAAGTGACAACATATCGCGTGAAATGAAAACAGCTTTGAAAATCAGATTCCGTGATTTGAAAGCAGCAGCTCCCAACATTCCGATGAGCAGGAAACGGGAAGAGGATACAGAGAAGTGTGTGATGACAGCAGCCAGATTCTGTGATTTGCCGAGCAGAAAACAGGAGTAGATACTAAAAAGTGCACAATGACAGCAGCCAATCAGATTCCGCGGTTTGCCGAGCAGTTCCCAGCATTCCATTATGCAGGAAACAGGAAGTGGTTCTTTAAACTCCTTGACGATGCTCAGTGCCCGAGGTTCCTGGGGAAAGCTAGGAACATTTTCTTTGCCTTTTTATAAAAACTAACGTGCAGATCAATAAGAGATCAACGTGCTTTTTGATTGTGTTTCACGAAGATACGTTCACATAATACGCTCTTACAACACGCTCTTACTATGTAACTGACCCTGAAAATATAACAAAAATTATAAATTATATCATGCGTGAGGTGTTACGTTACGGTTTTTCTGTCCAAGATAAATAAATTAAAATACTGGTAGTTTCCCCCTAACTTATATATATATATATATATATTTTAAATGATATACAGATAGTAAAGGGAGTGTGCGTCAGGCAGAGGCGCCGCGCGGCGAGTCGGGTATCACATTGCAACCCAAACAGTAGTAACTCTTTTCCATAAATACATTAATGCAGGGAAAGATGTTGATTGAGGAAGGTTTGCTGCAATCTGGTCGATTTTATACATGTTTTCACGTTGGTTTAGGAAGGCAGGGATGAGTTACTGAGGAACACGGTTGGATATTTGTTAGTGACAGACAAGGATGACACAGTAAATCCTGGCGGTCGGGAGTTTTATTGGCTTGGAAGGACATTTGAGCCGCAGCGTTTGCCAAGTAGACGCTATGACTTCAGAATATAAAATATATAAAAAAAAGAAAAACTGAGAATTCATTACTCGCAGCTCACTCAAAAGAAACACAACTATATAACCGTCACTACGTGTCTGCCTTGATACGGCTCGAGGCCGGCGTCCAGATTTTAAAATGATTTGTTTAAAGAGCGATTGTTTTACTTGTTTCTTTTTCAGTAATAGTAATTACAAGCCCTGGCTTTTTCCATGATTAGAAGAAGGATAATCCGGTAAAGCTCCTCCGATGCGAAGTGTGTGTAAACAGTTCCACCGCAATAAAACTCACGGTAATGTTCAGTGTGTATGAGTGTAGCACAGTATCCACAGCAATAAAACTCACAGTAATGTGCAGTGTGTATGAGTGTATCAAAGAATCCACAGCAATAAAACTCACAGCAATGTGCGTTGTGTATAAGCGTATCACAGAGCTCCACAGCAATAAAACTCACAGTAATGTGCGCTGTGTATGAGTGTATCACGTAGCTTCACAGCAATAAAACTCACAGTAATGTGTGAGGTGTATGAGCGTATCACAGAATCCACAGCAATAAAACTCACAGTATTGTGCAGTGTGTATGAGCGTACCACAGAATCCACAGCAATAAAACTCACAGTAATGTGTGCTGTGTATGAGCGTATCACGGAGCTTCACAGCAATAAAACTCAGTATTGTGCAGTGTGTATGAGTGTATCACAGAGCTCCACAGCAATAAAACTCACAGTAATGTGTGATGTGTATGAGCGTATCACAGAATCCACAGCAATAAAACTCACAGTATTGTGCAGTGTGTATATATTCAATTAAACAAACTCGAGAGCGTGTTACTCTGACAAATTTATCCTGCGAGGCGCCACATGAGAGATGTCTCTCGCGCCTGTAACTTGCCGTTTACTGCTCTGAATTGGGTTGAATCCCAGCGTTTTATTTGCGATGCTTGGAAAGAGGCAACAAAAATGTTTAGTATCATCTTAAACAGCTCTCAGGGTGTTAAGCAGGAGCCGGGCACACACAGCCTCCGCATTCATGTACATAGGTGTTACACAGCATAAATCACGAGAAAACGTACACATTGCACGGAGGAAAATGTAGGATGAACGATACGTCCTCAGAGCGGGATCAAAGACCCCCGTGTGTTCTCAGTCTGACATACAGGAATTCTGTACATGAGTAACATGGCATTAAAATGCTGCCCAGCAGAATGTGGAACGCACATCATATGCCATCTTTACATTCATCTATTTATGAATCCATCTGTCCTGCTTTTCTCTCCTGAAGTCCCATGTATAGGGGCTCCTCTATATATTCAGGGTGTGTGGGTGTGTTTTTAGGGGCTCCTCCATATATTCAGGGTGTCTTTTTAGGGGCTCCTCTATATATTCAGGGTGTGTGGGTGTGTTTTTAGGGGCTCCTCTATATATTCAGGGTGTGCAGGTCTTTTTAGGGGCTCCTCTATATATTCAGGGTGTGCGGGTCTTTTTAGGGGCTCCTCCATATATTCAGGGTGTATGTTGGGGTCCTCCATATATTCAGGGTTGCTTTAGGGGTTCCTCCATATATTCAGGGTGTGCGGGTGTCTTTTTAGGGGTTCCTCCATATATTCAGGGTGTGCGGGTGTGTTTTTAGGGGTCCTCCATATATTCAGGTGGTGCGGGTGTTTTTAGGGGTTCCTCCATATATTCAGGGTGTGCGGGTGTCTTTTTAGGGGCTCCTCCATATATTCAGGGTGTGTGGGTGTATTTTTAGGGGTTCCTCCATATATTCAGGGTGTGCGGGTGGTTTAGGGTTCCTCCATATATTCAGGGTGTGCGGGTGTGTTTTTAGGGTTTCCTCCATATATTCAGGGTGTGCGGGTGTGTTTTTAGGGGTTCCTCCATATATTCAGGTGTGCGGGTGTGTTTTTAGGGGTTCCTCCATATATCAGGGTGTGCGGGTGTGTTTTAGGGGTTCCTCCATATATTCAGGGGTGCGGTATCTTTTAGGGGTTCCTCCATATATTCAGGGTGTGCATATATTGGTGTGGGGTTTTTTAGGGGTTCCTCCATATATTCAGGGTGTGCGGGTGTGTTTTAGGGGTTCCTCCATATATTCAGGGTGTGCGGGTGTGTTTTAGGGGTTCCTCCATATATTCAGGGTGTGTGGGTGTGTTTTTAGGGTTTCCTCCATATATTCAGGTGTGTGGGTGTGTTTTAGGGGTTCCTCCATATATTCAGGGTGTGCGGGTGTGTTTTTAGGGGCTCCTCCATATATTCAGCGTTGTGGGTGTGTTTTTTAGGTGTTCCTCCATATATTCAGGGTGTTAGGGTGTGTTTTTTAGGGGCTCCTCCATATATTCAGGGTGTGCGGGTGTGTTTTTAGGGGTTCCTCCATTATTTCAGGGTGTGCGGGTGTGTTTTTAGAGTTCCTCCATATATTCAGGGTGTGTGGGTGTGTTTTTAGGGGTTCCTCCATATATTCAGGGTGTGCGGGTGTGTTTTTAGGGGCTCCTCCATATTATTCAGGGTGTGTGGTGTGTTTTTTAGGGGCTCCTCCATATATTCAGGGTGTGCAGGTGTATAACCTATACTTTTCCAGCATTAACCTGTACTCTGAATAACTGATCGGGGCAGACCAAAAATTCATTTTAAGATATTTTTCTTCCAGAAAATCTGTTTAAAAGCTTGAATTTGATGAAAAGGCTGCGGCGTCTTTCAAAGACTCTTCACCGAGTTCAATAAAAGTGCATTAATGCCGACATGAGCCGCGTCAATCCATCGCTTTATCCCAGAGATTCCGGGGCAGATGGAGAATCCGAAAACCCAGGTCTGAGAAGGAGGTGCCCATTCATTACTCTCCCCCCTGTAACGGCGCAGGACCAGGAACTTCACTCAGAAACCACATAAATACAACCCCTCCCTGACACAAATCACAGATATAACCCGACCCCTCCCTGACACAAATCACACAGATATAACCCGACCCCTCCCTGACACAAATCACACAGATATAACCCGACCCCTCCCTGACACAAATCACAGATATAACCCGACCCCTCCCTGACACAAATCACACAGATATAACCCGACCCCTCCCTGACACAAATCACACAGATATAACCCGACCCCTCCCTGACACAAATCACACAGATATAACCCGACCCCTCCCTGACACAAATCACACAGATATAACCCGACACAAATCACACAGATATAACCCTCCCTGACACAAATCACACAGATATAACCCGACCCCTCCTGACACAAATCACACAGATATAAACCGACCCCTCCCTGACACAAATCACACAGATATAACCCGACCCCTCCCTGACACAAATCACAGATATAACCCGACCCCTCCCTGACACAAATCACACAGATATAACCCGACCCCTCCCTGACACAAATCACACAGATATAACCCGACCCCTCCCTGACACAAATCACACAGATATAACCCGACCCCTCCCTGACACCAAATCACACAGATATAACCCGACCCCTCCCTGACACAAATCACACAGATATAACCCGACCCCTCTCCCTGACACAAATCACACAGATATAACCCGACCCCTCCCCGACACAAATCACAGATATAACCCGACCCCTCCCTGACACAAATCACACAGATATACCCGACACAAATCACACAGATATAAAACCCTCCCTGACACAAATCACACAGATATAACCCGACCCCTCCCTGACACAAATCACACAGATATAACCCGACCCTCCCTGACACAAATCACACAGATATAACCCGACCCCTCCCTGACACAAATCACAGATATAACCCGACCCCTCCCTGACACAAATCACACAGATATAACCCGACCCCTCCCTGACACAAATCACACAGATATAACCCGACCCCTCCCTGACACAAATCACACAGATATAACCCGACCCCTCCCTGACACAAATCACACAGATATAACCCGACCCCTCCCTGACACAAATCACAGATATAACCCGACCCCTCCCTGACACAAATCACACAGATATAACCCGACCCCTCCCTGACACAAATCACACAGATATAACCCGACACAAATCACACAGATATAACCCGACCCCTCCCTGACACAAATCACACAGATATAACCCGACCCCTCCCTGACACAAATCACAGATATAACCCGACCCCTCCCTGACACAAATCACACAGATATAACCCGACCCCTCCCTGACACAAATCACACAGATATAACCCGACCCCTCCCTGACACAAATCACACAGATATAACCCGACCCCTCCCCGACACAAATCACACAGATATAACCCGACCCCTCCCCGACACAAATCACACAGATATAACCCGACCCCTCCCCGACACAAATCACACAGATATAACCCGACCCCTCCCTGACACAAATCACACAGATATTCAGGATACCCCCCTTTAAATCTCCAGAACACAAAGCGTCTGTGTGCGGTTGTGCAGAGTCAGGTTTCGGGTCCCTTCATGTGGAATGAGAGATGAAAGGTTCTGTGTGTTTAGTTTGGTCCCTCTGGAGAAACAGCTACTTCAGTGATCGCCGCTTTGTGGTCAGGTAAAACATACCTCCAGTATAATAACAGAGAGCATTCTGTGGCACCAACCCCCAAACATCACAGAAAATACTTAATAAACTCATATTTATCCCAAAAGACGACAAAGCACTAATACGAGCGGAAATTAAATTAACAACAACGTACACAGACCACATGGCGAGATTATTCAATGAATCCTTTGTTATCACGCCGAACAGGCACGGAGATTTATCTTCATTTACATATCACCTATATGTGTCTCATTACAAACACTCAGCACTATGTGACTTCTGTGTCATTACCGCAAGACCTGACTCTATGGAGACAGATCCCAGCCTCGGGTATATGTGTGTGACCGTTAATAAAACTTCACCTTGCAAAGTAACATCAGACAATTTAACAGACTCATCCCAAGTCACACGTCCTCATCTTCTCTGCAATCTCCCCTTTTTATTAATATTTATAAATATACCCCCCACCCTCTATGTCACTGTCTGCTCTTCCTTCGCTCTGTCCCTTCTCCCCTCCGTCTCTGTCCCTTCTCCCCTCCGTCTCTGTCCCTTCTCCCCTCCGTCTCTGTCCCTTCTCCCCTCCGTCTCTGTCCCTTCTCCCCTCCGTCCCTGTCCCTTCTCCCCTCCGTCCCTGTCCCTTCTCCCCTCCGTCCCTGTCCCTTCTCCCCTCCGTCCCTTCTCCCCTCCGTCTGTCCCTTCTCCGTCTCTCTGTCCCTTCTCCGTCTCTCTGTCCCTTCTCCCCTCCGTCTCTGTCCCTTCTCCCCTTCGTGTCTCTGTCCCTTCTCCCCTTCGTGTCTCTGTCCCTTCTCCCCTTCGTGTCTCTGTCCCTTCTCCCCTCCGTGTCTCTGTCCCTTCTCCCCTTCGTGTCTCTGTCCCTTCTCCCCTTCGTGTCTCTGTCCCTTCTCCCCTTCGTGTCTCTGTCCCTTCTCCCCTCCGTCTGTCCCTTCTCCCCTCCGTCCCTGTCCCTTCTCCCCTCCGTCCCTGTCCCTTCTCCCCTCCGTCCCTGTCCCTTCTCCCCTCCGTCCCTGTCCCTTCTCCCCTCCGTCCCTTCTCCCCTCCGCCTCTGTCCCTTCTCCCCTCCGCCTCTGTCCCTTATCCCCTCCGCCTCTGTCCCTTATCCCCTCCGCCTCTGTCCCTTATCCCCTCCGCCTCTGTCCCTTATCCCCTCCGCCTCTGTCCCTATCCCCTCCGCCTCTGTCCCTTATCCCCTCCGCCTCTGTCCCTTATCCCCTCCGCCTCTGTCCCTTATCCCCTCCGTCTCTGTCCCTTATCCCCTCCGTCTCTGTCCCTTCTCCCCTCCGTCTCTGTCCCTTCTCCCCTCCGTCTCTGTCCCTTCTCCCCTCCGTCTCTGTCCCTCTCCCCTCCGTCCCTGTCCCTTCTCCCCTCCGTCTCTGTCCCTTCTCCCCTCCGTCTCTGTCCCTTCTCCCCTCCGTCTCTGTCCCTTCTCCCCTCCGTCTCTGTCCTTCTCCCCTCCGTCTCTGTCCCTTATCCCCTCCGTCTCTGTCCCTTATCCCCTCCGTCTCTGTCCCTTCTCCTCTCCGTCCCTGTCCCTTCTCCCCTCCGTCCCTTCTCCCATCCGTCCCTTCTCCCCTCCGTCTCTCTGTCCCTTCTCCGTCTCTCTGTCCCTTCTCCCCTCCGTCTCTGTCCCTTCTCCCCTCCGCGTCTGTCCCTTCTCCCCTCCGCGTCTGTCCCTTCTCCCCTCCGCGTCTCTGTCCCTTCTCCCCTCCGCGTCTCTGTCCCTTCTCCCCTCCGCGTCTCTGTCCCTTCTCCCCTCCGCGTCTCTGTCCCTTCTCCCCTCCGCGTCTCTGTCCCTTCTCCCCTCCGCGTCTCTGTCCCTTCTCCCCTCCGCGTCTCTGTCCCTTCTCCCCTCCGTCTCTGTCCCTTCTCCCCTCCGTCCCTGTCCCTTCTCCCCTCCGCCTCTGTCCTTCTCCATCCGTCCTTCTCCCCTCCGTCTCTCTGTCCCTTCTCCCCTCCGTCTCTGTCCCTTCTCCCCTCCGTCTCTGTCCCTTCTCCCCTCCGTCTCTGTCCCTTCTCCCCTCCGTCCCTGTCCCTTCTCCCCTCCGCCTCTGTCCCTTCTCCCATCCGTCCCTTCTCCCCTCCGTCTCTCTGTCCCTTCTCCCCTCCGTCTCTGTCCCTTCTCCCCTTCGTGTCTCTGTCCCTTCTCCCCTTCGTGTCTCTGTCCCTTCTCCTCTCCGTCTCTGTCCCTTCTCCTCTCCGTCTCTCTGTCCTTCTCCCCTCCGTCTCTCTGATCCTCCTCCCCTCCGTCTCTCTGATCCTCCTCCCCTCCGTCTCTCTGATCCTCCCCTCCGTCTCTCTGATCCCCTCCCCTCCGTCTCTCTGATCCTCCTCCCCTCCGTCTCTCTGATCCTCCTCCCCTCCGTCTCTCTGATCCTCCTCCCCTCCGTCTCTCTGATCCTCCTCCCCTCCGTCTCTCTGATCCTCCTCCCCTCCGTCTCTCTGATCCTCCTCCCCTCCGTCTCTCTCTGATCCTCCTCCCCTCCGTCTCTCTCTGATCCTTCTCCCTTCCGTCTCTCTCTGATCCTTCTCCCTTCCGTCTCTCTGTCCCTTCTCCTTCGTCTCTCTGTCCCTTCTCCTTCGTCTCTCTGTCCCTTCTCCTTCGTCTCTGTCCCTTCTCCTTCGTCTCTCTGTCCCTTCTCCTTCGTCTCTCTGTCCCTTCTCCTTCGTCTCTGTCCCTTCTCCTTCGTCTCTCTGTCCCTTCATGTTAAGCACAGGGAGCACAAACGAGTGCAATCTCTGATGCGCTAATGGTTTTTTTAACCTGTTAGTGTTCGGAATATAATATAGGGGGCTCACGCTGGGGCCACTTAACCTAACGTTAACGTTCACAGATACCGGAGACTAACGCTAGTGGTAAGAATGTAATGTTGGCCACAGTGTTGCAGCTCTGACAAACTCCATAGTGTCACAAAAGTTAAACCCAAAGACCGGCAGGAGAGACTTCACTGTGAAGCTTCCCTGACGCGGCTTAGGTTTAATTTTTGCTGGTGTCTGCGACTTCAAAGAAAAAAACGGCGCAACCTAAGAAACACATTACCTTGTGTTACAGAAACCACAACATATAAGAAACGTGGGAATAAAATTATAAAGAGAGGTAAAAATACATTTTTAAATACTATTAGATTAAGGCAAAAAAACAAGACGACGAACAGTAACGCAGAATTAAAGGGATGTCCCTTGCTTCTCGGATGTCCCTCGCTCCTCACGGTGCCTCGCTCCTCGAATGTCCCTCGCTCCTCACGGTCCCTCGCTCCTCGGATGCCCCCCCCCTCGCTCCTCACGGTGCCTCGCTCCTCACGGTGCCTCGCTCCTCGGATGTCCCTCGCTCCTCACGGTGCCTCGCTCCTCGGATGTCCCTCGCTCCTCACGGTGCCTCGCTCCTCGGATGTCCCTCGCTCCTCACGGTGCCTCGCTCCTCGGATGTCCCTCGCTCCTCACGGTGCCTCGCTCTCGGATGTCCCTCGCTCCTCACGGTGCCTCGCTCCTCGGATGTCCCTCGCTCCTCACGGTGCCTCGCTCCTCGGATGTCCCTCGCTCCTCACGGTGCCTCGCTCCTCGGATGTCCCTCGCTCCTCGGATGTCCCTCGCTCCTCACGGTGCCTCGCTCCTCGGATGTCCCTCGCTCCTCACGGTGCCTCGCTCCTCGGATATCCCTCGCTCCTCGGATATCCCTCGCTCCTCACGGTGCCCCGCTCCTCACGGTGCCTCGCTCCTCGGATGTCCCTCGCTCCTCACTGTGCCTCGCTCCTCGGATGTCCCTCGCTCCTCGGATGTCCCTCGCTCCTCGGATGTCCCTCGCTCCTCACTGTGCCTCGCTCCTCGGATGTCCCTTGCTCCTCACGGTGCCTCGCTCCTCGGATGTCCCTCACTCCTCACGGTGCCTCGCTCCTCGGATGTCCCTCGCTCCTCACGGTGCCTCGCTCCTCGGATGTCCCTCGCTCCTCACGGTGCCTCGCTCCTCGGATGTCCCTCGCTCCTCACGGTGCCTCGCTCCTCGGATGTCCCTCGCTCCTCGGATGTCCCTCGCTCCTCGGATGTCCCTCGCTCCTCGGATGTCCTCGCTCCTCACTGTGCCTCGCTCCTCGGATGTCCCTCACTCCTCACGGTGCCTCGCTCCTCACAGTGCCTCGCTCCTCGGATGTCCCTCACTCCTCACGGTGCCTCGCTCCTCGGATGTCCCTTGCTCCTCACAGTGCCTCGCTCCTCAGATGTCCCTCGCTCCTCACGGTGCCTCGCTGCAGCACGTGGGGTAATAAAGTCGGTTTGACGAGGCTCCGTGTGTGCGGACGCTTTACAGCTAATGTTTCCTGTATAAAGTCGCGGGAGCTGACGCTCTGGGATTCCTGCGGCTCCTGCAGCTGATTTCACTGATTACGATACCAGACTTTAAGAAATCAGGAGGATTTCCCGAAATAACACTGCGTTAACCCAAATCATGAAGATTTTATACCAAAATGAGGAGCCAGTCGCAAAACGTAGGAATTAGGAGCAAAATATAATGGAATAATAATTATAAAAAATTAAAAAAGGCCAGAGGTAAAAAGATTTGTCTCTTAGATTGTAAGCTCTTGAGCATGGTCCCCTTCTCTCGTCCTCAGTGTATATATAACGTGTACATCCCACCCATTGTACAACGCTACGGAATTTGTTGTTGCGTTATAAATTCTTGCAATGCAGATTTTAGGTTTAAGCATTTGGGATAAAAGAGATAATAATTCTTAAATTCAGTTTTATTAACCATTTCAGGCAAAATTCTATCAGTTTATTATTTATTAACCATTTATTTTTATTTCTAAAGGATTTTACCAGAAAGGATACATTGAGATTTCTCCTTTTCAAGCATGTCCTGGGTTCAAGAACATTAAAGTATTAAACCATTTCCAGGCAATATTCTCAGTTTCTCTTTCATTTATCTGACATAAAGATGTTCCGTCTGAAGATTTAAAACTGAAATATTGTCCCCATATGTGCTTCATCATGTTAAATCAGGGGGTAACATGGGAATTCGTGCCCAACCCCCTCCCCCCTCGAGTTGGGGCTAGTATTAATGCCTTTTAGGGTTTCCTGATGTTTTAAAACACAGACCATGCACAACCCGATCAGCCAATGGGACGAAGCGCAGATTATGTAAGAATTCTTAAAGGAAAACTGCCCACACTATGATATACCTGAAAATCCCAGACTCTCTGTATTGTGTCCTCACTGTGTATTATGTGTAACGCAGACATACCAGTGAACCCCAGCAGGGCCGGCCTGTCCATGGAGCAGGGTGGAAGAACAGCTCCAGGCGGCCCTTTGTCAGGGGCGGCAAAATGCAGACCTGTCAAGGGCCGCGGCAATGAGCACCTGCCCTGGACAAAGCACTGGCCCTCCAGCATCCCACGCATGAAGCCAGGTGGTGCACGCTCTCCCACGAGAAGAGCGGCGCCTGTCCCCTTACACGTGCGGGTCGAGGCCTGCACCCTTCTCAAAAGCGAGGCGGAGCCTGTCAGTTTTAGTGGGCCAGGTCCGGTGCTTCTGAAACCCTCCAGCGGGAATCTGAAGCCAGGCCGGGAGCAAAGCCTCAGCCAGAGCCAGAGCCAGGCCGGGAGCCAGAGCCAGGCTGGGAGCCAGAGCCAGGCTGGGAGCAAGGCCTCGGTCAGGACCACAGCCAGCCCTAGACTCAGTGCCAGGCTCGGAGCCAGCCCTGGGGGCCAGGCCCAGAGCAAGCCCTTGGCCAGGCCCCAAGCCGGCTCCGGGGGCAAGGCCACACACAGGCCCCTGGCATGGCACAGATCCAGCCCCGGGGGCCAGGCCTCGACCAGGCCCAGAGCAAGCCCTCACCATGGCACAGATCCAGCCCCAGGGGCCAGGCCCGGAACCAGCCCTCAGCCAGGCACAGATCCGGAGCCAACCACGGTGCCAGGCCTCGACCAGGCCCTCAAGTGTGCTGGAGCTCGACCAGGCCCGACAGCGTCCAACAAGCACTCCATTGTGTGGGTAAGTTTATATGTGTGTGACTGTATGTAGGCATGTGTGACAGTGGGCCGGGATATGTGGGGCTTTGTGATACGCTCATACACACTGCACATTACTGTGAGTTTTATTGCTGTGGATTCTGTGGTACGCTCATACACACTGCACATTACTGTGAGTTTTATTGCTGTGGATTCTGTGGTACGCTCATACACACTGCACATTACTGTGAGTTTTATTGCTGTGATACGCTCATACACACTGCACATTACTGTGAGTTTTATTGCTGTGCAGCTCTGTGATACGCTCATACATGTCACGTGTTTTTATTTGGGGGGGGCAGCATTTCATCTTTCGCTCCAAGCAGCACAGTGACTTGGGCCGGCCCTGACCCCAGGCTCCCTGTATTATGTCCTTTCTCTGTATTATATGTAACATAGACATATCAGTGAATCCCACACACAGTTGTGATGTCATGAGGATTTGCTATCCCTTGCATGGGGAGTTGTTCAGGACCCTTCCCCATAATTCTCTGTCACTGTTCAGCCTGGCAGAGCACCATGGGTAACGTAGTTCCATTATACGCGCAGTGCGGTGGTTACTGAGCCGTTCCTTAGAGCAGGTAAAGTACAGGATGTTCTGTCATTTCCATATTGGGATGAATTCATGAAACGCGGCTTTGTGTGCTTATGCAGATGGTTTGGGTTTACGTGGTCAGGTCAGGCCCCGGTACACACATATAGACATGCCTGTGTCCTGCGTGTCGCTGCTGTCACACTGATAGTGGGGGCTGCGGAGACACAATCCAGGGGGATACATTGTGAATGAATCAGGTGACGCTCAGAATGTTATTACTCTCTGGGACCTGGAAATTCCGGCTAAAATAAAAATAGAACTTTAGGAAAAAGGTGAAATTCTGTTATTTCAAACTAAAATGTACAAATCCAGCAGCAGTTCTCCCCAGAACCCAGTCCAGGGACGGCACCCCTTTGGGTTCCAGCATAGACATCTGACCTCGGTCTACCAGATCTTCGGCTGCCATGACGCTCAGCCGCAGCCAGGCGTGACAGGGTTAACCTGTGAAATAATCTCATTTTTTGGAAGGGCTGGAACGCATTAAGGCGATGATGTAATGTGGATATCTCAAGGCGCCCTGACCGGAACGCAAAATCCCTCGCAGACCTGACAGATGCGAGCGGCTCAAAAGGAGCCTGCATGGGCTTTCATCTGCATAGCGCCAACATATTCCACAGCCTCGTACAGCAGGCGAATGAAACATGCTCAGCAGAGGGTAGATTGTGAGCTGCTCGGTTAGTGGCTAATCCAGGGACCTGTCTCAGTTACAGGGATCAGCAACCGTGAGGATTTGGAAGCAGGTACCGGCAGTGGTGCTGCGCGCCGCCTCCGGTATCGACTCCTGGAGTCCACAGGTCTCTGAAGACCCAAGTGGAGTCACGCTGGGGGCTGCAGGGGGCACTGGGAACGATTTGCTCGCAGCCAGAGCAGACGTCACATCGCGTCTTTCTCTGCACCGCGGGATCAGAGGGAAGTTTTACATTTTTTGGTGGGTTTTTTAACTCCTTCGTTGCCAAACGTGAAACGTGGGAAGTAAAGTTAACGATATCAGGTAAAATAGAAATTCTGCTCAGAGACGGTTATTCCGAAATAGTTAAAAAATGTAAAATCTGCTCTTTTTTTTTCCTCCTGAATTTTAAAGCTTTTTTATTTTTTCATGTATTGTTTCTCCTGAAATATCGTTGGGATAAAATTCTTCTGCGCACAGTATGTGCGTTACAACGCACTAACCGGCGTCCGTCGCAGCGTTGTGATGCTGCGACGGGGCCGGTCACATGCTTGTGCGCGCGTAGCATGCGTCCACCTAGAGATCCTCAACGTCGATGCGCTAGGATGCGCGTCGACGGAGCTGCAAAGCGCGATCCTCCATGGGGGGGGGGCAGGCGGGCGTTGAGTGGAAGGAACGTCAACTCTCAGACTTTCCTTCCACTCTGAGGGTGTAATAACACTATGTCCGTTCTTAAAACTCGCCCCATTTGTTTCTTTGAAGGTATTTTTCAGGACATAACATTCTGCGGAATTCCTAATTGTTAGAAAGCTTAACTATTGGAACGACGGCAGGTGGAATATTGCAGGAGTGAGCGTTGCCGAATGGGAGTTGGTTTGCGAATCGGCAACACTTTTGGTTTCAATTCTGTGCCGCCGGACAATAACAAGGGGATCGTCTCTGTCGATTGAAGAGGACGTCAGTGACTGATCAGCTGGATGTTTACAATCGTGGCACTTCTGTCGAGAGGAGAGGATGCAGCCAATGGGATCTCTGAGAGAGAGGATGCAGCCAATGGGATCTCTGAGAGAGAGGATGCCGCCAATGGGATCTCTGAGAAAGAGGATGCCGCCAATGGGATCTCTGAGAGAGAGGATGCCGCCAATGGGATCTCTGAGAGAGAGGATGCAGCCAATGGGATCTCAGAGAGAGAGGATGCAGCCAATGGGATCTCAGAGAGGATGCCGCCAATGGGATCTCAGAGAGAGGATGCAGCCAATGGGATCTCAGAGAGAGAGGATGCAGCCAATGGGATCTCAGAGAGAGAGGATGCAGCCAATGGGATCTCAGAGAGAGAGGATGCAGCCAATGGGATCTCAGAGAGAGAGGATGCAGCCAATGGGATCTCAGAGAGAGGATGCCGCCAATGGGATCTCAGAGAGAGGATGCCGCCAATGGGATCTCAGAGAGAGGATGCCGCCAATGGGATCTCAGAGAGAGGATGCCGCCAATGGGATCTCAGAGAGAGGATGCCGCCAATGGGATCTCAGAGAGAGAGGATGCAGCCAATGGGATCTCAGAGAGAGGATGCCGCCAATGGGATCTCAGAGAGAGAGGATGCAGCCAATGGGATCTCAGAGAGAGAGGATGCAGCCAATGGGATCTCTGAGAGAGAGGATGCAGCCAATGGGATCTCAGAGAGGATGCCGCCAATGGGATCTCAGAGAGGATGCCGCCAATGGGATCTCAGAGAGAGGATGCCGCCAATGGGATCTCTGACAGAGAGGATGCAGCCAATGGGATCTCTGACAGAGAGGATGCCGCCAATGGGATCTCAGAGAGGATGGATGGCCCCCCTCCCTCCAATGTGATAATATACTGATTGGATACACAATTAAGAATACTGGAATAAAAGGAGGTCAAGGGACCTACAGACTCATTACCGCTGAGGAAGCCGTGGGGTATACATGCCCAGGTGAAACGCGTTCGGTTGTATCTACATTTTTTATTCCATCTTTTTATTGGCTATTATGTGGCCTTATTGGAAATTAAGTCCATTTTTTTTACTAATGCGATTTTAAGGCCGTCATTTCCTATATACGTATAAGGCTTTTGCTCCTGGGCGCATGAGAGGCAAGAGAGCCTGTATCGGCTCAGGAACATGTGAGTGGACCAACTTATATGTACCTTTGGTAAAGCTCTTTCCAACCTGCACCATGATGTTCTTCTTTTATCCTGAGGCTACCTGGAGATACTATTCGTGATGGAGGCTGGTGGGGGGGGGCATGTGAAACCCACTCACGAGTGAATATACTAGCGCCAGGCTAGGCTCTTTAAAGTGTGAGTTTTAGTCCACCTTCTTTATACTCACTGTATTACGCGATGTTATGTTTATTCTGATCCTTATTATGGAAACACACAGCTGATTCAAGCTAAGTAATTATCCGTTTGTGTGTCAATTGACTATCCTTATAACACTGGCAAGCGCCACACCCCTCTCTCTCTATTTTCATTTTATCATTATATTTGGTGTCGAAATTAGGGATGACACGTGTGGGTGTATTGGCGATCATGCTTTTTTTGGTTCCTCTTCTGACCACCACTCCATATATTGCGCCTATACAGGGATTTACACTCATTATAACCCCCTGAATCTTATCCCTGTACAGCAGCTACTGACCCCACAGCTCTCCCTGTATTCTGTCAAATCCCTGGCTGCTGGAATGCTGCAGTAAAGTTTGTCACAGTGAGGGGGGCCATTTGCAGCTTTGTTACAGTAACCCAGGGTATATAAAGTATCCTATACAGAGTATACAGGGGTCAAAGTAGAGTAAAAAGCCGCTAACTCCAAGCCACAAGCAAATTTTGCAGGCAAGGTAGCGGAAGAGTGTCAGCGTACCCAGAGCATCATGGGAAGATGGCCGACCCAAATCTCAAACTTCTTTATAGGTAATGAATGTTTGTAAACAACCCAACGCCGTGTCCGGGGAATGTGAACACACACACACACACACCCAGCGAGGAAACTTTGGAGCCAAATTCACGTCATGAAGAGCAAGGCTCAGATCTGTCGGTAGATTTACACCGAATATTGCAGAATTTTAGGTGAAATTTAAAGAGCCGGCGGCTACCGACCTCCCGGACCTGTCGAGCTCGGTCACTGCAGCGCAGGAAACATGGAAAGCAGGAGGGAGACTGAGGACTGGCTGCAGGAAAGCGTGTCGCACAGTGAGTGCGGGCGCAGAATAATATTTACATTTCTTTGTTGTTGTTTATTGTATTTTATATCAGTACATTATACAATCGGTCGGTCACTCTATAGAACCAGTTCCCTCCCTATTGCTCGACTGCAACTCCCATCACCCTCTCAGATAAACTGTATCCTACACGACGTGAGCCTTTTTGCCGGGTCATGGTTGACACCGCACGGCAAAAGCCAGATGTTTACCCGTCTCCCCAGATGTAAAGGCAGGCAGAGTCTGCCTGACAGGCGGAAACAAGCAGACGCGCCGCGCGGCTCCCGGCGGAAGTCTTCCCGTAAAGGGTGAGAAATAAAGGTTCAGGCCTGGACATGGCGGAGCTTCTAACACTTCCGTAGTTCTGTTTTGTCTACAGGGGAAAATCAAAAAGAAAATTCACCGACCGTCCATAAAGAGATGCAATATCAAAAAAAATATTCCAGCATGCGGCATTAAATTCTGGTTTTATTGCATCAGCAGAACAACGTTTCAACCTGCAACCAGGTCTTTGTCAAGTAGCAAGCAACCTGAACTGAACTTTATTTCATAAAGAGATGCAGTACAAAAAAAGAAGCCACTGCAGGAATATCATTGTACTGCGCTGTGCCGTAGGCTGGTGATTCAATAAACATAAGAAAGTTTACGTTGGAGTTTTGCCTCGTTTTCACCTGTTAGTTACTGTACATGACCTTAAAGTCGGCACAGAGACTCGATGTCCTCAATATTCAGAGGAAATGGATCGGCTAAAGCTTCCCGGGGAGAACTTGGCACATCTGGACTCGCCGGTACCCCCAGACGGCGATGTTGGGGTCTGCAGCAGTCGATACGGATTGCCCTAACCCAATATTTATACAATGTTTGGGTTTTTTGTTACTTTTCACTGTTTTTTTTTTCAGTTTGTGGTTTCAGTGTTCCTGGAAATCGGTCCCGGATGGAAGCTCCAAGCACTGATTCTCTATTCACATCTGTAAACTGATGCTCGCTCCCTGGCTCGCTTATGGCCCCTCTGCACCCCTGCGGCATTAACCCTTTCCTCCCTTCGTCCTATTTAGACAAATGTGCCCTCCGGCACTGTGGGTAGGAACACTCGGTGATCACCACCAGGAGAAACCATGGAACTTATACAAGACTAGGTAACACATTATATATATATGTATCTACCGTATATAAATCAGCATTTCTGCAGTATATATACACACACATGTAAATATTTATAAAGGATTTAGAACTTTTATAAAAGCTCTCAGCTGGAAGCAGGACTCCACCCCCACCAGGAGATCTTGACAGATGAGCTTACACTTTAACAGATGTTACGGTGTGACGGAAAACCCACTGTTATTTATTATGCGTCGGCATTTTAGGGGCCAAAAGTGAAGGAAAGTGACTTATTCTTTCCTGCTTATATACATATCTTAGTGGAGTAATATATCCCATGTGGTCACTCACGCACTGCGGGAGCCTGAGCATAAGTCTGTCCGTCCATTTACACGGAAATATGTATACATATATTTGTGATAAGTCAGTATATTTATATGTAAATTCAAATATATATATATATATATAATATATATATATAAAAAACTGCATCATAATTTGTATATATTTTACCCACATGTTTACTGTTACCAGTATATACTGTATATCTAAATGAAGGAGTTATATATGAATGCAAACAATAAATATATATCCTTCTTTTGTAGATTTGTGTATATACATAAAAATGGATCAGAAATTGAATATGTTTGCACAAATTGCTGTTACAGGTGATATACAGGTTATACCGGCTGCTGCATTATATCTGATAAATATTTACACACGTTACTGGTACTAGCTGTGTATAGTGATACATTGTGTCTGGTACTAGCTGTGTATAATATGTATGTATATAGTGTGATACATTGTGTCTGGTAAATATTCACACTTTCCTGTAATTCCTGTGTATTTAGCTTTTTCAATATTTTAGGCTAGGGTCAGACGAACGTATTTTTCGCGTTGTCCGTGAAAAAGTGCGTTCGAACGAATGGACGTATTTTTTCACGGAATACGCGATAGCGGTCATAAGATGCACATTTTCGTCCGCGATTTTGTACAGATCATCAATAAAACACTTTTTACGTCTGGACGTTATGTTGGCCGGACATTAGCAGCGTCTGACGTCTCCCAATCACGCAAACACGCCGCTATGCGGACGCAGCGCACTCTGTACGTCAGTACTAGCGGTATCACGTTCTCGAAAAAATGCGTTTGTTTGCCACTTGCGTTGCGCGGCCGCACTTTCGTGCGGCCGTACGTCGTATATTGCCTGTCATTTGCTGCTACTACGGCCGTGATAAAGTGCGGCTGCACGCGCGTTCGCACTGCATTCGTCTGACCCTAGCCTTAAAGGGACGGAATAAAACACAGGAGAGCACTGAGCATTAATCTGCCTCCCCTCCAGTACCTGGAGCTCCAGCTTCAGTATCCTCATTCCATAGAGCAGTATGAGTAATGGGGGGATGCTGGATGGGACCCCCAACATGCACAGCCTCTTACCATATAGCCATCCTGCTCTTGGGGTAGTCCAGCTTGTCAATACAGTCCAGGTAGTAAGGCAGAGTGTGGGCTGCATTCCTGGCTATGATGGCAATCAGGACCCTGGGCTTCTGCATAGAGGATTCTGGCAGAGGGTCCTGCTTGAGGGTGGGCTCCTGGGCTGCACACAGCACACACAGCCACAGGGGCAAGAGATGCCAGGAGGGAGATCCTCTCCATCCAGCACTGACAGCAGCAGCCATGACCCACCACCAGCAGCAGCAGCTCCTGCACTCCCAGGGATCCCAGGCTCTGCACTAGCCCTGCATGGGGGATGGAGCTGTAACCTGAGAGCAGGGGCAGCACTGGGGGTTTGGGGGCCCAATAGAAAGAAGCTGGGGGCAGGCATGTGTGTGAATGGGGACCAGCAGCCCCTGGCTAATAAAGCCTCCCATTCTGCTGCATAGACACAATGTGACACATCAAAGAAACCAGGGATTTATTGTATCCAGTGTGTGCACACACCCAGGGCTGATTCTACACCTGGGAAGGTGAACTAGCTGGGCACAGGAGCTTGCAATCTAAATCTCCTGCATGAAAATGAGCAATTCTTTCCTCTATCTCAAACTCTTACCTTTAAAGTGCACGGATTAGGGAGCAAAAGCCCCTATATTGGGTCCAAGTACCTCTGTTCCACTTTTCCTCTTAATGTCCCCCTTTTTAGGGGTTCCTCCATATATTCAGGGTGTGCGAGTGTCTTTTTAGGGGCTCCTCCATATATTCAGGGTGTGTGGGTGTTTTTAGGGGTTCCTCCATATATTCAGGGTGTGTGGGTGTGTTTTTAGGGGTTCCTTCATATATTCAGGGTGTGTGGGTGTCATTTTAGGGTTCCTTCATATAGTCAGGGTGTGCGGGTGTCTTTAGGGGCTCCTCCATATATTCAGGGTGTGCGGTTGTCTTTTTAGTGGTTCCTTCATATATTCAGGGTGTGCGGGTGTTTTTAGGGGTTCCTTCATATATTCAGGGTGTGTTTTTAGGGGCTCCTCCATATATTCAGGGTGTGTGTGTGTCATTTTAGGGTTCCTTCATATATTCAGGGTGTGCGGGTGTCTTTTTAGGGGCTCCTCCATATATTCAGGGTGTGTGGGTGTGTTTTTAGGGGTTCCTCCATATATTCAGGGTGTGTGGGTGTCTTTTTAGGGGTTCCTCCATATATTCAGGGTGTGCGGGTGTTTTTAGGGGTTCCGTCATATATTCAGGGTGTGTTTTTAGGGGCTCCTCCATATATTCAGGGTGTGTGGGTGTGTTTTTGGGGATCCTCCATATATTCAGGGTGTGCGGGTTATTTTTAGGGGCTCCTCCATATATTCAGGGTCTGGATTTTTTTTAACCGCATTTCCCATCATGCTCAGCCGGTCCTGAGCAGCCTGCACTGCATGTAGTCGTGGGATATATACAGGGTCAGCCAGTTCTGCTCGAAATGTCGCTCACACTGTACAAAGCTTTTTATGTGACGAGAAGTCATTTCACGTGCCTTAGCGTCTGCTTGTTACATTTACACGAAGGTGAGAAAAACCACATGTAATAAAGAAAAAATTGAGACCCGTGTGAGCGCTACATACAGATGCAAGAAAAAGTATGTGAACCCTTTGGGATTACGTGGAGTTTTGCATGAATTGGTCATAGAATGTCTCTGATCTTCATCTAAGTCACAACAATTTGAAAAACAGTCTGCTTAAAATAATACAACACAAACATTATATGTTTTCATGTGTTTATTGAACAGAACATGTAAACATTCACAGTGCAGGGTGGAAAAAGTATGTGAACCTTTGGACTTAATAACTGGTTGACCCTCCTTTGGCAGCAATAACCTCAACCAAACGTTTCCTGTAGTTGCAGATCAGACCTGCACAACGATCTGGAGTAATTTTGGACCACTCCTCTTCACAAAACTGTTTCAGTGTAGCAATATTCTTGGGATGTCTGGTGTGAATCACTCTCTTAAGGTCATGCCACAGCATTTCAATCGGTTGAGCTCAGGACTCTGACTGGGCCACTCCAGAAGGCGTATTTTGTTTTGTTGAAGCCATTCTTTTGTTGAATTACTTGTATGCTTTGGGTCATTGTCCTGTTGCATCACCCATCCTCTGCGGAGCTTCAGTTGGCGGACAGATGGTCTTACGTTTTCCTGCAAAATGTCTTGATAAACTCTGAAATTCATTTTTCCATCAATGACAACAATCCGTCCAGGCCCTGAGGCAGCAAAGCAGCCCCAAACCATGATGCTCCCTCCTCCATGTTTTACAGTGGGGATGAGGTTTTGATGTTGCTGTGCCTTTTTTTCTCCACACATAGTGTTGTGTGTTTTTTCCAAACAACTCAATTTTGGTTTCATCTGTCCACAGAATATTTTGCCAGTAGTGCTGTGGAACATCCAGGTGCTCTTTTGCAAACTTCAAACGTGCTGCAATATTCTTTTTGGACAGCAATGGCTTCCTCCGTGGTGTCCTCCCATGTACTCCATTCTTGTTTAATGTTTTCCTTATTGTAGATGTGTCAACATAAATGTTAGCATGTGCCAGAGATTTCTGTAAGTCTTTAGCTGACACTCTAGGATTCTTCTTTACCTCATTAAGCATTCTGCGCTGTGCTCTCGCAGTCATCTTTACAGGACGACCACGCCTAGGGAGAGTAGCAACAGTGCTGAACTTTCTCCATTTGTAGACAGTCTGTCTTACCGTGGACACATGAACATCAAGGCTTTTGGAGATACTTTTGTAACCCTTTCCAGCTTCATGCAAGTCAACAATTCTTGACCGTAGGTCTTCTGAGAGCTCTTTTCTGCGAGGCATGGTTCACATCAGGCAGTGCTTCTTGAAACCAGTAAACCCAAAACTGGTGTGTGTTTCTAAAGGGCAGGACAGCTTTCAGCAACACATCCAATAATATCACACTGATTGGACTCAAGGTTGGCTCACTCCTGGCTCCAATTAGCTCTTGGAGAAGTCATTAGGCTAGGGGTTCACATACTTTTTCCACCCTGCACTGTGAATGTTTACATGTTCTGTTCAATAAACACATGAAAACATATAATGTTTGTGTTGTATTATTTTAAGCAGACTGTGTTTTTCAAATTGTTGTGACTTAGATGAAGATCAGAGCACATTTTATGACCAATTCATGCAAAACTCCCAAAGGGTTCACATACGTTTTCTTGCAACTGTATAACGTATGTGAAGGGCCAAATGAAATACAGAGGCTCATTCGCTAAACTGCCATAAAAAGACACCTGACAGCACAGGCAACGCACGTTTACCTGGTATTTGCCTGTTGACTCGGTTTTGCATCGTAATACATCAAATAGCAATCAATAGCTTATAAAACCTCACTGGCAAATTTTTTGTAAGCAGGTTCTTTAAACAATATTATTTGTTTTATCTCTCTCCTTTTCACCATTTCGTACTGTAAAACAAGCTGCAAGAATCTGCCACAAACTCCCTAACAAAAGGCTCAGCAAACTTTACTGCAGCATTCCAGCAGCCAGGGATTTGTCAGAATACAGGGAGAGCTGTGGGGTCAGTCGCTGCTGTACAGAGATAAAATTCAGGGGGTTATAATGAGTGTAAATCCCTGTATAGTACAGATACAAGGTGTTGCTGTAATTGCCATACACAGGCATTATGCAGCACATACAGATACAAGGTGTTGCTGTAATTGCCACACACAGGCATTATGCGGCACATACAGATACAAGGTGTTGCTGTAATTGCCATACACAGGCATTATGCAGCACATACAGATACAAGGTGTTGCTGTAATTGTCATATACAGGCATTATGTGGCACATACAGATACAAGGTGTTGCTGTAATTGCCACACACAGGCATTATGTGGCACATACAGATACAAGGTGTTGCTGTAATTGCCACACACAGGCATTATGCGGCACATACAGATATTGCATTGCTAATAATCTCATTCTGATCACTACAAACCCCCATAAGCAGGAGATATCACCATTTTACTTTCTGTCTGCAGCACATTTACTGCATCTGCCTGTATGTGGATAATGCAGACCCTGTGTAAGCAGGGGATCTCACCAATTTATTATCTGTCTGCAACACATTTACTAACACAAAGGCAATTCTGCCTGTATGCTGATAATGCAGACCCGGTGTTACATTGTGCCAGATAGGGGACAGCATCTAGAGTTTAAAACCTTTCATCCCAGTGATATTACTGTAAAAGGATAAACCAATACGCGAAAAATTTTAAATGAGCAAAATTACATTATTTTAACCATCTCAAAAGAACAAATTCTGTGCAAAATACCAAATTTCCATATATTTAATTGTTAATTTTGCATCCATGTTTCAAATAAATGTTATGATAAAATGTTTTTCATCAAAAAGTGCTTGGTAGTTAAAGGGTTAAATGGAGATTCTGGTTATTTGGTGAATCTTTTATTTTATCTTGCAATTACAATATGCTGGTGGAAATTATATATATACATACACACTGTGCGTACCCTGTACACACACACACACACACACACAGAGGTAATCAGAGCATTGTACAGCACTGCAGAATTTGTTGGTGCTCCAGGAATAATATATATATGAGCAGTTATTAGAAATTAGATAGCACCAACAAACTCCAGAGCGCTGTACAATGGGGCAGTAGGATGAGATGCTGTATACAGTAAAGCCAGGGTGCTTATTATTTTTCCGCGCACGTTTGGTTCTAAACTAAACCCCTTTGTGAGCGACACCGGGCTGCGCTCGTCCGTCTGGGCAGCACATGTTTATGGTTTGTTTCTCGAGGGCCAATTCCTGTTCTCCATACTGTAAATTAGAGGATGTGGGCAAAGAAACCGCGCACCTTGTACCTGCCAGGAGGACCCGGCACACAGCCCAGTACGTACATCTGTCTGCTATAAGGGTCAGCATGTCCCAAGCAGCAGGAGGCCCAGGTCACAGGAGCTTACAATCTAGAGGAGCAGAGGGTCCGGCTTGCAGGAGCTTACAATCTAGAGGAGCAGAGGGCCCGGCTCACAGGAGCTTACAATCTAGAGGAGCACAGGGTCCGGCTCACAGGAGTTTACAATCTAGAGGAGCAGAGGGTCCGGCTCACAGGAGCTTACAATCTAGAGGAGCAGAGGGTCCGGCTCACAGGACCTTACAATCTAGAGGAGCAGAGGGTCCGGCTCACAGGAGCTTACAATCTAGAGGAGCAGAGGGTCCGGCTCACAGGAGCTTACAATCTAGAGGAGCAGAGGGTCCGGCTCACAGGAGTTTACAATCTAGAGGAGCAGAGGGTCCGGCTCACAGGAGTTTACAATCTAGAGGAGCAGAGGGCCCGGCACACAGGAGCTTACAATCTAGAGGAGCAGAGGGTCCGGCACACAGGAGCTTACAATCTAGAGGAGCAGAGGGTCCGGCTCACAGGAGTTTACAATCTAGAGGAGCAGAGGGTTCGGCTCACAGGAGTTTACAATCTAGAGGAGCAGAGGGTCCGGCTCACAGGAGTTTACAATCTAGAGGAGCAGAGGGTCCGGCTCACAGGAGTTTACAATCTAGAGGAGCAGAGGGTCCGGCTCACAGGAGTTTACAATCTAGAGGAGCAGAGGGTCCGGCTCACAGGAGTTTACAATCTAGAGGAGCAGAGGGTCCGGCTCACAGGAATTTACAATCTAGAGGAGCAGAGGGTCCGGCTCACAGGAGTTTACAATCTAGAGGAGCAGAGGGTCCGGCTCACAGGAGCTTACAATCTAGAGGAGCAGAGGGTCCGGCTCACAGGAGTTTACAATCTAGAGGAGCTGAGGGTCCGGCTCACAGGAGCTTACAATCTAGAGGAGCAGAGGGTCCGGCTCACAGGAGCTTACAATCTAGAGGAGCAGAGGGTCCGGCACACAGGAGCTTACAATCTAGAGGAGCAGAGGGTCCGGCTCACAGGAGCTTACAATCTAGAGGAGCAGAGGGCCGGCTCACAGGAGTTTACAATCTAGAGGAGCAGAGGGTCCGGCTCACAGGAGTTTACAATCTAGAGGAGCAGAGGGTCCGGCTCACAGGAGCTTACAATCTAGAGGAGCAGAGGGTCCGGCTCACAGGAGTTTACAATCTAGAGGAGCAGAGGGTCCGGCTCACAGGAGCTTACAATCTAGAGGAGCAGAGGGTCCGGCTCACAGGAGCTTACAATCTAGAGGAGCAGAGGGTCCGGCTCACAGGAGTTTACAATCTAGAGGAGCAGAGGGTCCGGCTCACAGGAGCTTACAATCTAGAGGAGCAGAGGGTCCGGCTCACAGGAGTTTACAATCTAGAGGAGCAGAGGGTCCGGCTCACAGGAATTTACAATCTAGAGGAGCAGAGGGTCCGGCTCACAGGAGTTTACAATCTAGAGGAGCAGAGGGTCCGGCTCACAGGAGCTTACAATCTAGAGGAGCAGAGGCCCGGCTCACAGGAGTTTACAATCTAGAGGAGCAGGGGGCCCGGCTCACAGGAGCTTACAATCTAGAGGAGCAGAGGGTCCGGCTCACAGGAGCTTACAATCTAGAGGAGCAGAGGGTCCGGCTCACAGGAGTTTACAATCTAGAGGAGCAGAGGGTCCGGCTCACAGGAGCTTACAATCTAGAGGAGCAGAGGGTCCGGCTCACAGGAGTTTACAATCTAGAGGAGCAGAGGGTCCGGCTCACAGGAGCTTACAATCTAGAGGAGCAGAGGGTCCGGCTCACAGGAGTTTACAATCTAGAGGAACAGAGGGTCCGGCTCACAGGAGTTTACAATCTAGAGGAGCAGAGGGTCCGGCTCACAGGAGCTTACAATCTAGAGAGCAGAGGGTCCGGCTCACAGGAGCTTACAATCTAGAGGAGCAGAGGCTCCGGCTCACAGGAGTTTACAATCTAGAGGAGCAGAGGCCCGGCTCACAGGAGCTTACAATCTAGAGGAGCAGAGGGCCGGCTCACAGGAGCTTACAATCTAGAGGAGCAGAGGGTCCGGCTCACAGGAGTTTACAATCTAGAGGAGCAGAGGGTCCGGCTCACAGGAGTTTACAATCTAGAGGAGCAGAGGGTCCGGCTCACAGGAGTTTACAATCTAGAGGAGCAGAGGGTCCGGCTCACAGGAGTTTACAATCTATAGGAGCAGAGGGTCCGGCTCACAGGAGTTTACAATCTAGAGGAGCAGAGGGTCCGGCTCACAGGAGTTTACAATCTAGAGGAGCAGAGGGCCCGGCTCACAGGAGTTTACAATCTAGAGGAGCAGAGGGTCCGGCTCACAGGAGCTTACAATCTAGAGGAGCAGAGGGTCCGGCTCACAGGAGTTTACAATCTAGAGGAGCAGAGGGTCCGGCTCACAGGAGCTTACAATCTAGAGGAGCAGAGGGCCCGGCTCACAGGAGCTTACAATCTAGAGGAACAGAGGGTCCGGCTCACAGGAGTTTACAATCTAGAGGAGCAGAGGGCCCGGCTCACAAGAGTTTACAATCTAGAGGAGCAGAGGGTCCGGCTCACAGGAGCTTACAATCTATAGGAGCAGAGGGTCCGGCTCACAGGAGTTTACAATCTAGAGGAGCAGAGGGTCCGGCTCACAGGAGCTTACAATCTAGAGGAGCAGAGGGCCCGGCTCACAAGAGTTTACAATCTAGAGGAGCAGAGGGTCCGGCTCACAGGAGCTTACAATCTAGAGGAGCAGAGGGTCCGGCTCACAGGAATTTACAATCTAGAGGAGCAGAGGGTCCGGCTCACAGGAGTTTACAATCTAGAGGAGCAGAGGGTCCGGCTCACAAGAGCTTACAATCTAGAGGAGCAGAGGGTCCGGCTCACAGGAGTTTACAATCTAGAGGAGCAGAGGGTTTCATTATTTGCTGTGCATTTCCATGTTATAGAGCAGTGGTTCCCAGACATGGTCCTCAGGTCTTCTCTAACAGGACAGGTTTGCAGGATCTCCTTTAGGAAATGCAGACTGAATCCTGCAATCACTGGAGCAGCAAATCATATCACATGTGCTGTGCTTCACATCCTGCAAACCTGGCCTGTTACTGGTACTGGAGGACAGGGTAGGGAAACACACGGTGATAGAGGAATTCTGGGTTCCAGGTCTCTATGTTGAGGTTATTGATCTGATAAATCAGTGCTGCTCCTCCTCCTATCCCCGGAACGTTTTGTTCCGCCCTGTTTCCGGGGGGGACGCTCTGGTCGCCGCACCGCGCCTTCTGCTGTTGTCATGGACGCCAGTCGTGTCGGAATGGAGGTCAGTGCCAGCAGCGGTACCGTCACCCGTGAGGAGGAGGAGCTATGGATCCGGCAGCACCCGCGGGTGAGTGAGCGCTCTCCGTGTTTAGAGCTGACACGATGATGCAGGCCTGGGGCCGCCATGTTTGTCACTGGCACCTGCTGCAGGGAAGTGCAGGAAAAGCGCTGCCCTTCAGGGCGCGGGAGTCAGGCGCTGATTTATGAGCTTCTGAATCCGGTGGCACTGTGTGGGTTAATTATTACACCCTCTGTCCCACCTCCCCCCCTTCACAGGGTGTGAATTCTCCCTCATGCATGGGGAGCACTTTTCATGTGGCGCAGTTTGTAGGAGTGATATGTTTCCTGGGGGTGCAGGAGGGTCTCACTGCCCTAACACCCCCCCCCCCCCCTCCTCATGTGAGGCCAGAGAGCTGCCCTCCCTGTGCCTGTGTGTGTGTATATATATATATATATAATAGCATGTGGTGTTTTTAGGTGACATTTGATTTGTAAATGTTAAAAAATCACATTATGATAGAAATTGACACAATTTAGAAAAACATGGCCTCCTCGGATCAGCGTTCCACCACAGCTTCCAGAACCTTCCATGTTAAAACCAGCGTTTTATGCATTGACACCCATTATTTATTATTACGGTTTATAAGAAAAGTCGGCGGACGTCTCCCCTCCCGCCCTGATCACATGTGCTTTACCCACCCCATAAGAGTGCGCGGTCGCACAGGCGTGCACGGCAGAAGCCGCAATTCCACCCAGATTGTGCGAGTCCTGTAACGTGGAAGTTCGTCGCTATGCTCGGAGTTTCACCGTGTTGCAATTCATCTATTTTTTTCACTAAGCTGTTAGTTATCCTGTATTTGGAGAATTGACGGCAAAATACGGTGCGATTCGGCGGCACCGAAATTACCCCATTGAAGATTATCGTGTCTCCTATTCACAGAATGCTGAATTGCACAAAAATAATGGAAAAATGCCCAGATTTCCGGTTTTTCAGTTCGACAGATTTAAACCAGTGAATCCCATAGGATTCAATGTAAAAGCGTAAAGCGTTAAGCAAAGGGCACCAAACGGCAAATTTTCTGGCAGTTTGCCTATTCAGAAAGCTGTCGCTTTCTCCAAATATTGGCTAATCGGCGGCAAAATATGGTGCAGTTTGCCGCAATTCGGCAGATCTTCTGCAGCAGTAAATTGTCCAAATAATGAAGTAATGGTAAATCTATCCAGAGACGCCGAACTGCACCGAAATGGTCAGTGACGTGCCCAGTTTTTCGGTGATTCAGCTCGACAGGTTTAAACAGTCGAATCCCATAGGATTTAATGTAAAAAAAGAAAAATATTACTGCTTTCCTTATTTTTTTTAGGCTTTATTTTTTGGGATATTTTTGAATCTTTTTGTTTGTTTAATTCTGTAACAGTTTTTTATTATTATAGTAATTTTGCTTTATTCTTTCCATGCATTTTTATTGTTTTTTAATGCCAGTTAGAGGAATATTTTTTTTTTTTTTTTTTGTAAAACCCCTTTTGTATTTTGTTTTTGGTGACCTCTTTTTATTTTTTAACAGACTTTTTTTTTTTATAATTTATTTTTATTTTACATTACTCTTATTAGCATTAATTTTGACGATACCCATTCGGTGTTTTTTGCTGATAACTGCTTTGGCGACTCGGTGACCATTCGCTAAATTGTGTATTGACAGTACATTTAAATGGTATCGACGAAACGTGTGTTTCGACTGTATTATTCAGTTTCCTTTTTTTTGTGTTCCCCTCTAGTTCAGAGAGATGATGTCTTTGGAGGTGTCGGACCCCGAGCAGGTGTACGCGGCGTTCCTGGTGTACACAGACCTGGTGGAAGGTAATTCATATTTTTTTTTTTTTTTTTTTGTTTTACTGAGATTTCACATAGAGGTATGAATGAGGGCGATTCTCAGCGACCGGCACAATGCAGACAGAAATCCAGGGTTTCTATACACAGTGCGGCGCTTACATCATGTGACGCCTTTCCCTGGATAAAACAGAGGGGTCACTTCTCAGCATTCCCGGCTCATCTCACGGCGCGCCCAACCAGCCGTGCTTATTTCTCAACCACGCGTTAACAATCCCGGCCCCTCGCCCCCTTTCTGGCCGGCAGCCTCTGCTCAGCCCGGGGTCACTGTGTCTTTTCAGCTCATTAAATAACGACAGTTATTGCAGACGCTGAACCGTTTAAAGTGCACCTGTCGTACTCACCTGCTGGCGCCGCCATAATCTGTTTCCTATTGGCTGGCTCTTCTGATCCAGATGAACACCGGCAGCTTTCGCTAGATGGCGGTGCTTCATATGTGCTTTATTAGTGGCGCAACCCACGGACCACACCTGAATGTCATAACCTGAGTGCACCTACACTTACTAACATTTATATAGCGCCCCATAATGTGCGGCGTTGTACATAGGTTGCCAGGTCGTCCAAGGAAATCAAGGCAGGTCTCCTGCAGCGTATGGGTAATACATGTTGCGGGGTGGCATTTTTAATGCACTGCGCATCAGCATGAATACATTATATGCATCCAGGAAAACATAATTTATTCATGCTGAATTGCAGCGCATGAAAAAATGCCGCCCCGCAACATGTATTATCCATATTCTGCGGGTAAGAAATCCTAAAGGAATCCCAGGTGACCTGCCTTGTTTTCCTTCCTGCAGCATATGAATTATACATGTTGCAGGGCAGCACTTATCTCTGTGCTCTCCCTCTGCATGAAATGGTAATATGTGCCCAGGGAAACATGGCTGATCTGACTCTTGGCAGTTTCGTGACTTTCTAGGGGCCCCGCACTGTGTGTTTTGGGTTTAAATTGTTACCTGGCCTCATTGTAGCAACAAACCTTTTAAAGTTGCTGAAACAATGTTACGTGCGTTTTACTCCAGTCAGGAATTGGTGCGACGTGCAGATCGCTGGCTCGGCCGACCTCCGCCTCATCTACCTGCAAGGACTGGAGAAAGACGATGCCACGCCGCAGTGGATCATCCCCACCACCGTCTCCACCTCACACAGTCACGAACGGTAAGTCAGGAGCCCTGCGCGTATCAAAAGCTTCAAATAATAAGAATATGCACCTTTTTTTTTTTTTCTTTTTTAATGACTTATTTTATCCTGTACAGAAATATCACTGGGATGAAAGGTTGTAAACTCTAGATAGTGTCCCTTATCTGGCACAATGTCACACAGGGTCTGCATTATCAGCATACAGGCAGATGCAGTAAATGTGCTGCAGACAGATAATAAAATGGTGAGATCTCCTGCTTATGGGGGTTTGTAGTGATCAGAATGAGATTATTAGCAAAGCAATATCTGTATGTGCTGCATAATGCCTGTGTATGGCAATTACAGCAACACCTTGTATCTGTATGCGCCGCATAATGCCTGTGTATGGCAATTACAGCAACACCTTGTATCTGTATGTGCTGCATAATGCCTGTGTGTGGCAATTACAGCAACACCTTGTATCTGTATGTGCTGCATAATGCCTGTGTATGGCAATTACAGCAACGCCTTGTATCTGTATGTGCTGCATAATGCCTGTGTATGGCAATTACAGCAACGCCTTGTATCTGTATGTGCTGCATAATGCCTGTGTATGGCAATTACAGCAACGCCTTGTATCTGTATGTGCTGCATAATGCCTGTGTATGGCAATTACAGCAACACCTTGTATCTGTATGCGCCGCATAATGCCTGTGTATGGCAATTACAGCAACAGCTTGTATCTGTATGCGCCGCATAATGCCTGTGTATGGTAATTACAGCAACAGCTTGTATCTGTATGTGCTGCATAATGCCTGTGTATGGCAATTACAGCAACACCTTGTATCTGTATGTGCTGCATAATGCCTGTGTATGGCTATTACAGCAACACCTTGTATCTGTCTTTCAGCCCCGCTGCAGGTAAGAAATCAGAAAGGAATCCCAGGTGACCTGCCTTGATTTCCTTCCTGCAGCATATGAATTATACATGTTGCAGGGCAGCACTTTTCCCTGTGCTCCTGCTCTGCATGAAATGGTAATGTGTCCAGGAAAGCGCTAATTCTCTCCATCTCGCCCGGTTTGGAGTTTGAGGTCATGTGACGCTCTGCATAAACCTCAAAATTCCTCTTGGGTTGAAAGACACTCCAGCGGTGAAAGGGTTAAGCCGCCTAGTTGTCAGGAGCAGCTCGCTGAACCTGTGACTGTCCGGTCGTTGCAGCGTGCGAGCGCGCTCCAGTTACTCCTTGGTGTGTAATACTGGCCGCATTGTCCGCCCGGGCGTCCCGCTGGGAGTCTCGCCGCGCTCTTTCCATTCTGCGCTCTGGATTCCAGGTTAATCCCAGACAAGGGCTGATTCTGCTCCTGCGTAACGCGCGCCGCCTGATATTTATAGCGTTCCTTAATCGTGGGGTTTAATAAGTGCAGCGGAGGGGCCGCCGTTACTGTCTGAAGGTGCGGGAGACGTCCTGAGGTGGGGGGGGGGGCGCTGTTACTGTCTGAAGGTGCGGGAGACGTCCTCCTGTGTAGAGCCTGAGGTGGGGGGGTCTCCTTGACATCATCGCGGCATTATCCGCGACGCACGGGGTGGGGGGTGGCACAGCAGGTTTACTTTAACATCTCCTCCTGGACTCCTACTCCCAGTACCCTAAGTACAGGGGATGAAGCCCTGAGAAAAACTGGGCAATCCTCCATAACTCGCCGTTCTTTTCACCGTTTGCGCCGTAATCTCCGCTGAAGTTTTTCAACTCCAATGTTTACTGCGGAAAAGGCGTTTAAAAAGAAGCGCCTGAATTAAACGCGTTTCCCATTAGAGCGGGGGCGACTTCAGCGCTCCAGCATTAGGGATTTGGGGTTAGAGGTTAGGGTTAGGTTACCATTTGAGCTTCCTTTAGGATTTGGGGTTAGAGATTCATTTTAGGGTTAGGGTTAGAGATTAGGGTTAGGTTACCATTTGAGCTTCCTTTTTAGGATTAGGGATTTGGGGTTAGAGATTCATGTTAGGGGTTAGGGTTAGAGATTAGGGTTAGGTTACCATTTGAGCTTCCTTTAGGATTAGATTTAACCCTACACACTCTGCTCCAATTTTGCTTCATTTTTAGGCAACTGATTCTGTTGCCGCCGTCACGTCAAAAGAAGGCGCAGCATCTCCTGCCTAAAAAATGCAGCAAACGTTGAGCAATTTAACCCTAGATGGAAACAGAACGCTAAAAGATCAAGTGGTAATTTAACCCTAACCTCAATTTCTACCCTAAAACTGCGGCGCCGAGTCTGTCTGCAGCCAAACCGCGCCTGCGTTGCAAACCTGTCCAGTTTTGGGTGCATTCCTTTTTTTTTTTTTTTCCCGTGTGTTTTCCATAGGATACTCTGCAGAAACACCGGGAGAAACTGCAGTGACGTTGTGTTACCATTGTATTCACGTTGTTTCTACGCAGATCAGCAGTTTAAAATCCCTGCAGAGCATTAACCCCGTGTTACAAGCACTGGCACAGCGCGCCGAATGGGGAACTCGCTTCATGGAGGAATAACGGCTGTACCGGCTGTCGGCGATGATCACCGTTGTTTGTAGCACCTTTGCCTGTCGGTGTTGAGTTCTGCGCGTCTGAATCGCTGAAGGTCACAGTAGTTGCAAAAACAAAGCTTTGTGAAATAACCCTTTTAGGTACAAGATTTTATGAAAAGCCGTGAATTACAATCCACACATGAAAGGGTTAATTCTGTTCTTATTGCGTTTGCTCGAGTCCTGTCTCTGTCGGTGACTCTCACGCATTGAATGTCGGGTGCAGAATAACGCGCTCACTCGCTCTCTCTGATCCTGGGTCCTGAAACTCTGCCCCCCCCCCCCCATGTGTCTGGACTACATCTCCTTTGATTCTCTGGCCATCTAAAGCATTCTGGGAATTGTAGGCTGTAAACGTCTGCGGTGCCAGAGTTTGAGGTCACTGCTCTAATCCTACCTGAATGTGCATAACACGTGGACATTCAGACCCGCAGGTCGTGTGAGCTCCGCGGCGCAGGTCGCGTGAGCTCCGCGGCGCCCCGCGCAGGTCGCGATCACGTTAAATCTTTTAGCTCTGAACACAAGAGGCTTTGGTGAAAGAAAACGAGAAGCCGTCTGACGGCGCAGCCGTCCCTCCCGCAGCACAAGCGCTCGATTGTTCTCCCCTCACCAGGGACCAACTTCCTTTCAACTCTCGCCGTCGTTTGCGGGACTGCGTTGCGGCGAGTGAGCGGACGCGGCTCCTGTGCTGCGAGATGAACAAGGGCAGCCTGGAGAGTCTGGGGGGGGGGGGGTGCCGGCATGTCCGGCGTTTGTGCCGGCTTCCACAAGACGTGCCCGGCTTTTCACCCGATTCGTGAATGCCCGCTTTGAGACCCCCCCACCTCCCCACACGCGACTTCTCCTGCCGGACACCTCCGCCACAAGCTGAGGAATTCCTCCTGACGCCATACACACATCTGCTCGCAGGATTTTATGTAGCGGAGGCCTGTTTCGCAGCAAAATACAAACACATGTGCCCCGCGGGAGTCCGGCACGTCCAGGCCTCCTCGCTTTACGTAGTTTATTAAGAGCCGCTCCCTCCCCAAAATATAAATGCACAGAATGTGAACGTAACGCCGGATATTTCCACCGGATTCTTCCTATACATCGCTTCTGTCAAACCACAAATTAACTTCCCATCATGTGTCAAATAATTGCTCTGATAAAAATGGTTTCAGCAGAAAGGGCTTTGGTAGTGAAGGGGTTAAAGACCAATCCTGGGGCAGATAAAGTGGACCAGTTATCCAGAATATTGACCATTTCAGCTCGTGTCGCCTGATGTCATTCAGAGAGCGCAGACGTTGCGATGCACTCTCAATCGGCAAGTTCAATTCGCCGACACTGCAGTGAATTCAGCATTCACCGCAGGTTACTCGAAGTGCAGCGAATCAACCCGCCGAACACCTCCAAAAAAAGCCATCCAGCCGCCAAACAGGGGTTAAGAGCAAGAAAATTAGACTTTTAAAAGGCTTTTTTTTTTATAATAAAAAAAAAAACAGTGCATGAAAATGCCTGGAACTAATATATAAGATCCTATGAATAATAAAAAGGTCTGTTTCAGAATAAAAAAGAAAAACCACATTTAAAAGAAATCTGAATCAAAACGATTTCTGGGGAAAATATCACAAAAATTGCCTAAAACAATAGACTTTTTGCTGCAAATGAAAATAATAAACGGTTTATTAGATATTGAATTAAAACGGGAATATTTTTAACATTGAAACCTATGGGATTCGCCTGAATAAACCTGCCGAATGAAGCCACCGAATGGCAGGGCATTTCACTGACATTTCTCTGCTGTTCAATGTGAATAGATTAACCATTGCTTCTCTATGGGGGATTTCACTGCCTTCGAATAGGCACCGTATTTCACTGCCAATTCGCAAATATTTGGCAGATCGCCAGCTTTGTGAATAGCCATGAAATTGCACCATATGGGGAAACTCACCGCTCGGTGCAGTTTGGTGGCCAATTGAATAACCCCTCAAGTTGGAGGTTTTTTTTTTGTTCTTCTTGGGTTTTCTCCCCAGATTCTTCCCTTTCCACATTCCCTCATTCAGTAAATATTTCCTAAGTGATTTCCAGATAATTCTGTAAAACATGGAAGTAATCGTCCTGTGTTCCTGACTATATATAGTAATAATGTAACACCACCTGCTGCTGCTGCTGTTTTATGGCTTATTTTGTATCTTTTCTACCCCCAGAATCCAGCAGTTCATGAAGTTTTGTTGCCCGTCGGATGAGCCGGCCGCGTCCCCTGAGCTGAAGATTCTTCTTGCGATTGTTGAATCTGATTCTACCATTGTTTATTACAAACTCACCGATGGCTTTGTGATGCCGGACCCGCCCGATATCGACGAGTTTGCGAGCAGCAAACGTAAAAGGAAGAGAGTGAGACTTACCAGGTAACGAGAAGCCCTTCCTACGCAGGGTGACCCAGGGTGACATTGGTCCATGTACCTCTCTCAAGAAGGACAGTGTTTCTGGAGATGAGCCACCTTATGTCATGACACACCTGAAGCTCTGAGCTTGCAGGACTGGTCCCAGTTTATCAGACAAACATGGAGACATTAAGTCAGGAGGACAATAAGGTGTGTTACTTTTTTCCCATTTATGGTCAGTGCGAGCCTTTTGATGACAACCAATCACCAAAATGGACCTATTACTCAACAGCAAGGACCTCCTGCCGCCATGGATAACCAAAATGACAACCCACATAGCCAACCAACATGGAATCCACCAAGACAACCTGGACAATTATCCACCCTGGACTCCAGAAAGACAATCCGCGAACCAAGTGATAATAAAGGACCAACCTAGACAAACAAGAAGTACATCCATCCACCATGAATGGCCAAAACGACACCCTAGACAGACAACCAACATTAAATCCAACTAGACCAGCAATCCAACAAGATGACTTTGACCACTGTCCAACCTGGAATCCAGAAAGACAACCAACCAACCAAGAATGCATCAAGACAACCTAGATACCCAATAAATACATCCAACCATCATGGATGACCAAACGACAACCTAAACAGCCAACCAGCATGGAATGCATCAAGACAACCAACATGTACACCTAACCACCATGGATGACCAAACAATACCCAAGACAGCCAACCAACATGGAATCCAGCAAGACAACCAGTGAACCAACTGATAATAGAAGACAACCAACCCAACCACCACAGATGATAAATTGACAACCTAGATAGCCAAACAACATGGAACCCAACAAGACAACCAATGCACCTGGAATCTATTGTAACAACCTAGACAACTATCCAACCTGGATTCCAGCAAGACAACCAAACAACAGAGTAAATCCAACCACCATGGAAGACCAAATGACAACCTAGACAACTATCCAACCTGGAATCCAGCAAGACGACCAGTGAACCAACTGATAATATAAGACGAGTACACCCAACCACCATGGATGACAACCTAGATAGCCAAACATGGAATCCAGGAAGACACCCTAGACAACCAACAACTACATCCAACCACCATGGATGACCAAAACGACTAACAATCCAACTTGAATTCAGCAACCAACCAACATGGAGACCCAACAAGGCAATTTAGACAACAAACACTACCTAGACATGTCAATGTTGGGATTCTTCGTCTGGTTGGTGCTATATTCTCTCCATTTCTCGGGTGACCTTCATGCTATGCACAGTGTCCTCTCCGCGCTGCGCTCCTTCTCCTGTATTTTATTTATTCTTGGCCCCACGATGATGCAGTGACGACAAGAAAAGCCGTCAAAGACCTTTCCAAGATGCTCTACATGACCAGACGAGGCCTCTGCGTTAATCACAGCTGGCGCTCAGTGCTGACCTGTGTCCTCAGCGATTTGATTAAATGATTGGTTTATTGGTAAATTCCTTTAAATTTACATCTCAAAGATACCACGTGAATATGGTTGTTCTTTTGAATCTAACCTTCGCACCGAACCAGCTTCAACGCTTTGAAAGTCTTTACAAAAACATGTTTGGTGTCAGAGAGTGGTCGCCCATCGCGTGCGCCCGCCCGCTATGTTTTAAAGGGTCCTAACCTCACCCTAATGACAGTCGGGAAATAGATGGACGTTTAACTGATAGGATCCCAATATTTAAAGTGTCCTGAAAAAATGAAGCGTGGGACCTGATCAAATCCTCCCATATTATCCTCTGTCACCTCGCGGGTTAATACGATCAAAAATCGAATTCTAAATTCTAGACGCAGGCTGAGTATCCCTTATCCGAAATTCACAAATGTTCAAAAATCTGAAATTTTAGATTGTCGGCCCGACGCCTCAAATGGAGAATCCCACCCCTGACCTCATGTGACGGGGGTCCAACACGTTTCCAGGCCCCAGCATTTCGGATAAGTGATACTAGACCAGTGGTTAAATAAGCGTGTGTTTTTGGGAAACATTGATAATGGGTTTTTTTTGTGTGTGTGACTTGTCAAGGAAATGTTGAACGCCTTATTAACCCCTTCACTGCTGTGATCGAGACTGTGTTAAAACAATCTACGGCTATACTGTGTAACTGCAAATTAAATTCATTTGCCTTAGGACTCGAGAACGTACCCCTAAATTTTTAGCACCCTGGGTATGATGCACGAGGCGCCAACACCTTTTAAAAGCAGCTGGGAATGTGTCTGAATGACATCTCCCCAGCTGATCCTGCACGGAGACCAGAGCTGCAGTAATTCCATTTGACCAGCAGGTGGCGACATCTCCCTGCCCAATAGGTTATTACAGTAAGAAATACCCTGGGAATATTCCCAAATATTTCTTGCTGTATAATGAATTAAACAGGATTTCTCCCCCCCCCCCCCAAAAAAAACCCCCACTGGTTCTTGACAAAGTTTTTCTGGAATAATCACTTGGCGGTGAAAGGGCTAATAAAAGCTTTGCCGTGGCGACTCTATACACTTGGCATGATGGTCTCGAGTGCTGGGCTCACCCCTGGATGTTTTGGAGTTTTTCACCCTTTTCAGTCGGCCTCCAGCCTTAGGCTGGGGTCAGACTAACGCATTTTTAACGTGCGTTTAGGCGCACTTAATCAAGGCCGCAGTAGCAGCAAACGACGGGGCAATGACGGCCATTATATGAAGTACAGCCGCACGAAAGTCCGGCCGCGCAACGCAAGCGGCAAACTAACGCATTTTTTCGAGAACGCAGAAACGCTAGTACTGACGTACAGAGTGCGCTGCGTCCACTAGCGGCGTGTGTGCGTCATTTGGAGACGTCAGACGCTGCTCATGTCCGGCCAACATAACGTCCAGACGCAAAAAGTTTCCTGGTTTGGATCCGTAACAAATCATGCACGAAAATGCGCATCGTATGACCGTTTTCGCGCATTCCATGAAAAAATACGTGAATGTTTTCGGACGCACTTTTTGACAGTCGCTGCGAATAATGCGTTTGTTTGACCCTAGCCTTATTCTTACGCGGGGAGGAGCCGCCATCTTTAAATCTTCTTTGACCACCATTGGCCACAGTGGAGCGTGACACCTGCGAGCCCGCGCCCAGGTGACTGCACATTCCTGAGTGGTTCTGACGCGGAGGAGGAAAGCACAGCTGCTGCGGGCTGGGATTTTACTGTCTGAAACACATGGCGTTTAAACCGTGGACGTGAGCGCGTCCTGGGAGAGGGAAGGTTTTATGGACGCACGCATTCCTGAAATGCTCCGATGTTTGTATCTGTTCTTGATTCTTGCTCGGGTGTTTGTCCTGTCGCTTTCTGTGCGTTTACCGAAACGCCAAATAAACTGAGTGTGCGGCGCCTGCAGGGCAGCGACGGGCAGCCTTGGCATGGCCGGCGTCTCAGAGCAACGTGTTCCATTTTGTGTATATTCACGACGTACGAGCAATCGGGATTCAGCATTTTAATTCCTCTGGTACTAGCCCAGCTGAGAAGTTACTAGCCATGTCTGATCCCAGGTGGCCAACGACAAATTCTGCAGTTGCTAACGGTCCAAGTTCCGCTAGCCCTGATTACAAGGACTCTGTATTAAACATAGATTTGGGATTTTTTGCCCATAAATAATGGGGTAGATCCTGCTGACCGTCTCTATGGAGGAAACTCTTTCACTTAACCCCACAATATCTCCAGATGGGGGGAGAAGGGGGCACTGCTCACATCCTGACCACTTTAAAACGATAAAGGGACGCTCATGCTGATCAGTTTAACCCCTTAGTGACCGGGCGGTTTTACAAAAATCTGTCCTTTAGTGCCGCTGCTGTTTTTACGTTTCTGCGCTGTTAGTGTTTAGCTTTAATTTTCCTCCTTACTCGTTTATGCAACCCACACATATTCTATATACCGTTATTCTCGCCATTAAATTGACTTTCTGAAGATGCCATTATCTCCATCATATCGTATAATTTACTATAAGAAGAAAACACACTTTTTCGAAATTTAATTCCCAAAATCTACAACCGCCAAAAAAAGACCCCGGCTAAATAGTTTTGAAACTTTTGTCCTGAGATTAGAAATACCCAATTTTTACATGTTTTTGCTTTTTAACCCCTTCACCGCTGAGTCCTTTCACCTCTGTGCGCTGAGCTCATTCTGACCATTTTATGCTCATCATATTTAAATGCCAGCCTAGGTCTATGGTCTATTTTATTTTTTGCACCAAACCTAGGCATGTTTGGTATCATTGGAAATTCCATGATCAGACTTTTCCAATTATATCAAACTGATATCATACGTGACCCTCTAGCTGCCATGGATCGGGAGATGGGGGGATCCAAAAGATCCCCCTATCTCCACTTGGCAGCTAGGGGGTTAACTGGCCCACTGACGTCTTCGCACATATGGTGAGGATGTCAGTGGGTGGGGGGGGGGGGTGACCCGAGGCTTGGCTGACTTCCAAGATGTCAGCCACGTCTGGGTTTGAATCAGGATTTGGCAGCGAAATGGTTAAAGTGAGACACCACTGAAAATGGAAGACTCTCCCGTACCATTTGTTTTATTCTAACTTAAACGGTTGGGGAGATAGAGAGCTCCAAAGGAGCCTGCCCTTCCTCATTTTTTACTGCAGGCGCCGGGGGGGTGCCTGGCGATGACGTCATCGCGCCTGCCGGGCCCCCTGAAAAGGCCCGGGTCTTAAGGAGACTTCCCGATTGGACGTACATAGTATATCAGCGGTCGGGTAGGGGTTAAATTCTCACACTGTAGGCAAGAGGGCGAGTAGGAATTTTGAGCCCTGAAATTATTAATATTCAAAACTTCAATTATATTTTTTACTGGTCTTGTTTTCCTGTAAAAATGTTACGTGTGTGTGTGTGTATATATATATATATATCTCTTTTGCAGAGTGGTATATAACATGTGGGGGTGCACTAAATGGAAAAGTGGGAAATCACAGGTGAACATGTTCAAGGCAAAATTGTTCCAGTTGTTAACGCTCAGTCAAGTTGAAATGCCTCCGTCCTGCAGGGGTTAAAGGGAGCCTGACGCTTGAGCATTATCCGTAACTCTTTTCTTTCTGTCTGTGCATTGCGTGGAGCGGGAAGCAAATGTATAGGTTGCACTGAAAACAAGAGAGTTGGATTCCCCCCCCCCCTCCTATCACTCGTGCCTCGGCATAACTGCAGGTCGGCTCCGCGTGCCGAGGACTGATGGAGAGCAGAGCTGCAGGTGGTTCTGCCATCATCTAGCCAGCCTGATCATGCCAACGCATCTGGGAATCACTAAATGTGTCCTTATGTCAGGGCGAGTCACCATCGCTGACAATCGCCAGGAGGGTCAACGACAGGTGCCACAGCCACGGATCTTGCTCGGCGGTGACGCCCTGCGCTGTGCTGCGATATCATTACCTATAGAATTAATTTGGATATTAGCAACGTTTACCTGTGACTTGTTCCATATAGTGAGGAGGTGACCTGTGACCCAGCCAACCCCTAGAGGTGACAGCGGCTAGCGGCTACTGGGGGGGGGCTACAGGGACGTATCCACGGCCAAAGCACCCAGAATCCTGCCACCAAGTGGGAAAGTGCTTTTTATGTGCCTCCAGCATATTCCTCAGCGTTGTACAACAGGTAAGATAAAACTATTGTGAATTAACCGTGGCTCGACACCCTGAGTCATGCAAAGACCGCGCTCCAGTGAGCTTACACACAGTCACCATTTAGTAAATAAACCCCTAAGGTTTCCAGACTGTGCCCTTTATCCAGGCGTTACTAGCAGCCGCTGGTTACATGTTTGGTGCCAAAATCAGGTCTGGGACAGGAGAAATCCTGCAAAGTGTGGTTGGGGGGGGGGGTGTCAAAATTAAGGGCAGATCGTAGGGGGTTATTCACAAACATCCGAATTTGCCACCGAATAGTGAATTACACCGTATCATCAATTTTGGGCAATTCAGCTGATCACAAAACCTGTGTTTTTGCCAAATACAGGCGAATCGACAGCGAAACATGATGCACTTCAACACCATTCGGTGCGATTTTTGTCAGCCCTGAAATCGTCCCACGGAGACCGATCGATTCGTCTATTCACAGAACGCAGAATAGCAGCGAAATGACCTGATTTTGGGGATTTCAGTTCAGGTTTAAACGGGCGAATCCCGCGAGTTTTAATGTAATAAATTTAATATCGTTCTAAAAAATATTTTAAAGATCATTTATGGTACTCACCGATACTTTTATTTAAGGTCATGTGACGCTTTCCAATAAATAATTTAGGATTTTGCTGAAAGTCTGTCCTGTTTATGTTAATATTGAAATGTATGTCCAGACACCCCATTTACCCCCTGCACACACCCTGACCACACACAGACACCAGATCCCCCCCGTACCTTCATGTATACACGGACCTCGGATACATGTATACACGGACCTCGGATACATGTATACACGGACCTCGGATACATGTATACACGGTCCTCGGATACATGTATACACGGTCCTCGGATACATGTATACACGGTCCTCGGATACATGTATACACGGTCCTCGGATACATGTATACACGGACCTCGGATACATGTATACACGGACCTCGGATACATGATACATGTATACACGGTCCTCGGATACATGTATACACTCGGATACATGTATACACGGTCCTCGTATACACGTATACACGGACCTCGGATACACGGACCTCGGATACACGCATACCCAGACACAGTCCTCAGATACATGCATTAAGAGCATTCCGCTTGCATTCCCCTACGACTGGCTGCGTGTTCTTCTGAGCACTGGCTTGTCACAGCCCAGCGTCTGCTCGGAGGACCACGTGATGTGGCCAGCCGGTGCTTGGATCACGCGGCCAGCCGGAGGGGAATGCTAGCGCAAATGATCTTAATGCATTCCGATAGCAGCCCCTCCGATACCGGAAAGCTGGCTCAGCACTGGCTTCCGGTATCGGCACAGATGGTATCAGTATCGGTGCATCCCTAATTTTTTGCAAACCCCTTTTTACTTTTTAAAAGTCCGTTTTGCAATTTTATATTTATTTTTTGACACATTTTTTTTATTGATTTAAACCTTCTAAGAGAATAAGGGACTTCCTTTTTTTTTTTTTTTTTTGTGGAATTTGATCTGTTTTCGGAGTAACCTGATTTTTCGCCATCGTCTGATCGCTGCTTCGCCATCGTCTGATCGCTGCTTTGCCATCGTCTGATCGCTGCTTTGCCATCGTCTGATCGCTGCTTTGCCATCGTCTGATCGTCTGATCGCTGCTTGCCATCGTCTGATCGCTGCTTTGCCATCGTCTGATCGCTGCTTTGCCATCGTCTGATCGCTGCTTTGCCATCGTCTGATCGCTGCTTTGCCATCGTCTGATCGCTGCTTTGCCATCGTCTGATCGCTGCTTTGCCATCGTCTGATCGCTGCTTCGCCATCGTCTGATCGCTGCTTCGGTGACTCCAGTCTCGGCAAGATACGGTGACCGTTCAATAAATAGTAAATTCAACGTATTTTCGGTGACCTGCCAAGCCCTGAATCTGCGTTAAATTTCTGCGCTTTGTGAATAGACCCTGCATTTGCGTTTGCTTTTGTTTCATTGTTCTCCGTCTCTCGCCCCGTCTTAGCAGATCCTCACCCTGAAGACGTCCTCGGATACGTTAATCCTCGCGTGGATGAAGATGCCTCGTCTGTGAACGTCTGTTTTAAAGTCGCGGTGACCCTGTAGATCGGCGTGAAGTGTCGGAGCGCCACCCAGAGGAGGGAACTGCAACTACAGGACAAAAAACAATGTTTAGTAAACGCAACAGAAGGACATGCGCTGAACAAAGGTACCCGACCCATGGGTTCCATTAGGGTCACCAGAGCAGCCATGTTTTCCTGGACTCTTATTGCTGTTTCATTCAGAGGGAGAACACAGGGAAAAGTGCTGCCCTGCAACATGTATAATTCATAAGCTGCAGGAAGGAAATCAAGGCAGGTCACCTGGGATTCCTTTATGATTTCTTACCTGTAGCATATGGATTATACATGCTGCGGGGTGGCATTTTTCATGCACTGTCTAACTTGTTTGGGTCCAGGAAAACATGGCCGACCTGCCAATGCTAGGAGCGTCACGTGTCACCGATCCAGGCCGGGTGCCCCTTTAGGCCCCGTTCCCACTGCGATTTTCATATTCGCAACGTCGCGATTTTGCACAACACCACCAATGGAAATCACAAAAAAGGCTCCTGTACCAGCGACATCGCGCGGCAAGATGGGAACAGCTCCATTGAAATGCATTGGAGATACTACATCGCGCGGATTGTGCTGCAAATCGCTCAGTGTGAACGGGGCCTTAGGCTGGGGTCAGACGAGCGTGATTTCTACGGACTGTACGTCCGTGCAGTACGGACATCGTCAGTACGGATGACGCAGTAGTGGTCACACAGTCCGTTTTTTCACTGAAGTTATTTTTTGACGGATGTAGGAGGGAAAATAAATTACAATGAAAAACATTCTGTCCGTCAAAAATGCTGGACGTATAATGCAGTCCGTCTGACCATGCTCCATCACTCACACAAAGCTATGCAGACGTTGTGGACGTGGCGCACTCCGCACGTCCGTTCTAGCAGTATTACGTTCTTGCCTAACCTGCGTCCGTTTGCAGCGTCCGTCATGCGTCCGCAGTTCAGTGCGGACGTACTTCATGTGTCAGGCTCCAATGGACTTACTTTCATGCTATCACGGACGTACTTTTAGGCGCAATCACGGACGTGAACACTACGCTCGTCTGACCCCAGCCTAAAGGTCCAGTAGGAGCAGATTATTCTGATCAGTGTTGTAACATTTACAAAGAAACACAAACACAATGTATTCCCATTACACAATGTATAAACTGATGCTCTCAGCGCCCGCGATACAAAGTGTAAGCGGCGTTAATTCCTGTAACCTGCCGTGAGCTCAGTGTGCGGCTCAGCTTGATGGGCCGGGGAGACATTAAGGTTAAGAGCGAGACATGAAGTAGAACGGCCCCACTCGTTACACTTATGGCTCGCTTGGAATAGGGCCGGGGGGGGGGGCATTTGCCAGTGGGCTCTTTGGGAGTGGGATTTTCTTGCAGGAAGAGGGGGTCTGTTTGCTGGGGGGTCAGGTCTGTGGTGAGGGGTCTCTGCTGGAAGGGGGTCTCTTGTTGGGGCAGGTCTTTTTACAGGGGATCTCTTTGTGGGGGTCGGGTCTGGGGTCTCTTTGCTGCAGGGGGTCTATTTGCAGGGAGGAGTATCTGGTGTAGTGGGTCTGTTTGTGGTGAGAGGACGGTTTCCTGGGGGCAGGTCGTGGGGGGGGTCTGCTTGGAGGGGGTTATTTGCAGTTAGGGGGGTCTTTTTGCAGGGCTGGTAACTGTTTGCTGCAGGGGGTCTGTTTGTGTTGTGGACTGTTTGCTGGGGGCAGGTCTGATTGTGTGGGGTGTTAGGGGGGGCTGTTTGCTGGTGGCAGGTCTGATTGTGTGGGGTGTTAGGGGGGGCTGTTTGCTGGTGGCAGGTCTGATTGTGTGGGGTGTTAGGGGGGCTGTTTGCTGGGGGCAGGTCTGATTGTGTGGGGTGTTAGGGGGGCTGTTTGCTGGTGGCAGGTCTGATTGTGTGGGGTGTTAGGGGGGGCTGTTTGCTGGTGGCAGGTCTGATTGTGTGGGGTGTTAGGGGGGGCTGTTTGCTGGGGGCAGGTCTGATTGTGTGGGGGGGCTGTTTGCTGGGGGCAGGTCTGATTGTGTGGGGGTGTTGGGGGGCTGTTTGCTGGTGGCAGGTCTGATTGTGTGGGGTGTTAGGGGGGGCTGTTTGCTGGTGGCAGGTCTGATTGTGTGGGGGTGTTAGGGGGGCTGTTTGCTGGTGGCAGGTCTGATTGTGTGGGGGTGTTAGGGGGGGCTGTTTGCTGGTGGCAGGTCTGATTGTGTGGGGGTGTTAGGGGGGGCTGTTTGCTGGGGGCAGGTCTGATTGTGTGTGGGGGGGTGTTAGGGGGGCTGTTTGCTGGGGAGGGGGGGCTGTTTGCAGTCAGGTATTGTAACACCCTCGGCGTATTTCTCTGATCACGGTGTTTGTGTAAATGTGCGTTTATGATTATGTTGTCGTTGCTCGTGGTGTTTATTAGTTTTATATTCACCCTTGTGTCCCTGTGTTTCCTTATGTCTCCCCCCCCCCCCCCATTTGGTTTCTGGAGGCCTCCCTGCCCCGGGCTCTGCTTTAATGATAAGGCCATTTGAGCTGCTCGTGCTTCCCCCGTGTGGTCAGGGTCAGGTACTGCAATGCATGGTGATGTTTTGCCCACAGGAAGCTCCTGGGATGGAAACATGTTTAGAATAAAGTCTCTTTCTCTTGGTACGGCGATAGGAAAGGGTTAATTCCCACCATAAGGTGTTTCTCTAAATGGGAAATAACCAAAATAATGGCGGGTTGAATCTCGCAGTTGCTGACGTCTCTTATTCTTATTTACTCTTAACGTTTATTCTGCCGTTACATTAAAATTCCTTTATAAATGACACAGGAAGCTGCGAAACGCGTCTAATACACACGCTCCACTTTTACATGTACACCTAGACCAGTGATGGTGAACCTTGACCCCCCCCCCCCCCCAGATGTGTCTGACGTGACAGCCTCATGTGTGACTAAGCATCATGGGACATGTAGTTCTGAAATATCTGGGTAGCCAAGGGTCGCCATCGCAGATCTAGACGTTGCTCTATTTCCTCTTATCTCCAGCTCTTTGCGTATTTTTTGTAAATTGTAAATATCCCTGGATTTTCGGATTGAGATCTGGGGAATCTAGAGGCCAGAGCAACATCCTGAAATCCCGTTACGATGTTCTTCAAAGCATTCCTGAGCAGTTTTTGTTGTGCGGCCGGGGGCATTATCTGCTGAAAGAGGCCACTGCCACCAGGGAGCACCATGGCCATGAAGGGGTTACGTGGTGTGCATCAATCTCTAGGTAGGTGGTGCATGTCACATGTGTGCTGACACCTTTCTATCATGGGCAGTTTGAGCTCCAGTAGCTCTTCTGTGTGACGGGTCCAGACGGAGTCGTCTTTGCTCCCCCCGTGGGTAACAACCACTTGCTGTACAAGAGCTGCTCTATTAGGCTTTAGACTTGGAAAAAAGAGATTTCACCTACAGCGTAGGAGAGCGTCCTTTACAGTAAGATCTATAAACATGTGGAATTCTCAGATTCTGTAAATCATGTGTCAACAACCTAGGCCCTCCCAGAGGTTTATTAACTACGTCTCCCATGATGCTCAACCACTCATTAGGTTGGTGGAGCTTCATGGGAAATGTAGTTCCAAAGCATCTGGAGGGCAAAGTTTGCCGACCAGGCTATAAATCATGGTTCAGTAACCTTGTCCCTCTTACATGTTTTGGAACTAAATATCCCATCATGCCTGGTCAGCTCAAACAGCATTATGGGAAAGTAGCCTAAAAGATTTTGGCACTCCGGCACTGGCGGACTACATATCCCATGATGCATCAGAGGCAAATGCATTAAGTTCCAAGAAAATAAAATGCCATTCCCTCGCTCGTGGGGAAGGACTGAACCAATAAACTGGCTGCGTTTCGTAACCCTGAGCCGGGGAGGGACACCCCCAAAAATTCCTGTTCCAGCGTGTCCGAGCAGGACCGCGAATAATTCCAGGATTACAACACGGCAGCGTTTACTAAGAGCGAAGAAAAAGGGAAAATCCACTAAACCCTGCCAGCGAATCAACAATCCCTCCATCCGTGCAACCCGGGGAGGGGAAAAATCAGGCCAGAGAAATGATCCAACCCACCCCAATATACTGCGCTACGGAATATGTGGGCTTTATCTAAACAAAAATACAATGATTTATTGATACAAATACATTCCCCGGCCCAAATAAAGGCTCACGCTGTAATATGTGGTTGTGTCACCTTTTGCTGTGATTGCGGCACGCATTCGCCGCGGCATCGTGTGGATAAGCTCATGCAATGTCACAGCATTTATTGGCGTCCAGAGCGGCATTTATTCCCGTCCAGAGCGGCATTAATTTGTGGCAAGATCTTGTATTGATGATGGGAGAGTCGCAGCGCTGCGTAAAGTCTTCTCCAGCACATTATCCCAAAGATTAACCTCAATGGGGTTAAGGTCTGGACTGTGCGGTGGCCAATCCATGTGTGGAAATGATGTCTCATGCTCCCTCAACCACTCTCGCACAATTTGAGCCCGATGAATCCTGGCATTGCCATCTTGGAATATGCCCGCTGTGCCATCAGGGGAGAAAAAAAACACCAACTTTATGAAGTCATATTAAACACATTGTGATCAGCAGAAGAGTGTAAATACACGATAAGATAAAAACACTGTGCAGACGCGGTGTGACGGTGTGCAGACGTGGTGTGACGATGTGCAGACGCGGTGTGACGATGTGCAGACGCGGTGTGACGATGTGCAGACGCGGTGTGACAATGTGACCATGCGGTGTGACATTGTGCAGACGCGGTGTGACGATGTGCAGATGCGGTGTGACTGAAGACGCGGTGTGACGATGTGCAGACGCGGTGTGACAATGTGACCATGCGGTGTGACATTGTGCAGACGCGATGTGACCATGCGGTGTGACGATGTGCAGACATGGTGTGACGATGTGACCATGCGGTGGCAATCTGCAGACACGGTGTGACAATGTGCAGACGCAGTGTAACAATGTGACCATGCGGTGTGACAGTGTGGAGACGCATTGTGACCATAGAAACATAGAAAAATGTCGGCAGATAAGAACCTTTCGCCCATCTAGTCGCCCAATTACATGGATACTTTACCTGGATTTATCTTTTGTTTAGGATAGCCTTATGCCTATCCCATGCCTGCTTAAATTCAATCACTGTTTTGGCCTCTACCACTTCTACTGGAAGACTGTTCCATGTATCCACCACCCTCTCAGTAAAATAATGCTTCCTGATGTTACTTTTAAACCTTTGCCCCTCTAATCTAAGACTATGTCCTCTTGTTTTGCTACTTTGTTTCCTTTGTCACATTGTCACACCGCATCTCCACACTGTCACACTATATGGTCACATTGTCACACCGCGTTTTCACAATGTGATCACGCGGTGTGACACTGCAGATGCGGTGTGACAATGTGACAGTGTCACATCATGTCTGCAGTGTCACACCGCGTGATCACATTGTCACACCGCGTGATCACATTGTCACACCGCGTCTGCAGTGTCACATCACATGGTCACATTGTCACATCACAAGGTCACATTGTCACACCGCGTCTGCAGTGTCACACTGCATGGTCACATTGTCACACCGTGTCTCCACACTGTCACACCGCGTCTGCACACTGTCACACATTGTCACCGCATGGTCACATTGTGCAGATGCGGTGTGACAGTGTGACCATGCGGTGACAATGTGCAGACGCGGTGTGACAGTGTGACCATGCGCTGACAATGTGCAGACGCGGTGTGACAGTGTGACCATGCGGTGTGACAATGTGCAGACGCGTGTGACAGTGTGACCATGCGCTGACAATGTGCAGACGCGGTGTGACAGTGTGACCATGCGGTGACAATGTGCAGATGCGGTGTGACAGTGTGACCATGCGCTGACAATGTGCAGACGCGGTGTGACAGTGTGACCATGCGCTGACAATGTGCAGACGCGGTGTGACAGTGTGACCATGCGCTGACAATGTGCAGACGCGGTGTGACAGTGTGACCATGCGCTGACAATGTGCAGACGCGGTGTGACAGTGTGACCATGCGCTGACAATGTGCAGACGCGGTGTGACAGTGTGACCATGCGCTGACAATGTGCAGACGCGGTGTGACAGTGTTACCATGTGGTGACAATGTGCAGACGCGGTGTGACAATGTGCAGACGTGGTGTGACCGTGTGACCATGCGGTGACAATGTGCAGACGCGGTGTGACGATGTGACAATGTGATAATGCGGTGTGACGATGTGGCGTGACGATGCTGCGGGACCATGCGGTGTGACAATGTGATGATGTGGCGTGACCATGCGATGATGCGGTGTGACAATGTGATGATGTGGCGTGACCATGCGGTGTGACAATGTGATGATGCGGCGTGACGATGCGGTGTGACAATGTGACGAAGTGACGATGCGGTTTGCAGTTCTTGCTACAAAGCAAATAAAGATCAAACTGATACAATGTATAAATAGCAGAATTCCGCACCCGGTGACAAAGGGCTCAAGCGACTCAGCACAAGCTGGTGTCTTTCTCAAGGGGTTTCTTTATTACGTCATTGTTTTTTTTTTTTTTTTTTTGTGAAAGGATTTTACCAGTAAGGATACTTTGATATTTCTCTGGTTTTCAGGTATGTCCTGGGTGGCGAGTATGTACTGTAGGGTGTCTCGCCCAAGGACACTTACTGGAGAGGTGCTCTTGTTGGGATCGAACCCATGTCCCCACAGGCTCTCTCCATGCAGAGCAGTGATGTTACCTCTACTCCACCCAGCCGCTACTGTTGACGCTATAGAAACGATGCTATCATTGATACTTGATTCGGATGTGCGGAGCGAGGCGGCAGTGTTCCGTCTTCATATTCTCGTTGTACTGCGCTGAGGAATATGTTGGCTCCATAGAAGCAATGCTGTCGTTGATCCATGTTTCCGGCGGCGTATTGAGGAAGCAGCACTGTTCGTGTTTTATGTGTTGTCTTTATATCCTCATTGTACTGCGCTGTGGAATATGTTGGCGTTCTAGAAGCGATGATAATGTTGATCATGATTCCGGCGTGCGGATCGAGGAAGCGTCGCTGTTGTGTGATCTTTATATCTTTATTGTACTGCACTTTGGAATATGCCGGCTCTATAGACGTGCTGATAACGCTGATCCTTGATTAGAGCGCGCGGATCGTGCCGGTGGCGCTGGTCATCATTTGTGTGCCGTCTGTGTACCCGCACTGTACTGCACTGTGGATTATGTTGGCTCTATAGATGTAATGATAATGCTGATCCTTGGTTAGGGCTTGCGAATCGAGGCGGCGGCGCTGTACGTGATGTATGTTCTGTCATTATGCTCTCATTTTACTGCGCTGTGGATTATGTTGGCTCTATAATTGCATTGGTCCATTAAACACGCATGTAGATCGAGACGGCGGCGATGTATGTACTGTCATGCTCTCATTGTACTGCGCTGTGGCATATGTTGGCTCAATAGAAGCGATGGTAACGTGGATCCATGTTTGGGGGGTGCAGATCGCTGCGGCGGCGCCATTCGCCATCGCTCAGGGTCGTCCGCTGTGTGTGTGTGTGTGTGCGGGTGTTGGGAAGGCCTGCTAGACAGGCTGTGTAAATAGGCAGCCGCTTCCCTCCCCTCCCGGTCCCTCCCTATCCCCCCCCTGCCCCCCCTCTCCTGCCAGGGTATTTTTTTTTTTTTTAATTTGGTTCCTTGCTCTGCCTTTCCTGCCGCTCAGCGCCTGCTAACGCAGCCTCTGTAACCTCGCTGCCGGTGCAGCTCCTGCAACACTGCTCCATCCATCGCCATCGCCCCTGGCTTCATCCTGCGTCTCTGCGCCCCGGACCCCCAGCTCGCCGTAGGCGGAGGTAAGGAGGGGGCAGCTGCCGGGGTGAGGGGCTGCGTGTCCGCTGCCACGGTCTATTCCTCGCTCAATTGTGCGAACTGAATGGGGGAATCTCACATTTTAGGCCAAAATAGATGGACTGGAAAAAAAAATCTTCAATGACTCGGGGGGGTGGTAACGTGTTTATCCGAACGCGAGAAATTCCAGGAAAATCTTGGTTTAGCGACAAAGCTAAGGGTCTGGGGGTTTGGTGGGGGAGCTGGAGGGTCTGGGGGTTTGGTGGGAAAGCTGGAGGGTCTGGGGGTTTGGTGGAGGAGCTGGGTGTTTGGGAGGCTGGAGGGTCTGGGGGTTTGTTGGGGGAGCTGGAGGGTCTGGGGGTTTGGTGGGGGAGCTGGAGGGTCTGTTGGTTTGGTGGGAAAGCTGGAGGGTCTGGGGGTTTGGTGGAGGAGCTGGGTGTTTGGGAGGCTGGAGGGTCTGGGGTATTGGAGGGGGAGCTGGATGGTCTGTTGGTTTGGTGGAGGAGCTGGAGGGTCTGTTGGTTTGGTGGGGGAGCTGGAGGGTCTGGGGGTTTGGGAAAGCTGGAAGGTTCTGGGGGTTAATGGTGGAGGGTCTGGGGTTTTTGAGGGGGAGCTGGAGGGTCTGTTGGTTTGGTGGAGGAGCTGGAGGGTTTGGTGTTGAAGTTGGAGGCACTGGGGGTTTGGTGGGGGAGCTGGAGGGTCTGGGGGTTTGGTGGGAAAGCTGGAGGGTCTGGGGGTTTGGTGGAGGAGCTGGGTGTTTGATGGGGAGGCTGGGGTTTTGGAGGGGGAGCTGGAGGGTCTGTTGGTTGGAGGAGCTGGAGGGTTTGGTGTCGAAGTTGGATGCTCTGGGGGTTTGGTGGGGGAGCTGGAGGGTTTGATGTTGAAGCTGGAGGCTCCTTGGGTTTGGGGGAGCTGGGGGTTCAGTTGGGGTGTTGGAAGGTCTGGGGGTTCGGTTGGGGAGCTGGATGGGCTGCCGGTCTGTGGGCTCTGGGCCCGCCGCAGCTGGAGCATACAGGCTGGGATTCTCAGATTTCCCCCCCGGGGTTCGGGTCTCTATATATAGCCGGGTGGAAACCATTGCTTGGGCAAACTAAAAATATACACGGCTGATGTTGATGCGCCCCCCCCCCCATCACCTTGTGTGTCAACAGGGAGTCCTTGATTTATTTACGTGTATGTACAAGTGTGTTTTGTGTATATGTGTGAGTGTGATGCATAATGTGTGTGTATAGCTATATATGCAGCCCATGTATGTGTGTATATGTATATATATTTACACATATATACAGCCTGTGTATATGTGTGTTGTGTATATACATGTTGTATATGTAGATAGGTGTGTGTCTGTATAATATATATATATCTACACACAGCCTGTGTGTGTGGTGGGATGTGTATATAAACAGTGTGTGTGTGATGGGTTGTGTATATGTTTATATAAACAGTGTGTGTTTGGGTTGTGTATATGTGTATAGATACAGCGTGTGTGGTGGGTTGTGTATAGATACAGTGTGTGTGTGTGGTGGGTTGTGTATAGATACAGCATGTGTGTGTGGGGTGGGTTGTGTATAGATACAGCGTAGGTTGTGGGTTGTGTATATGTGTGTAGATACAGCGTAGGTTGTGGGTTGTGTATATGTGTGTAGATACAGCGTGTGTGTGGGGTGGGTTGTGCATGTGTATAGATACAGCGTGTGTGTGTGGTGGGTTGTGTATATGTGTGTAGATACAGCGTGTGTGTGTGTTTGTGGTGGGTTGTGTATATGTGTGTAGATACAGCGTGTGTGTGTGTTTGTGGTGGGTTGTGTGTGTATCTTAATAGTTAAATATATATAAATTATTGACGGATAAAGTGAGATTAAAATCCACCTTTACACAAACTGACGCCCAGGACATAAGTCACTGCACAGAATATCTACACGTCCAGGCGAATCACACACTCAAACAGCACGCAGGACTCCCCGTGTGTGCGCACCTGTGTCTATGTAAGGGGGTTGTCTGTGTGTATGGGGAGTTATATTTACATGTGTGTTATGTCTATGTATGTGTAATATGTGTACCTACTTGTGCGAGAGTATCTGTGTAGCGTGTATATGTGCGAGAGTATCTGTGTAGCGTGTATATGTGCGAGAGTATCTGTGTAGCGTGTATATGTGCGAGAGTATCTGTGTAGCGTGTATATGTGCGAGAGTATCTGTGTAGCGTGTATATGTGCGAGAGTATCTGTGTAGTGTGTATATGTGCGAGAGTATCTGTGTAGTGAGTATCTGTGTAGCGTGTATATGTGCAAGAGTATCTGTGTAGCGTATGTATGTGAGTAGCTGTGTAGCGTATGTATGTGTGAGTATCTGTGTAGTGTATGTATGTGTATGTGCGAGAGTATCTGTGTAGTGTGTATGTATGTGCGAGTCTGTTTATATATAAATTTGTAGTGAATGTGAGATTTGGGTATATGGATGTGGGGAGTATATTATGTGTGTAGTGTGTATGTAATTGTTGGTTATATTGTATCGGTCACTGTTTTCAGCCCAGGAATCTGATTATTATCATATAACAATGTAATTATGATTAATGTATCTGCTTATGTTTTCTGATTGCATTCTGAGGTGTGTGTGTGTGTGTGTGTGTTTTCTGATTGCATTCTGAGGTGTGTGTGTGTCACTCTCTATAACCTGTGTGTATGTTTTCTGATTGCATTCTGAGGTGTGTGTGTGTGTGTCACTCTCTCTAACCTGTGTATGTTTTCTGATTGCATTCTGAGGTGTGTGTGTGTGTCACTCTCTATAACCTGTGTATGTTTTCTGATTGCATTCTGAGGTGTGTGTGTGTGTCACTCTCTATAACCTGTGTATGTTTTCTGATTGCATTCTGAGGTGTGTGTGTGTGTGTGTCACTCTCTATAACCTGTGTATGTTTTCTGATTGCATTCTGAGGTGTGTGTGTGTGTCACTCTCTATAACCTGTGTATGTTTTCTGATTGCATTCTGAGGTGTGTGTGTGTGTGTCACTCTCTATAACCTGTGTATGTTTTCTGATTGCATTCTGAGGTGTGTGTGTGTGTCACTCTCTATAACCTGTGTATGTTTTCTGATTGCATTCTGAGGTGTGTGTGTGTGTGTGTCACTCTCTATAACCTGTGTATGTTTTCTGATTGCATTCTGAGGTGTGTGTGTGTGTCACTCTCTATAACCTGTGTATGTTTTCTGATTGCATTCTGAGGTGTGTGTGTGTGTGTCACTCTCTATAACCTGTGTATGTTTTCTGATTGCATTCTGAGGTGTGTGTGTGTGTCACTCTCTATAACCTGTGTATGTTTTCTGATTGCATTCTGAGGTGTGTGTGTGTCACTCTCTATAACCTGTGTGTATGTTTTCTGATTGCATTCTGAGGTGTGTGTGTGTGTGTCACTCTCTATAACCTGTGTATGTTTTCTGATTGCATTCTGAGGTGTGTGTGTCACTCTCTATAACCTGTGTGTATGTTTTCTGATTGCATTCTGAGGTGTGTGTGTGTGTGTGTCACTCTCTATAACCTGTGTATGTTTTCTGATTGCATTCTGAGGTGTGTGTGTGTGTGTCACTCTCTATAACCTGTGTGTATGTTTTCTGATTGCATTCTGAGGTGTGTGTGTGTCACTCTCTATAACCTGTGTGTATGTTTTCTGATTGCATTCTGAGGTGTGTGTGTGTGTCACTCTCTATAACCTGTGTATGTTTTCTGATTGCATTCTGAGGTGTGTGTGTGTGTGTGTCACTCTCTATAACCTGTGTATGTTTTCTGATTGCATTCTGAGGTGTGTGTGTGTGTGTCACTCTCTATAACCTGTGTGTATGTTTTCTGATTGCATTCTGAGGTGTGTGTGTGTCACTCTCTATAACCTGTGTGTATGTTTTCTGATTGCATTCTGAGGTGTGTGTGTGTGTCACTCTCTATAACCTGTGTATGTTTTCTGATTGCATTCTGAGGTGTGTGTGTGTGTGTGTCACTCTCTATAACCTGTGTATGTTTTCTGATTGCATTCTGAGGTGTGTGTGTGTGTGTCACTCTCTATAACCTGTGTGTGTTTTCTGATTGCATTCTGAGGTGTGTGTGTGTGTGTGTGTGTCACTCTCTATAACCTGTGTATGTTTTCTGATTGCATTCTGAGGTGTGTGTGTGTGTGTCACTCTCTATAACCTGTGTGTATGTTTTCTGATTGCATTCTGAGGTGTGTGTGTGTGTGTCACTCTCTATAATCTGTGTGTATGTTTTCTGATTGCATTCTGAGGTGTGTGTGTGTGTCACTCTCTATAACCTGTGTATGTTTTCTGATTGCATTCTGAGGTGTGTGTGTGTGTGTCACTCTCTATAACCTGTGTATGTTTTCTGATTGCATTCTGAGGTGTGTGTGTGTGTCACTCTCTATAACCTGTGTATGTTTTCTGATTGCATTCTGAGGTGTGTGTGTGTGTGTCACTCTCTATAACCTGTGTGTATGTTTTCTGATTGCATTCTGAGGTGTGTGTGTGTGTGTCACTCTCTATAACCTGTGTATGTTTTCTGATTGCATTCAGAGGTGTGTGTGTGTCACTCTCTATAACCTGTGTATGTTTTCTGATTGCATTCTGAGGTGTGTGTGTGTCACTCTCTATAACCTGTGTGTGTTTTCTGATTGCATTCTGAGGTGTGTGTGTGTCACTCTCTATAACCTGTGTGTATGTTTTCTGATTGCATTCTGAGGTGTGTGTGTGTCACTCTCTATAACCTGTGTGTATGTTTTCTGATTGCATTCTGAGGTGTGTGTGTGTCACTCTCTATAACCTGTGTGTGTTTTCTGATTGCATTCTGAGGTGTGTGTGTGTCACTCTCTATAACCTGTGTGTGTTTTCTGATTGCATTCTGAGGTGTGTGTGTGTGTGTGTGTCACTCTCTATAACCTGTGTGTGTGTTTTCTGATTGCATTCTGAGGTGTGTGTGTGTGTCACTCTCTATAACCTGTGTATGTTTTCTGATTGCATTCTGAGGTGTGTGTGTGTGTGTGTGTGTCACTCTCTATAACCTGTGTATGTTTTATGATTGCATTCTGAGGTGTGTGTGTGTGTGTGTGTGTCACTCTCTATAACCTGTGTATGTTTTCTGATTGCATTCTGAGGTGTGTGTGTGTGTATGTGTCACACTCTCTATAACCTGTGTATGTTTTATGATTGCATTCTGAGGTGTGTGTGTGTGTGTGTGTGTCACTCTCTATAACCTGTGTGTATGTTTTCTGATTGCATTCTGAGGTGTGTGTGTGTGTCACTCTCTATAACCTGTGTGTGTTTTCTGATTGCATTCTGAGGTGTGTGTGTGTGTGTGTCACTCTCTATAACCTGTGTGTATGTTTTCTGATTGCATTCTGAGGTGTGTGTGTGTGTGTCACTCTCTATAACCTGTGTGTGTTTTCTGATTGCATTCTGAGGTGTGTGTGTGTGTGTGTCACTCTCTATAACCTGTGTGTGTTTTCTGATTGCATTCTGAGGTGTGTGTGTGTGTGTGTCACTCTCTATAACCTGTGTGTGTTTTCTGATTGCATTCTGAGGTGTGTGTGTGTGTGTCACTCTCTATAACCTGTGTATGTTTTCTGATTGCATTCTGAGGTGTGTGTGTGTGTGTGTGTCACTCTCTATAACCTGTGTGTATGTTTTATTATTGCTATTTTTCCCCTCGCCCCCGGTTTCCCTGTGTGTGTATTCGTATATCTGTGTGTTACGTGTTTATTGTTCCGTATTCGCGGGGGTCTTCGGTGTAAAATTAGTCGTTATTGTCCCTTTGAATCCCCTCGTTAACCCTTTGCAGCGTCTGATCTCTCACACCCCGGGCTGTGGCGTGGTTGTGACATGCGTCGGCGCGCTGGGTGTTACTCTTTGCCTGTGGCTACTCGGTGACTCTTACTGATGCATCATGAGGGTTCAATGGGTGCAGGGGGTGGGGGGGGGTAACCACTAAACCGTGCACAGCGGCGTCCGTAGCAGCCCATTGTACTGCGTTGTGGAACGCGCTGGTGCTTTAGTAGAAAATAGAACTAATTTGAGAAACAAACTAATCACGCCAGCAAGTGCTTTCTCCGGCTCGGCTAGCCTTGCCTGTGATGCAGGTCTCCTCAGAGTGCAGGCCCTGAGTGTACTCCCTGCTCACCCCACCCAAAGGGCAGGCCGGTATGTCGCTTATCCTTACACCCTGTGTCGTTACTATGGTAACAGGGCGAGGACATACACACGTTGTAGTCCTTTTCCCTGGGGGAGGAGAGTGTTTCAGAATGGCGCACGTGCCCGCTAAGTTGCCAATCAGGGCAGGAGCCAGGTGCACAGCGTGCCACCCAAACGGACGTGTAAACCTCCTCCAGGGCCAGGGCGGGTCCGTTTAGTAACACGTTGCGTATTAGGCTTTATTTTATTTCTCCTGTTCATAAACCGCGAGGGAATTCCAGGGAAATGGACCCAAAATCCTGTCAAACCAGGGTCTAGCGGCGCGCACGGCCTTAATTTTCATACAAGGAGGGAGTTACGGCGTTTTAAAATCCCGCAAGCCATAGACCTTAATCTCTCATGGATTCAGCGCGGCGGCGGCCGCCATCTTGGAATGACATCACGTGATCAAACCCTCAGTGATAGACACTGACACAAAAAAAAAACAACCCCAACAAGGCTGCAGAGAGCATGTGACGCCAGCAGCCAATCAGGTTCTGGGATATGCAGAGCAGCTCCCAGCATTCCCCTGGGCAGGAAACAGGAAGTGGTGAACTCTCCGCTCACTCATCGTGTCCGCGGGTTACCGGAAACCTTTTTATATATGGCTTTTTTTTTTTTTTAATTTGAGCGACTGGAAATGACGATGCAGCGACTGTCTGACGGGCGCGGCGGCGCGAGGACTTTCCTTTTAAGGACTTGCGCTGAATAAAAATTTTGCTCAAAAAATCTTTTAAATATAAAAGTAACTTGAAGCTTTTTACAAAATCTATTTTACGCAAAAAATGTGCAACTGAGGGTCCCATGGGGCTCTTTAGGGGCATCATGGGACTTGTAGTTTAGAAGCTGCTGGCAAGCCAAGGTTCGGCCTCTCTACCCTCGGCGTTCCTGACTTATGTGCAGAGTAGACTTTATAACTCTAGTGGAGGAAGAAAATGGAGTAATCGCCATGGAAACCCAGTGGTATCAGGAAAACAAGACGTGTTTTGCAACCAATCGCTATTTTCTTTTTTTGTGAGGTGCAGAAACCGTCCCACACTCATGGGAAGTTGATCTGTGGGCTGCCCGCTGCCGCGACATGGAGATCAGCCACGGCGACCATACTGAAACGCCAAAACCCTGGTACGGCCACGTCTCTTAAAACACGTTTTATGTCTTTTCCTTGACCGCAGTATGTCTGTACCCGAGTCTCCGGGTGTGTGGAGTTTCCCATTGTCGCCTCCTCACCTGCTAGTAACAACTTTAGGCACGGTGTGAAGAATGTCTCGCTGTATTTATAGCGCCGCGCCGTGACTGCCGCGCTGAGATCAACACGGATAAGAGTGTCACTAACAATGACAACAAGCAGGCACGGTGTCACCGCGAGCGGCACGTCTCTGCTGGGAGCTGTGATTTCCAGGCCGTGTGCTTGCAGCTGGCTGCGGGGTTGGCCGTGTGCTGGCGGTGGCTTTGGAGTCGCCAGCATGCCTTGAGTAACTGTAGACTCTGCAGCATGCTGTGGTGGGTGCCCACATAGTCTGCGCAGTATGCAGCTGGCTGCGGGGTCGGCCACATGCGACAGTTGGCTGCGGGGTCGCCAGCATGCTGCGGTGGGTGCCCACATAGTCTGTGCAGTATGCAGCTGGCTGCGGGGTCGGCCGCATGCGGCAGCTGGCTGCGGGGTCGGCCGCATGCGGCAGCTGGCTGCGGGGTCGGCCGCATGCGGCAGCTGGCTGCGGGGTCGGCCGCATGCGGCAGCTGGCTGCGGGGTCGGCCGCATGCGGCAGCTGGCTGCGGGGTCGGCCGCATGCGGCAGCTGGCTGCGGCGTCGGCCGCATGCGGCAGCTGGCTGCGGCGTCGGCCGCATGCGGCAGCTGGCTGCGGCGTCGGCCGCATGCGGCAGCTGGCTGCGGCGTCGGCCGCATGCGGCAGCTGGCTGCGGGGTCGGCCGCATGCGGCAGCTGGCTGCGGGGTCGGCCGCATGCGGCAGCTGGCTGCGGGGTCGGCCGCATGCGGCAGCTGGCTGCGGCGTCGGCCGCATGCGGCAGCTGGCTGCCCACATAGTCTGCGCAGTATGCAGCTGGCTGCGGGGTCGGCCGCATGCGGCAGCTGGCTGCGGGGTCGGCCGCATGCGGCAGCTGGCTGCGGCGTCGGCCGCATGCGGCAGCTGGCTGCCCACATAGTCTGCGCAGTATGCAGCTGGCTGCGGGGTCGGCTGTATGCTGCAGCTGGCTAATCAATAAATGGCTTCCATTGCTAAAATGCTTCTTTTACCAGTTTCAGACTGGGTTTATGAAGGTGAACTTTAGACGCTGCTAGATTGTGTCACAGGCTTCAAATACAGACTGAGTCATCCCTGACACACGCCTGAAGCGAGCGCAGCTTTTTATGATGGCGCGAGCCAAGGCGCTTAATAAGTGACATAAAGTCCTTATGATGCGGGAATCCCTCATTGTATTGGATTCCAAATTATGACGTGTGTGTATATATATATATTATGCAAAATGCCTGCACTCACGAACTCCTAACGATATATGCAATGGCCGTGCTCTGCTTGACGGAAAGATACAAACTGAAACAAGAGCTAGCACTCTAAGCTCTTTATAAACTAAAATAATAAACTTTATTGATGCGTCTTTATAGAAGTCAAGGTTTCATCTCGTGTCCTGATGAAAGCGCCTGCTGTGAGATGAAACCTTGACTTCTATAAAGACGCATCAATAAAGTTTATTATTTTAGTTTATAAAGGTGTGTGTGTGTGTGTGTGTGTGTGTGTGTGCGCACGCGGATTCTCCTTGGGTTTATAGCGCACAATGGAATCTTCAGAAGGCAAAAAAAGTGCTTTTTTTTCTATCAAATCTGCATTACGTGTGTGTGTGTGTGTGTGTGTGTATATTCTATACAGTGTGTGTGTGTATATTCTATACTGTGTGTGTGTTATATTCTATACAGTGTGTGTATTATATTCTATACAGTGTGTGTGTATATTCTATACAGTGTGTGTATATTCTATACAGTGTGTGTATATTCTATACAGTGTGTGTATTGTATTCTATACAGTGTGTGTGTATTCTATACAGTGTGTGTGTGTGTATATTCTATACAGTGTGTGTGTGTGTGTGTGTGTGTGTGTGTTATATTCTATACAGTGTGTGTGTTCTATACAGTGTGTATTGTATTCTATACAGTGTGTGTATTCTATTCTATACAGTGTGTGTGTGTATTCTATACAGTGTGTGTATTATATTCTATACAGTGGTGTGTATATTCTATACAGTGTGTGTATTCTATACAGTGTGTGTTATATTCTATACAGTGTGTATTGTATTCTATACAGTGTGTGTGTATATTCCATACAGTGTGTGTATATTCTATACAGTGTGTGTATATTCTATACAGTGTGTATTGTATTCTATACAGTGTGTGTATTCTATACAGTGTGTGTATTCTATACAGTGTGTGTATTGTATTGTATTCTATGCAGTGTGTGTGTGTGTATATTCTATACAGTGTGTGTGTGTATTATATTCTATACAGTGTGTGTGTATATTCTATACAGTGTGTGTGTGTATATTCCATACAGTGTGTGTATTATATTCTATACAGTGTGTGTGTGTGTTATACAGTGTGTGTATTCTATACAGTGTGTGTGTGTGTGTTATATTCTATACAGTGTGTGTGTATATTCTATACAGTGTGTGTATATTCTATACAGTGTGTGTGTTATATTCTATACAGTGTGTGTGTATTATATTCTATACAGTGTGTATATTCTATACAGTGTGTGTGTGTATTCTATACAGTGTGTGTGTTCTATACAGTGTGTGTGTATATTCTATACAGTGTGTGTGTATATTCTATACTGTGTGTGTTCTATACAGTGTGTGTGTATATTCTATACAGTGTGTGTGTATTCTATACAGTGTGTGTGTATATTCTATACAGTGTGTGTGTATATTCTATACAGTGTGTGTGTATTCTATACAGTGTGTGTGTATATTCTATACAGTGTGTGTATTGTATTCTATACAGTGTGTGTATATTCTATACAGTGTGTGTGTATATTCTATACAGTGTGTGTATTGTATTCTATACAGTGTGTGTATATTCTATACAGTGTGTGTATATTCTATACAGTGTGTGTATATTCTATACTGTGTGTATATTCTATACTGTGTGTATATTCTATACAGTGTGTGTATATTCTATACAGTGTGTGTATATTCTATACAGTGTGTGTATTCTATACAGTGTGTGTATATTCTATACAGTGTGTGTATTGTATTGTATTCTATACAGTGTGTGTGTGTGTATATTCTATACAGTGTGTGTATTCTATACAGTGTGTGTATATTCTATACAGTGTGTGTATATTCTATACAGTGTGTGTGTATATTCTATACAGTGTGTGTGTATTATATTCTATACAGTGTGTGTGTTCTATACAGTGTGTGTATTCTATACAGTGTGTGTGTGTGTGTATATTCTATACAGTGTGTGTATTCTATACAGTGTGTGTATATTCTATACAGTGTGTGTGTATTCTATACAGTGTGTGTATATTCTATACAGTGTGTGTATTCTATACAGTGTGTGTATATTCTATACAGTGTGTGTATTGTATTGTATTCTATACAGTGTGTGTGTGTGTATATTCTATACAGTGTGTGTATTCTATACAGTGTGTGTATATTCTATACAGTGTGTGTATATTCTATACAGTGTGTGTGTATATTCTATACAGTGTGTGTGTATTATATTCTATACAGTGTGTGTGTGTTCTATACAGTGTGTGTGTATATTCTATACAGTGGGTGTGTGTGTTATATTCTATACAGTGTGTGTATATTCTATACAGTGTGTGTATATTCTATACAGTGTGTGTATATTCTATACAGTGTGTGTATTCTATACAGTGTGTGTATTCTATACAGTGTGTGTATATTCTATACAGTGTGTGTATTGTATTCTATACAGTGTGTGTGTGTATATTCTATACAGTGTGTGTGTGTATTCTATACAGTGTGTGTGTATATTCTATACAGTGTGTGTGTATTATATTCTATACAGTGTGTGTGTATATTCTATACAGTGTGTGTATATTCTATACAGTGTGTGTGTATATTCTATACAGTGTGTGTGTATATTCTATACAGTGTGTGTGTGTGTGTTATATTCTATACAGTGTGTGTGTATTATATTCTATACAGTGTGTGTTATATTCTATACAGTGTGTGTGTTATATTCTATACAGTGTGTGTTATATTCTATACAGTGTGTGTGTATTCTATACAGTGTGTGTATATTCTATACAGTGTGTGTGTATTCTATACAGTGTGTGTGTTATATTCTATACAGTGTGTGTTATATTCTATACAGTGTGTGTGTATTCTATACAGTGTGTGTATTCTATACAGTGTGTGTGTATATTCTATACAGTGTGTGTATATTCTATACAGTGTGTGTGTATTCTATACAGTGTGTGTGTTATATTCTATACAGTGTGTGTTATATTCTATACAGTGTGTGTATATTCTATACAGTGTGTGTATTCTATACAGTGTGTGTGTATATTCTATACAGTGTGTGTATATTCTATACAGTGTGTGTATTGTATTCTATACAGTGTGTGTGTGTGTGTTATATTCTATACAGTGTGTGTGTATATTCTATACAGTGTGTGTATTCTATACAGTGTGTGTGTATATTCTATACAGTGTGTGTGTTTTAATGTACTGTATTTATTTTTCTTGTCGTGGCCACAAAGTCAAAAATAAATTACACTTTCTGTGTGTAGGACACGGCAAATTCTCTGTTGTAATATACACTATAAGGGACTCCCGCAGTGACCGGTGCGCTCGCTCCCAAGCACCAAGAAAACCTCTTTTATTTCTATTAAATCTGTAGGTTTGCAGGAAATTTCTCAGCCTGTATGTGCAGATAACATAGAAATACAGATTTTCACACATTGTGGGGCCGATACCTCGGCTTTAATTATATATTTTTTCTTTAATATCATAAAACACCCTGATTTAATGTGATTGCCCCCCTCAACTTCCTTTTTTTTTTATTCTATCCTGACAAATCTATTTGTTTTAATTTGTATAATATTCACTTTTATTATTTTTTCTTGTATTCTATATATATTTATTTGCAAAGGATTTTACCAGGAAGGATACATTGAGATTTCTCTCGTTTTTCTATATTTATATATATATGTGTTGTTTGTTTGTTTTTTTTCCCCCCAGGAAACGTAGAACCTGGAATGACCAGTTAGAACACGCTGGGGATTATTTCCTTTTTGTTGTGTACTTGCTGTGTTTTTTTTTTTTCGTTCTGAGCAAAATCAGCAATGTGAGAAATCTTGCCGGCCTGGTCAGGGAATTAATGACAGTGATGGACGCAGCCCCTGGAATTCCTAATTAGATTGAGGAGCTTCGCCTTTTATGTCTCCTCGAGCGGTTATTCCGAGACGTATTCTCCAGATCCTGCGCACTTTCTAGGTTTTCACATTTAACATTTATTTTTTATCAAGTTCTTCACATTTTGGAAATGCTTATCCTCCTCTTGTCCTCCCCATACGGTGCAGTAGGGGCAGCCCCCCACTAGTTTTATACACCCTCAAAAAATGAAGCCCCGTGCTATATATGTATATTCCTATCGTAAAAGGATAAAACCACAATTCTTAGATAATCTTACCAGGGTTTCTTTCCCCATCCGTGACTGGCAGCGGCGTGTAGTAAGAGTAGAGCCTGGGCGTGTCAGGCATTCTGCCCTGTCTGGGAGCACTTTGCACATGCTCAGTGATCGCAAAACCTGGTGCCCCACGTGTTTATGGAACATGTGCCATGATGCTTAGTCACTCGTTGGACTGAGCATCATGGGAGATGTAGTTCAGAAACATCTGGGGTGCCAAGGTTCACCATCACTGCCCTATGGGTAAATTTAGCAAGTTGTGACAATCTTTATTTATGCAAATAAGCCCCGGCAATGTGGGGAATAGAAACATAGAAACATAGAAAAATGTCGGCAGATAAGAACCTTTCGGCCCATCTAGTCGCCCAATTACATGGATACTTTACCTGGATTTATCTTTTGTTTAGGATAGCCTTATGCCTATCCCATGCCTGCTTAAATTCAATCACTGTTTTGGCCTCTACCACTTCTACTGGAAGACTGTTCCATGTATCCACCACCCTCTCAGTAAAATAATGCTTTCTGATGGAATGTCCTGGTTTTCCGCTTGAATAAGCTGATTATTTTCTGTCACTGTGTGTGTTGATTTTGTGTTTATGTGTATGTCATATTTATGTGTGTGTGTGTATATGCTGATAGGTTTGTATACAGTATCTGACATCAGTGAGCGCACCCGTCACATTTTTATACATATTTTATTCTATCTTTTCATGTGACAACACTGAAGAAATGACACTTTCTTACAATGTAAAGTAGTGAGTGTGCAGCTTGTGTAACTGTTAAATTTACTGTCCCTCAATAATTCAACACACACAGCCAAGTTGTACGTTCACTACTTTACATTGTAGCAAAGTGTCCTTTCTTCAGTGTTGACACATGAAAAGATGGAACAAAATATTTACAAAAATGTGACGGGTGTAATCACTTCTGTCAGATACTGTATATATTGTATTTGTATGTAGTGTTAGCGTGTGTATATGTATGTATATATACGCTGATAGGTTTGCATGTGTATATATAAATAGGAGTGTGTGTATATGTTGTGTGTCTGCATACAGTGTATATTTGTGTGTATAGATAATACGCATAACTCTAGGACCTGCGTTTACACCTTATTTCAAAAACCTAATGTACATTTTTTTTATTTATTTACCTTTCCTGTAAAACACAGCGCAAGTCGCTCCACATTGTGTTGATAAAGTTGTTGCGTCCTTCACACAAATTTTGGGATAGTGCAGTTCGTTTCAGGCCTCGCTGTATTTCTGGAAATAAATGCTCATTTCCTGGTCTCCTCACATGTTCTCAGATTTGCGCTCCTTGTGAGCGTTTCCGCGTCCCGCGTGAGCGTTTCCGCGTCCCGCGTGAGCGTTTCCGCGTCCCGCATGAGCGTTTCCGCGTCCCGCGTGAGCGTTTCCACGTCCCGCGTGAGCGTTTCCACGTCCCGCGTGAGCGTTTCCACGTCCCGCGTGAGCGTTTCCACGTCCCGCGTGAGCGTTTCCGCGTCCCGCGTGAGCGTTTCCGCGTCCCGCGTGAGCGTTTCCGCGTCCCGCGTGAGCGTTTCCGCGTCCCGCGTGAGCGTTTCCGCGTCCCGCGTGAGCGTTTCCGCGCTCTTTGTGAGCATTTCCACTCCCCGCGTGAGCGTTTCCGCGCCCCGCGTGAGCGTTTCCGCGCCTCGCGTGAGCGTTTCCGCTCCCGGTTCTTGGGATTCATTGTTTTTTAGTCTGCGCGCTCGGATGTTACCCCGATATTCGTGCAGCTGCAGGATTCACGGGGTTTGTTTTGAGTCGCACGTTTCGTTACGTCTGTGCTGTTCATTTTTTCGTTTTAAACCTCTGAGCGACGTTTGTTTGTGCGCGGTTTAACAGGATCAGGTGCCGCCCCCCCCCCCCATGTATCCGCCATCTGCAAATGGGTTTAACACCTTTGGGTCCTTTGTGCGATATCAAAGCATAACGAATAAAATGTATAACGAAGAACCTTTAAATCCCAGAGGGAATGTATTTCCCAGCCTTCTGTTTCCTCACGGTACACGAGATTATGTGGCGCATGACGATCAGGGCTTCAAGATGGCGCCCAACTGGAGGAGAGCCATAGCGTTGTCCTTATCTGCTACTGGTTTTAGGACTCGTGTGAAGCTTTTCAGGAGAAGATATTCTGTATAACCATAGCTGGACTTGCCCACCGGGAATACCGGGATATCTGGGGCCGGGTGAAGGCCAGAGCCGGGCCTGAATTCATCCTAAATGCTGCCTCCCAAGGAGACCTCATGTAATCATGGTGACCCCCTGGCAGCCCATAGTGCTGAGGACTTGGCACGCTGCTCTGTGTGCTTGGCCACAATGGCCAGTGGTTGTTTATTATTTTTTATTCTTTATTTATATAGCGCCACATATTCTGCAGCACTTTACAAGATCAGTGTACGAGGGGTTAATACATTGGAATACCACACATGGATGATACGGCCTGATTCAGGGGGTCCCTGTTCCCAAGAACTTACAATCTATGAGATGTACAAGTATTTTGTGAGGTCGGGTCATCCATATCGTTAGGTGTTTTGCCCAAGGACACTCGCAGGTGGCGTCTTCTGAGCGGGATCGAGTCGCCTTTCCATGATTGAGGATCAGCGACCTGGTGGTTGGGTTGAACCCGCTTCTTGTAAAGTCGAGACTTCTCTGCAGTTGTGCTGAATGGTATGTTTGACTTGCTTCTCCACGGACGAAGGGTAGAGACATCACCACTGGACTCCAGTGGTTTCTTTTTGTTTGCCTTTTATGCTACTCGCATACATTTCGGGCAAAAACAGTTAAAAATAAATTCCTGAAATTTCGAAATCCCTACATTCACTTCCTGATAAATGTGGCTTTCTTTTCGTTTCGGTTCGTTGACCGTCTTGGTCTTCGCAGAGGTTTCCGCTGTGAACACTTGTTTTTGGCAAAACATTGTTTCACAGACTTTGAGGAGAGGCGAAAGCGTGAAGGAACTTGGAGAAGAACAGGAAGGACCCAACTCCTCCAGGAGCATGCTGGAACCATGAAGGTCAAGAATGGAGGCCAAAGCACTTGAGGGGTTATGCATGAACCGCAGATGTTCACTGTTGTTGAAACTATGGTGAACACAGGCTGGTTAACTATGGTGAATACACTGCCGGCGTCTTCCCTGTCATTTCATAGTTATGGAGCAGGCAGGGTAGATGGTGCTTGCAGACGCTGAGGTTCCAGACTCCAGCAGTGAGGCTTGCTGCATCTTCCCTGCCTCCTCCATGAATCGCAAGTAGGCAGGGTAGACGCTGAGGGACTCCAGCTTGGTTGCAGGGAGTTTCGAGGCCAGACAGGTCTCTGACTCGAGGATTGGATTGGTTTGAAAAAGCCGATCTACTCTACACCCCCCAAAAAAAAAAATGCAGCGATAGTCTCGATCCCGAGGATCGGAACATTCCTCAAAAGCACCGTTCTTTTCGATGACCAGGGCTTAGTAAATAACCTCTTTGGATCTCGTGATGCGTTAATGTTTGCGGCTGGAAAAGGTATAAACCTCATATGGTGAATTTTCTGGATTCGTAAGATCGTTTTATTGGTCTCCACCATGGAGTCCATGTTTGTTCTAAGCTCGTCAATGTCTCTGGAGTCCTGTCCTCGTATCGATATGGATTGGTGAGACCTTCCCATATTCTTCTGATGTTGTGGCTGATCTGGCGACATGTTTGTGTTCCTCATGGGATTTATTCACTGAATATGTGAATTTTTGTTGAGTATCGAGATCAAAGACACAAAACCTGAGGAAATTCCTCAATTCGGATGGTGGATATGTTGAGCAGAATCGGCATTTCCTCGGTTATTTCACCAGAACGCTCAGTTTAATAGATAACTCCCTTTATCTTCAGGAAGTGAAGGAGACATCTCCTGACCTTGAAGAACCTGTCAGAATGCAACGGGATCTGCTGTGTGTGTCATGGTTGTTGTTGCTGTGTGTGTTTACCATATGTTCATTTCTTCGCTTTTATCGTTGAAAGGAAAATTGACAACATTCTGACATCCTTCCTCTCACGTCATTACACGGTCCGCTTATTTAACCCACCGCAACATGAACTTTATGTAAATCTAAGAAACCTTCCAAGAAACTGCCCTGGGGGGGGTGTGTGTGTGTGTGTGTGTGTGTGTGTGTGTGTTATAGATATCTATCATAACACAAAATAAGGTAAAAAAGCAAAGAGAACTTCCCTCTTACCCATGGTACGCAAAGTTTGACAACATTTCGACAAATTTAGTCTTTCAGCCTTTTGGATGATGACTGGAACGTTGGATTTTTATTGAAACGTTGGATTCTATTGAAACGTTGGATTCTACTAGCGGAGCGTTGGATTCTTATCGGAGCGTTGGATTCTATTGAAACGTTGGATTCTTATCGGAGCGTTGGATTCTTATCGGAGCGTTGGATTCTTATCGGAGCGTTGGATTCTTATTGAAACGTTGGATTCTTATCGGAGCGTTGGATTCTTATCGGAGCGTTGGATTCTTATCGGAGCGTTGGATTCTTATCGGAGCGTTGGATTCTTATCGGAGCGTTGATTCTTATCGGAGCGTTGGATTCTTATCGGAGCGTTGGATTCTTATCGGAGCGTTGGATTCTTATCGGAGCGTTGGATTCTTATCGGAGCGTTGGATTCTTATCGGAGCGTTGGATTCTTATCGGAGCGTTGGATTCTTATCGGAGCGTTGGATTCTTATCGGAGCGTTGGATTCTTATCGGAGCGTTGGATTCTTATCGGAGCGTTGGATTCTTATCGGAACGTTGGATTCTTATCGGAACGTTGGATTCTTATCGGAGCGTTGGCTTCTAGTGGAATGTGAGAACTGCGTTGAACTTGGGACTTTAGTGGAAAGCAGGATTTTAGGGCTTCCTAACTAAACTGTCAAATTTTAGTTCTGCTAAAAAGACAAATTGAACTTTAATTTTTTTTTAAGATTTTCTAGAATATCTAAAACTTGGTTAGTTTCTCTAAAATGTACCTTTCTCCAGATCTGTCCACTTTCTGAAAAGTCCTGCTTTGCTGAATATCCCCCCTGCCACCACCACGTTTTAATGACCAGGCGTCCCGCTTTTTTTCTTTATGGGGTATCAGGGTTTCTGAGTGTATGGGTAAATTGTCAGCGCGGCACAATCCGGCGCTCACTTTATAATTCGTGAAAAAATGGTTTATTTTATGCTGATGTGTCATCAATTAATTCCTTGCTTCGACTCTAACTCCAGCCCTACCCCCAACTCTAACCCTGTCCCCAAATCTAAACCCAACTCTAACCCTGTCTCTAATTTCTAACCCCTACTCTAACCCTAATACTAACTCCAACTCTAACCCTGCCCCTAATACTAACCCCAACTCTAACCCTGTCCCTAATACTAACCCCAACTCTAACCCCGTCCCTAATACTAACCCCAACTCTAACCCCGTCCCTAATACTAACCCCAACTCTAACCCTGTCCCCAAATCTAAACCCAACTCTAACCCTGTCTCTAATTTCTAACCCCTACTCTAACCCTAATACTAACTCCAACTCTAACCCTGCCCCTAATACTAACCCCAACTCTAACCCTGTCCCTAATACTAACCCCAACTCTAACCCTGTCCCTAATACTAACCCCAACTCTAACCCCGTCCCTAATACTAAACCCAACTCTAACCCCGTCCCTAATATTAAACCCAACTCTAACCCTGTCCCTAATACTAACCCCAACTCTAACCCCGTCCCTAATACTAACCCCAACTCTAACCCCGTCCCTAATACTAACCCCAACTCTAACCCTGTCCCTAATACTAACCCCAACTCTAACCCTGTCCCTAATACTAACCCCAACTCTAACCCTTTCCCTAATACTAACCCTGTCCCTAATACTAACCACAACTCTAACCCTTTCCCTAATACTAACCCTGTCCCTAATACTAACCCCAACTCTAACCCTGTCCCTAATACTAACCCTGTCCCTAATACTAACCCCAACTCTAACCCTGTCCCTAATACTAACCCCAACTCTAACCCTGTCCCTAATACTAACCCCAACTCTAACCCTGTCCCTAATACTAACCCCAACTCTAACCCCGTCCCTAATACTAACCCCAACTCTAACCCTTTCCCTAATACTAACCCTGTCCCTAATACTAACCCCAACTCTTACCCTGTCCCTAATACTAACCCAAACTCTTACCCTGTCCCTAATACTAACTCCAACTCTAACCCTAATACTAACCTGGCTGTCCCTAATACTAACCATAAGTTATACCAGTAACCCCACCGCTAATGCTAACCCTAATTTCTAACCCATTTCTAATCCCAGCTCTAACCCTGCTGCAAATACTAACCCTAATTTCTAACCCCAACTTTAACCCTGTCCCTAATACTAACCCCAAGCCCTAACAACACTCTAGACCGAACGCTAAATAACAGGGAGCAATTTAAAATTTTGGGATGGAGATTAATTTTCATGAAATAATTAGAATTCAGCTGAATTGTATTCCACAAAACGACAGGAGCTGTGTTTTTTTTTTTTTTTGTTCCCCTTTCCACAACTGCGATCAATAAACAATTGAAAGTTGTTGTTATCGAAGATAACGAGGAAATTCTGGCCTCTCCCGTGGCCTCTCCCGTGGCTCTCCCGTGGCTGCTCCGTGGCCTCTCCGTGGCTGCTCCGTGGCCTCTCCGTGGCTGCTCCGTGGCCTCTCCGTGGCCTCTCCGTGGCCGCTCCAGGCTTCCGTATATAAATGATATAATGGGGTTTACAAGTTAATTATAAGGCGTCTTTTGCTGATCCGGGGAGGAATCTGATCTCCATCATGGAGCCAAGGAGGCATTTTTCACTTTGTGGGCACAATAGGTGTTGTTTGTTTTTTTTTTTTGCCACCTTTTGGATCAACAGCAGCCATAAGGACCCGAGGAAGGTGAACTAGCTGGACATTGGTCTTTTTCCATCCTATATCACTAGGGGGTCTGTTCTATTGAACTCCATTTGGCGACTTTTCATTTTGGCGCATTTTGGCGATTCCATTTAGTTGAATTCACTGTTCTTCAAATTTCTTGAAAATGGAGTCGAAAGCAGTTACCGGACGTCGGCAAAAACTGCCGAATTCCATTGAATTGGCCTCGGCAAATTCCACTGAACTGGGGGGGGCACCTCCTATTCTTCTTCTAACAATAAAAATGTGGTTTAAATAATAAAGTCATTTTAAAAAATAATTAAAAAGTCTCAAAAAATAAAAAATTTAACCCCTTCACTACTGATATCGAGATATCTCGCTTTATGATGATCTGCAGCCCAAAAGCAAATGAAATTCGATTGGGTGAAAATTACCATTCGGTGCCAAATTCAGACCTTAGTAAATCAACCCCTTCTGTACATAATTATATATTTATTTAGTTCCCACATTTGTTTGACGCATGGTTCCTCTGAGCGTCCTCCGAGACGCGACGTTTTATCCCTTTGCGTGACGTCCTGCTCTTCAGGCCTTGTTCGCTTTACACCAGACGCAGTTTAAAAGCCGCGCCGAGCATCTCGGTTACTTCCCTGCGCGTCAGACCGCCAGACGTTGATCGATATCTGTTTTCTGGCATTTAATAACCCGAATGAACGCGGTCCCGCTCCCCCGCGCTCTGTTTAAAGTCCCCCGTGCACAGCCAGGCTGAATTATTCATCGATAAGTGCTGGGCGCAGATGCTGCGCGTGAAATGTAGGTCACAACACGGCGCTCGCTTAATATTTATCCCCGGCTGAATTGCTTTTAATGGATCGCTCCGCAGCGAGCGGGTAAAGCGCGCCTCGATTTATTTTATTTGTCGCCGGGCAGAGATCCGTTTCCTTAAATTGACTTAAACAGCGTGGGATTATTTTTCTGCCGGCGGATTATTGTTAATTGTGTATTATTGCGCGGGTTAGCCGCGTCGCCGCAGTAGTAATGGGCCGGCCATGTTGCTCCGTGTCATTATATCGTTATTTATTTACTTTCCAAATCACACATTGACACAAAATGTCTCGCTCCGTCCTCACGATCCGCAGCGCATTCATTTATTTTTAAATAATACCTAGTTTTTTGGTTTTTTTCGGGTCAGCAGAGCCGTGAAAAATCATGGGTACCCCCCCCCCCCCGTGGCGTATTAAGAGGTAGATCGATGTGATAAATAACAAATAATGATATGAGGCTGCAACGTGACGAAGCTAAAGGGGTCAAGTCCAAAAAATAGTAAAGGGTCTGTTACATAAAGCTCCGAAATTGCGTGAAAATCGTCAATAAAAATTATAAAAAAGGGGGCTTTTAAAAAAAATAAGAGTTTTTATAAAAAGAATAAACGGTGTTTTAAAAAAATAAAAAAAGATGACATTTATTACATTGAAATCTCCTGGATTGGCCTGTATGAACCTGTCACATTGATACACAGAAAATCAGGGCATTTTGGGGCATTTCGTCATTCTGGGAATAGAAGTCTATTTAGGGTTATTAAGAGAACATCAAAATGTCACCGACACAACTCTGTCCCCCCCCAGCAAAAAGAATGAGGGAAGTCTGCCCCCCCTGCAAAAAGGGTGAGGGAAGTCTGCCCCCCCCCTGCAAAAAGGGTGAGGGAAGTCTGCCCCCCCCCTGCAAAAAGGGTGAGGGAAGTCTGCCCCCCCCTGCAAAAAGGGTGAGGGAAGTCTGCCCCCCCCCTGCAAAAAGCATGAGTTAACTCAGTCCCCCTGCAAAAAGCGTGAGGGAAGTCTGTCCCCCCCGAAAAAAGGATGAGGGAAGTCTGCCCCCCCCCGCAAAAAGCATGAGATAACTCTGCCCCCCTGCAAAATGCGTGAGAGAACTCAGTCCCCCCCCCCTCGTTTCTCATTGAGTTGGTCAGTTTATTCGTCGCATTAAAAGGGGGAAAAGTTCTGAAATGATTTATCTTTGTCTCATTTTTTTACATCACAGAAAACTGAAGTTTTAACAGAGGGGGGTGTAGACTTTCTATACGCTGTATATAATAGGGGGTAGACTTTCTATACGCTGTATATAATAGGGGGTGTAGACTTTCTATGCGCTGTATATAATAGGGGGTGTAGACTTTCTATGCGCTGTATATAATAGGGGGGTGTAGACTTTCTATGCGCTGTATATAATAGGGGTGTAGACTTTCTATACGCTGTATATAATAGGGGGTGTAGACTTTCTATGCGCTGTATATAATAGGGGGTGTAGACTTTCTATACGCTGTATATAATAGGGGGTGTAGACTTTCTATGCGCTGTATATAATAGGGGGGTGTAGACTTTCTATACGCTGTATATAATAGGAGTGTAGACTTTCTATGCGCTGTATATAATAGGGGGTGTAGACTTTCTATGCGCTGTATATAATAGGGGGTGTAGACTTTCTATGCGCTGTATATAATAGGAGTGTAGACTTTCTATGCGCTGTATATAATAGGGGGTGTAGACTTTCTATGCGCTGTATATAATAGGAGTGTAGACTTTCTATGCGCTGTATATAATAGGAGTGTAGACTTTCTATGCGCTGTATATAATAGGGGGTGTAGACTTTCTATGCGCTGTATATAATAGGGGGTGTAGACTTTCTATGCGCTGTATATAATAGGGGGTGTAGACTTTCTATGCGCTGTATATAATAGGGGTGTAGACTTTCTATGCGTTGTATATATAATAGGGGGTGTAGACTTTCTATGCGCTGTATATAATAGGGGGTGTAGACTTTCTATGCGCTGTATATAATAGGGGGTGTAGACTTTCTATGCGCTGTATATAATAGGGGTGTAGACTTTCTATGCGCTGTATATAATAGGGGGTGTAGACTTTCTATGCGCTGTATATAATAGGGGGTGTAGACTTTCTATGCGCTGTATATAATAGGGGTGTAGACTTTCTATGCGTTGTATATAATAGGGGGGTGTAGACTTTCTATGCGCTGTATATAGGGGGTGTAGACTTTCTATGCGCTGTATATAATAGGGGTGTAGACTTTCTATGCGTTGTATATAATAGGGGGGTGTAGACTTTCTATGCGCTGTATATAATAGGGGGTGTAGACTTTCTATGCGCTGTATATAATAGGGGTGTAGACTTTCTATGCGTTGTATATAATAGGGGGTGTAGACTTTCTATGCGCTGTATATAATAGGGGGTGTAGACTTTCTATGCGCTGTATATAATAGGGGTGTAGACTTTCTATGCGTTGTATATAATAGGGGGGTGTAGACTTTCTATGCGCTGTATATAATAGGGGGGTGTAGACTTTCTATGCGCTGTATATAATAGGGGGTGTAGACTTTCTATGCGCTGTATATAATAGGGGGTGTAGACTTTCTATGCGCTGTATATAATAGGGGGGTGTAGACTTTCTATGCGCTGTATATAATAGGGGGTGTAGACTTTCTATGCGTTGTATATAATAGGGGGGTGTAGACTTTCTATGCGCTGTATATAATAGGGGGGTGTAGACTTTCTATGCGTTGTATATAATAGGGGGGTGTAGACTTTCTATGCGCTGTATATAATAGGGGGGTGTAGACTTTCTATGCGCTGTATATAATAGGGGGTGTAGACTTTCTATGCGCTGTATATAATAGGGGGGTGTAGACTTTCTATGCGTTGTATATAATAGGGGGGTGTAGACTTTCTATGCGCTGTATATAATAGGGGGGTGTAGACTTTCTATGCGTTGTATATAATAGGGGGGTGTAGACTTTCTATGCGCTGTATATAATAGGGGGGTGTAGACTTTCTATGCGCTGTATATAATAGGGGGGTGTAGACTTTCTATGCGCTGTATATAATAGGGGGTGTAGACTTTCTATGCGCTGTATATAATAGGGGTGTAGACTTTCTATGCGCTGTATATAATAGGGGGTGTAGACTTTCTATGCGTTGTATATAATAGGGGGGTGTAGACTTTCTATGCGCTGTATATAATAGGAGTGTAGACTTTCTATGCGCTGTATATAATAGGGGGGTGTAGACTTTTTATCCCGTGTATTGGCTGTTAATATACAGAATTTTATAGAGTCTCCACGCTGTCCCCATGTTTTGGAATTCGTCGTCGCTTCTGTCGGGTTTTGGGAATTTTAATGATGCAACAAATAAATGTGACATCTGTGCAGGAGGCGGCGACACGTCCCATCTGGCGCCTCTTAACTAGGCAGGGGCTTTCATGGGAAAGTATTTATCTCGCCCCATGTAATCCTGCCAAGTGGCCTGATCTGTAACGGACAGTCCCTATTATCTGCCCAAATTCCTCTGGGACCCTCTCTTCTTCTCTACTAATGCCCCTCCTTTTTAAGGGCTTCTCTTAATATCGATACATTCTGTATTGTTTCTGTGTGTTTGCTCTGTTTCCGCCGCTCGCCGGTGTTTTGGTGTAGCAGGAAAGTGAGGGGCTGATAAGTAAGTCCCGGGTCGGTTTCTTGGCGGCACCGTGCAGATCGAGGCGCGCCGATATGCCTGATTCTGGTAGAGAATCCGTCTGGTTCTGTGAGATCGAAGTCTCTCGGCTTCACCTCTCACACGGATACTCTCGCCCTCGTTATATTTACCCGGCGTGAGATTAAATCGACGCATCGAGGTGTCGGCCGCTGGTTACTCGCTGGAATTCGAGCCCCAAGGACGTCTGCAAGCGCCGACATGAACTGCGCGGTTTATTTAACGCCGTGCCGGAGTGTTGAGTTCCCTCCTTTCCCAGAAACTGAATTTACTGCCAGAAAAGCAGGAAAATGGTAAAAAATAATAAATCTAAACTCTTTAATGGTTTAAAAACAAATAATATATAGTTTATAGAGATCCTGATACAAAGGCGGCGAAAAGGTGTAACGTGTGATACACATGTAAACATGAACACGTATGTTACACGTATCCTGTGACCTGCGAGCGCCTCACGTATGTTACACGTATCGTGATCGGAGCGCCTCACGTAGGTTACATATATCATGATCTGAGCGGCTCACGTAGGTTACATGTATTGTGATCTGAGCGGCTCACATGTTAAATGTATTGTGATCTGAGCTGCTCACGTATGTTACATGTATCGTGATCTGAGCGGCTCACGCGTGTTACATATATCGTGATCTGAGCGGCTCATGAATGTTACTTGTATCGTGATCTGAGTGGATATCATGTGGTGTGTGTGAGTGTCTCACGCATGCTACACGTATCATGTGGTGTGTGTGTGAGCGGCTCACGTATGCTACACGTATCGTGTGTGTGAGCGGCTCACGTATGCTACACGTATCGTGTGTGTAAGCAGCTCACGTATGCTACACGTATCATGTGATCTTTGAGCGTCTCATGCATGTTACAGTTACAAGCATTTATAAAGCGCCAACAAGTTCTGTAGTGCTGTACAAAAGGGAGAGATCGAAATAACAAATATACATACACATTACACACACAAAACAGTAGGAGAGAAGACCCTGCTCATGTTACACGTATCATGTGATCTGAGCGGCTCACATATGTTACATGTATCGCGTGATCTTTGAGCATCTCACGCATGTCACATGTATCACATGATCTGCGGGCGACTCACGTATGCTACACTTATTATGTGGTGTATGTGAGCGGCTCACGTATGCTACACGTATCATATGATCTGCGAGCGGCTCACGTATGCTACACGTATCGTGTGATCTTCGAGTGGCTCACGTATGCTACACGTATTATGTGGTGTGTGTGAGCGGCTCACGTATGCTACACGTATCGTGTGTGTGAGCGGCTCACGTATGCTACACGTATCGTGTGTGAGCGGCTCACGTATGCTACACGTATGCTACACGTATGCTACACGTATCATGTGGTGTGCGCGAGCGGCTCACGTATGCTACACGTATCGTGTGTGAGCGGCTCACGTATGCTACACGTATAATGTGGTGTGTGTGCGCCTCACGTATGCTACACGTATCGTGTGTGTGAGCGGCTCACGTATGCTACACGTATCTTGTGTGAGCGGCTCACGTATGCTACACGTATCGTGTGTGAGCGGCTCACGTATGCTACACGTATCGTGTGTGAGCGGCTCACGTATGCTACACGTATCGTGTGTGAGCGGCTCACGTATGCTACACGTATCGTGTGTGAGCGGCTCACGTATGCTACACGTATCGTGTGTGAGCGGTTCACGTATGCTACACGTATCGTGTGTGAGCGGCTCACGTATGCTACACGGATCGTGTGTGAGCGGCTCACGTATGCTACACGTATCGTGTGTGAGCGGCTCACGTATGCTACACGTATCGTGTGTGAGCGGCTCACGTATGCTACACGTATCGTGTGATCTGCGAGCGGCTCACGTGTGCTACACGTATCATGTGGTGTGTGTGACCGGCTCACGTATGCTACACGTATCGTGTGTGTGAGCGGCTCAGGTATCGTGTGTGTGAACGGCTCACGTATGCTACACGTATCGTGTGTGTGAGCGGCTCACGTATGCTACACGTATCGTGTGTGTGAGCGGCTCACGTATGCTACACGTATCGTGTGTGTGAGCGGCTCACGTATGCTACACGTATCGTGTGTGTGAGCGGCTCACGTATGCTACACGGATCGTGTGTGAGCGGCTCACGTATGCTACACGTATCGTGTGTGAGCGGCTCACGTATGCTACACGTATAATGTGTGTGCGCCTCACGTATGCTACACGTATCGTGTGTGTGAGCGGCTCACGTATGCTACACGTATCTTGTGTGAGCGGCTCACGTATGCTACACGTATCGTGTGTGAGCGGCTCACGTATGCTAACGTATCGTGTGTGAGCGGCTCACGTATGCTACACGTATCGTGTGTGAGCGGCTCACGTATGCTACACGTATCGTGTGTGAGCGGCTCACGTATGCTACACGTATCGTGTGTGAGCGGTTCACGTATGCTACACGTATCGTGTGTGAGCGGCTCACGTATGCTACACGGATCGTGTGTGAGCGGCTCACGTATGCTACACGTATCGTGTGTGAGCGGCTCACGTATCTACACGTATCGTGTGTGAGCGGCTCACGTATGCTACACGTATCGTGTGATCTGCGAGCGGCTCACGTGTGCTACACGTATCATGTGGTGTGTGTGAGCGGCTCACGTATGCTACACGTATCGTGTGTGTGAGCGGCTCAGGTATCGTGTGTGTGAACGGCTCACGTATGCTACACGTATCGTGTGTGTGAGCGGCTCACGTATGCTACACGTATCGTGTGTGTGAGCGGCTCACGTATGCTACACGTATCGTGTGTGTGAGCGGCTCACGTATGCTACACGTATCGTGTGTGTGAGCGGCTCACGTATGCTACACGTATCGTGTGTGTGAGCGGCTCACGTATGCTACACGTATCGTGTGTGTGAGCGGCTCACGTATGCTACACGTATCGTGTGTGTGAGCGGCTCACGTATGCTACACGTGTGTGTGTGTGCGGCTCACGTATGCTACACGTATCATGTGATCTGCGAGCGGCTCACGTATGCTACACGTATCGTGGTGTGTGAGTGGCTCACGTATGCTACACGTATCATGTGTGTGAGCGGCTCACATATGCTACACGTATGCTACACGTATCATGTGGTGTGCGCGAGTGGCTCACCTATGCTACACGTATCGTGTGTGAGCGGCTCACCTATGCTACACGTATCGTGTGTGAGCGGCTCACGTATGCTACACGTATCTTGTGTGAGCGGCTCACGTATGCTACACGTATCGTGTGTGAGCGGCTCACGTATGCTACACGTGTCGTGTGTGTGTGTGAGCGGCTCACGTATGCTACACGTATAATGTGGTGTGTGTGCGCCTCACGTATGCTACACGTATCTTGTGATCTGCGAGCGGCTCACGTATGCTACACGTGTCGTGTGTGTGTGAGCGGCTCACGTATGCTACACGTATCGTGTGTGAGCGGCTCACGTATGCTACACGTATCGTGTGTGAGCGGCTCACGTATGCTACACGTATCATGTGATCTGCGAGCGGCTCACGTATGCTACACGTATCGTGTGTGCGAGCGGCTCACGTATGCTACATGTATCATGTGGTGTGTGTGTGAGCGGCTCACGTATGCTACACGTATCGTGTGTGTGAGCGGCTCACGTATGCTACACGTATCGTGTGTGTGAGCGGCTCACGTATGCTACACGTATCGTGTGTGTGAGCGGCTCACGTATGCTACACGTATCGTGTGTGTGAGCGGCTCACGTATGCTACACGTATCGTGTGTGTGAGCGGCTCACGTATGCTACACGTATCGTGTGTGTGAGCGGCTCACGTATGCTACACGTATCGTGTGTGTGAGCGGCTCACATATGCTACACGTATCGTGGTGTGTGTGTGAGCGGCTCACGTATGCTACACGTATCGTGGTGTGTGCGAGCGGCTCACGTATGCTACATGTATCATGTGGTGTGTGTGTGAGCGGCTCACGTATGCTACATGTATCATGTGGTGTGTGTGTGAGCGGCTCACGTATGCTACACGTATCATGTGGTGTGTGTGAGCGGCTCAAGTATGCTACACGTATCATGTGATCTTTGAGCGTCTCATGCATCTTACAGTTACAAGCATTTATAAAGCGCCAACAAGTTCTGTAGTGCTGTACAAAAGGGAGAGATCGAATAACAAATATACATACACATTACACACACAAAACAGTAGGAGAGAAGACCCTGCTCATGTTACACGTATCATGTGATCTGAGCGGCTCATATATGTTACATGTATCGCGTGATCTTTCAGCATCTCACGCTTGTCACATGTATCACGTGATCTGCGGTCGACTCACGCATGCTACACTTATTATGTGGTGTGTGTGAGCGGCTCACATATGCTACACGTATCTCGTGTGTGTGAGCGGCTCACATATGCTACACGTATCATGTGATCTGCGAGCGGCTCACATATGCTACACGTATCGTGATCTGCAAGCGGCTCACGTATGCTACACGTATCATTTGGTGTGTGAGCGGCTCACGTATGCTACACGTATCGTGGTGTTTGTGAGCGGCTCACGTATGCTACACGTATCGTGTGGTGTGTGTGAGCGGCTCACGTATGCTACACGTATCGTGTGGTGTGTGTGAGCGGCTCACGTATGCTACACGTATCTCGTGTGTGTGAGCGGCTCATGTATGCTACACGTATCGTGTGGTGTGTGTGAGCGGCTCACGTATGCTACACGTATCGTGTGTGTGAGCGGCTCACGTATGCTACACGTATCGTGTGGTGTGTGTGAGCGGCTCACGTATGCTACACGTATCATGTGGTGTGTGTGAGCGGCTCACGTATGCTACACGTATCATGTGGTGTGTGTACGCCTCACGTATGCTACACGTATCTTGTGATCTGCGAGCGGCTCACGTATGCTACACGTATCGTGTAGTGTGTGTGAGCGGCTCACGTATGCTACACGTATCTCGTGTGTGTGAGCGGCTCACGTATGCTACACGTATCTCGTGTGTGTGAGCGGCTCACGTATGCTACACGTATCTCGTGTGTGTGAGCGGCTCACGTATGCTACACGTATCGTGTGTGTGAGCGGCTCACGTATGCTACACGTATCTCATGTGTGTGAGCGGCTCACGTATGCTACACGTATCATGTGGTGTGTGTGAGCGGCTCACGTATGCTACACGTATCATGTGGTGTGTGTACGCCTCACGTATGCTACACGTATCTTGTGATCTGCGAGCGGCTCACGTATGCTACACGTATCATGTGATCTGCGAGCGGCTCACGTATGCTACACGTATCTTGTGTGAGCGGCTCACGTATGCTACACGTATCGTGTGTGAGCGGCTCGCGTATGCTACATTTATCATGTGTGTGGGAGCGGCTCACATATGCTACACGTATCATGTGTGTGCGAGCGGCTCACGTATGCTACATGTATCGTGTGTGTGTGAGCGGCTCACGTATGCTACACGTATCGTGTGGTGTGTGTGAGCGGCTCACGTATGCTACACGTATCATGTGGTGTGTGTGAGCGGCTCACGTATGCTACACGTATCATGTGGTGTGTGTACGCCTCACGTATGCTACACACGTATCTTGTGATCTGCGAGCGGCTCACGTATGCTACACGTATCGTGTAGTGTGTGTGAGCGGCTCACGTATGCTACACGTATCTCGTGTGTGTGAGCGGCTCACGTATGCTACACGTATCTCGTGTGTGTGAGCGGCTCACGTATGCTACACGTATCTCGTGTGTGTGAGCGGCTCACGTATGCTACACGTATCGTGTGTGTGAGCGGCTCACGTATGCTACACGTATCTCATGTGTGTGAGCGGCTCACGTATGCTAGACGTATCATGTGGTGTGTGTGAGCGGCTCACGTATGCTACACGTATCATGTGGTGTGTGTACGCCTCACGTATGCTACACGTATCTTGTGATCTGCGAGCGGCTCACGTATGCTACACGTATCATGTGATCTGCGAGCGGCTCACGTATGCTACACGTATCTTGTGTGAGCGGCTCACGTATGCTACACGTATCGTGTGTGAGCGGCTCACGTATGCTACACGTATCGTGTGTGAGCGGCTCGCGTATGCTACATTTATCATGTGTGTGGGAGCGGCTCACATATGCTACACGTATCATGTGTGTGCGAGCGGCTCACGTATGCTACATGTATCGTGTGTGTGTGAGCGGCTCACGTATGCTACACGTATCGTGTGTGTGAGCGGCTCACGTATGCTACATGTATCATGTGGTGTGTGTGTGAGCGGCTCACGTATGCTACATGTATCATGTGGTGTGTGTGTGAGCGGCTCAAGTATGCTACACGTATCATGTGGTGTGTGCGAGCGGCTCACGTATGCTACACGTATCATGTGATCTTTGAGTGTCTCATGCATGTTACAGTTACAAGCATTTATAAAGCGCCAACAAGTTCTGTAGTGCTGTACAAAAGGGAGAGATCGAATAACAAATATACATACACATTACACACACACAAAACAGTAGGAGAGCAGACCCTGCTCATGTTAAACGTATCATGTGATCTGAGCGGCTCACATATGTTACATGTATCGCGTGATCTTTCAGCATCTCACGCTTGTCACATGTATCACGTGATCTGCGGGCGACTCACGTATGCTACACGTATCATGTGGTGTGTGTGAGCGGCTCACGTATGCTACACGTATCTCGTGTGTGTGAGCGGCTCACGTATGCTACACGTATCTCGTGTGTGTGAGCGGCTCACGTATGCTACACGTATCGTATGATCTGTGAGCATCTCGCTCCTGGAAGTCCTTGGCACAGAGCTGCGTGTCAAAGCAGTGACGCTGTGGCTCCTCCGGGACGGCCGTGGTGTCTCCTGGATCGAGTTAACCCTCGGAGCGCTGCGAGCGGCTTATCCTCTGCTTTCTTAATGTCTGCGCTAATTGTCTTTGCTCGCTGAGCGTAATCTCTACCGTGTGCATACAACCTGCTCATTGACGAGGATTCCTGGCAGCGGCGCAGCTCGCCCTGCCCGGCACCGGCCGCTCTGTGTTTCCTCCGCTCGCAGGAAGTGCCGGTACTTTATATCATCTGACACAAACCTGTTAATATTATTACAAGAATTCTATGAATTAACCCCTTCCTTTCCGCAGATAATATATATTATCGTAAAAAACCACCAATCCCTCGCTTCGTGCCGTCGCACAGGAATCCGGGCACTCGACCTTTATACTGACTTTGCAATAAACCCCTTTTTTATTTTCTGATTCCTGTGAGATTGCTGACGTTCCTGCTTGAAAGCAGGTGATGCGGTAAATCTGTGCTGTTGGGTAGTCTCCGTCCGCGGGGTGGGTTGGTGCCGGCGGCGAGGCTCCGGGCCGTCGCATTGCTGCATCATGATCTGCTTCTCCGCGCGTCAGTGATGCCGCTTCTGCGAATCCTGCTGGAATTGGGATTTTTGGTCCTGCTGACGGCGACACATTGTGAGACTCTCCTTCTGCTCCCGCATTGTTCTGCTGAATTAACACCTCGTTAGCACAGACGCCACCACTGCAGAAACCGCTCGGCAACGCTTTGTACACTTTTTTAGTAATTCTTCTATCACGTCTGCTGATTGCGGGTCTGATCACATGATCAATAAATACCCTGTACGCACATCTTCCTCCTCCATGATCTTCCCTGCGAGGCGGCAAATCCCAGGCACGGAGTCAGTAAAAATGGTGAATTCTATAAATACACTGACCAAAATAAGTCCCCACCTGGTTGTATCTCAGCCAATAGCTGCTCTCGCCTTCCATTGCATATTTACTGCAGGGGTTAATGTTTCAGCATAAAATGAGGTCATGTGACTCCCGGAATATACTGAATGAGCAGGTTTTTCCATCAATGGGTTTTTTTCTCCCCTGATGGCACAGCGGGCATATTCCAAGATGGCAATGCCAGGATTCATCGGGCTCAAATTGTGTAAGAGTGTTTGAGGGAGCATGAGACATCATTTCCACACATGGATTGGCCACCGCACAGTCCAGACCTTAACCCCATTGAGGTTAATCTTTGGGATAATGTGCTGGAGAAGACTTTACGCAGCGCCGCGACTCTCCCATCATCAACACAAGATCTTGCCACAAATTAATGCCGCTCTGGACGGGAATAAATGCTGCGACATCGCATGAGCTCATCCACACGATGCCGCGGTGAATGCGTGACGCGATCACAGCAAAAGGCGACACAACCAGATATTACAGGGGGTGACTTTTTATTGGACGGGCAGTTAATGCTGTTTTCGGCTTTTCCTTCCTCCTGGGATCAGTTTTTCCTGAACGCGTCTTTGTTGCCGAGTTACACAGACGATATTCCCCCGTCCGGACTTTCCTGCCCGATGTGGGACACACGGTGAACCGGCGGAATAAAAAGCCAAAACACAAATACTGGCTGATGTTCCGACTTCGTTTTGGAGACTAATTCTGTCCTTGTGTTCAAGGTGATCAATCTGGCCGCTGTCTCTTGTGAAACCATGGGCCTCCCTTTCAAGCAGAGTCCTCCTAGAACCTGCTTCTTCCACTGCATCGTGACCAAAGAATAAGAACCGCTGAGATGCACTACACACATTGCATCACGTGGACTCGTATCTCATCACCTTCCAGACGTTGCAACCTTTCTGATCATACATGTTTGGCCTTGGTTTAGAGGTTGGTAGGTGAAGCATATATTGATAATTTTTGACCACCACCTTTTAATTCTTGATGTTTGGTTAGCAACTTGTTGACTCTTATGTCCTGGTGTGACCACTGCCCGAAGCTTTTAGCCCTTTCTGACCTTCTGTTGGAAGTTGTGGCCTGGCTTGTTCACCACTTGGACATTGTGGCCTCTTCTGACCTCCCGCTGGAATATTGTGGCCTGTCTTAACCATTGCTTAGAAGGTTTGGCCTCTTCTGGCCTCCTGATTGAGGTTGTGGTCTGGCTTGACCATCATTTGGATGTTGTGGCACCTTCTGACTCCTCACTAGAGGTTATGGCCTAACTTGAATACCACCTGCACATTCTGGCATCATCTGGCTTTTGGTTGGATGCTGTGGCCTGACTTGATCATTGCTTGGAAGTTGTGACCTCTTCTGACCGCCTGCTTAAGGTTCTGGCGTGGCTTGACCTCCACTTGGATGTTGTGGCATCGTCTGACCGCAGGCTGGAAATTGTAGCCTCTCTTATCACCAATTTGTGGATGTTGTGGCCTTTCCTGACTGACCCTTGGAGGTTGTGGCTTAAGGTGCCCAATGCGTGGAGATTGTGACATCGTTTCTCCACCACATAATGCTGGTGGTGCTTCTTTATAGGTTTTCGGAGATTGTGACCACCTTTTATGTATTCCTGTTAGCTTCAGCCACACTGATGTCAAAATGTAAACGGTGACAATTCAATACCTCAAAAGTCAACTAGGAGGTGAATGGCTCCACTCTTCCTGGGCCACCTTGAAGACTTTGGCCATCTTTGGTAAATTTTTGACACCAAAACTCTGCTATGGTTGATGTCGTCTGTATGTAATCTGTGGGACGTACAGTTGTGTTCAAAATTATTCAACCCCCACTGAAATTGAGTGTTTTGGCCAGTTTGACATTGATTTTGATCATTCAGTCATCTTGCTTACAATTAAATCAAAGAGGCACGTGTAGGTCAGACAAATATAACATAACATTTATAATGAAATAACCACAAATGTCTTTTCTGTGCTCACATCATTATCAGTTTTATTCAACCCCCAAGTGACATTCAATCTTAGTACTTAGTACAACATCCTTTTACAGTTATAACAGCTTTTAAACGTGAAGCATAGCTTGACACAAGTGTCTTGCAGCCATATACGGGTATCTTCGCCCATTCGTCATGGGCAAAAGCCTCCAGTTCAGTCACATTCTTAGGCTTGCGCACTGCAACTGCTTTCTTTAAGTCCCACCAGAGGTTCTCAATCGGATTTAAGTCAGGTGACTGCGATGGCCACTCCAAAATGTTCCAGCCTTTAATCTGCAACCATGCTCTAGTGGACTTGGCGGTATGCTTGGGATCATTGTCCTGTTGAAAGGTCCAACGTCTCCCAAGCCTCAGGTTTGTGACGGACTGCATCACATTGTCATCCAATATCTCCTGGTACTGAAGAGAATTCATGGTACCTTGCACACGCTGAAGCTTCCCTGTACCTGCAGAAGCAAAACAGCCCCAAAGCATGATTGACCCCCCGCCATGCTTCACAGTAGGCAAGGTGTTCTTTTCTTCATAGGCCTTGTTCTTCCTCCTCCAAACATAGCGTTGATCCATGGGCCCAAACAGTTCTAATTTTGTTTCATCAGTCCACAGAACACTATCCCAAAACTTCTGTGGTTTGTCCACATGACTTTTGGCATACTGCAGTCGACTCTTCTTATTCTTTGGAGACAGCAAGGGGGTGCACCTGGGAGTTCTGGCATGGAGGCCTTCATTACGCAGTGAGCACCGTATTGTCTGAGCTGAAACTTCAGTACCCACATCTGACAAATCTTTTCTCAGTTCCTCAGCAGTCACACGGGGACTTTTCTCCACTCTACGCTTCAGGTAGCGCACAGCAGTCGAAGTCATCATCTTCTTTCTGCCACGACCAGGTAGCGTTTCAACAGTGCCCTTTGCCTTGAATTTGCGAATGATGCTTCCTATGGTCTCTCTTGGTATGTTTAACATCTTTGCAATCTTCTTATAGCCATTGCCCTTCCTGTAAAGAGTAATCACCTCTTCTCTTGTCTTCCTGGACCATTCTCTTGACTTCACCATGTTTGTAACCACACCAGTAAATGTCTAGAAGGAGCTGAGTATCACAGTCATTTTAAAGCTGCCTAATTGGTGCTTATTATGCTTTATTGCTGCTCCGTGACATCCACAGGTGTTTTCAATACCTGATTGAAAACACTTGAATGAACCTCTGTTCTGTCTTTAAGGGGTTGAATAATTGTGTCAATGAAGAATTCACAAAAGAAACATTTACTACTGTATTACAAAACCAATTGATGTCATTTTAGTTGCATATGGATCTTTAAAAAGTCCTTGTAGGATTTCATTCTGAATACAATTACAAATGTCACTAAATTCCCTAAAACCCTTTACAGCATTGGGGGTTGAATCATTTTGAACACAACTGTAGGTTCCTTTGGTTCTGCTTCTGTGGACCAAAATCCAAGCCGTCCTCTAGCACCTCTTCCTTGGTCTTTGTATTATCATTCTGGAGAACTTCCCACTGTGATGTGTCGTCCATCATGGTGCTGGTGTAGACATTGAAAACGCTTTAGTAATCCGTAGCGTCGCCACATGATACACGATGCCGGCGCGCTACAGTTTTCTATGCAGACAGTAGAACTAGGAGAAAGTGGCAACATGGCCTCTTTGACCAACGTAAATCGGGGCTGTTTCTGACTAACCGGAATTTTCTCTTTGGTTTTCGATTTATTGATACGTATCAAATAACCTGGCCCCGTGATCTCTGCTGAGTTCGCCGGCTGGCGCATGATTGCGGTGAGCAATATTGATTTGTGCATTGGGACGCATCCAGTGGACGCTCTTAATGATGGCGCCATGTCCTGTCTTCAGAGCCCTTGGTTCAACTTATGCAATTTAATAAAGATTAAAGTGTAGACGTCCCGCGGGAAATCAGCTGCGCGCGCTTGTTAATGCCTGGCGTGGAAATCCGCTGCGCCTTGTATTAAAACGGAAACCATGAACCTCCAGGGCAGCGTTTAATGTTCTCCTCCTTCAAGCAAGGAAATCGCTCACTCGGGGCCATTTCTTCTGCACAAAGTCAACTGTCTTTGGGTCACTCCGGGTGAAATATTCTCCATCAGGAAGTGGTTGGACGTTCCCATGCCTTTGCTTCAGTAGGAGAGCCCTGATTGGCTGAGTCTGTTGGGTCGCTTCCTGGTTGCTGCGCTTGGAAAAGCATAAACCTCCAAGCTTATACTGATTTAATGCGCGTTTAAGGAATAAGCGTCAGCCGCAAAGCTGGAATTTTTAAAAATAAAACTTTGCAAAACCGGCATTTCCATTTCGATGCCGACGGGTTACGCCAGGCGTCTCTGCTTTCTCCTCCGGAGGAGCGCCAGCGTAGAGAAGGGTCCATGGACAGTGACGAGGCGCGCCAGCGTTGTGACGGGTCCATGGACAGTGACATGGAGCGCCAGCATAGAGAGGGTCCATGGACAGTGACGAGGCGCGCCAGCGTAGTGAAGGGTCCATGGACAGTGACATGGAGCGCCAGCATAGAGAAGGGTCCATGGACAGTGACGAGGCGCGCCAGCGTAGTGAAGGGTCCATGGACAGTGACATGGAGCGCCAGCGTTGTGAAGGGTCCATGGACAGTGACATGGAGCGCCAGCATAGAGAAGGGTCCATGGACAGTGACATGGAGCGCCAGCATAGAGAAGGGTCCATGGACAGTGACGAGGCGCGCCAGCGTAGTGAAGGGTCCATGGACAGTGACGAGGCGCGCCAGCGTAGTGAAGGGTCCATGGACAGTGACATGGAGCGCCAGCATAGAGAAGGGTCCATGGACAGTGACGAGGCGCGCCAGCGTAGTGAAGGGTCCATGGACAGTGACGAGGCGTGCCAGCGTAGTGAAGGGTCCATGGACGATGATGAGGAGCGCCCGCATAGAGAAGGGTCCATGGACAGTGACGAGGAGCGCCAGCGTAGTGAAGGGTCCATGGACGGTGACGAGGCGTGCCAGCGTAGTGAAGGGTCCATGGACGATGATGAGGAGCGCCCGCATAGAGAAGGGTCCATGGACAGTGACGAGGAGCGCCAGCGTAGTGAAGGGTCCATGGACAGTGACGAGGAGCGCCAGCGTAGTGAAGGGTCCATGGACGATGACGAGGAGCGCCAGCATAGAGAAGGGTCCATGGACAGTGACGAGGAGCGCCAGCGTTGTGAAGGGTTCTTGGTCTAAAACCATAACAAGAAAAATGTCATCTGTGCTTATTGTTATCACGAGCCCCGCTCCTCCTGTACTAAGGGTCCTTGGTCTGCAGTGGGACGGAGATGCTAAATGGCATCATGTGACCGTCTGATTAAAGTCACCGGAGAGTGAGCGGAATCCGATCTTAACCCGCAGCGGCGTTTTTATACCATTAACCAAACGCACGACATGATGACACAGACACTGACTGGTTTCTTGCGCACTTTGTTCGTCCAGCATCGCGTCGTTCGTCGCGCTCTCCAGATCCGGCGCTAATCGACAGGATGGAGGCTGGTGGCGGGGAGGGGCGCTCACTATTTTTAGAAATGAGCAGAGATTTGCGGAGTTCTTGGTCTTGGCCGACGTCCACGAAAATAGAGGAAAATGAGAAAGAAAAAAAAGGTTGCAGTAAACATTTAGTGCGGACGGAGCGCTTCACGGCTCGTCGGATAATGTGTGACCCGGCGTGGAAAGGCAATCAGACGCGCGACCTTGGCATCATGCGGAACCGTTCCTCCTCCTCGTCCAATGGAAGTCAATTCAATCTTTATAAAGGGGCGAATCGAAACAAATTAACTGATTCTAACGTTATTATGGAATCACAGGACGCCGGCGCCGGGCAGCGGCCGTATACTATCTCTACATCTGCACCGATTCCAGACACGGCTACGGGCGCTTCCACCAGACCAGCACCAAAGCACCACACTGTAACCTGCCCCGGTATAGACCCAAAACACAGGTCCCTCTTGCCTCCCCTAATTTCCTTTTATAGGGGCTCCTCCATATATTCAGGGTGTGCGGGTGTGTTTTTAGGGGCTCCTTCATATATTCAGGGTGTGCGGGTGTCTTTTTAGGGGCTCCTTCATATATTCAGGGTGTGCGGGTGTCTTTTTAGGGGCTCCTCCATATATTCAGGGTGTGCGGGTGTGTTTTTAGGGGCTCCTTCATATATTCAGGGTGTGCGGGTGTCTTTTTAGGGGCTCCTCCATATATTCAGGGTGTGCGGGTGTGTTTTTAGGGGTTCCTCCATATATTCAGGGTGTGTGGGTGTCTTTTTAGGGGCTCCTCCATATATTCAGGGTGTGCGGGTGTGTTTTTTAGGGGTTCCTCCATATATTCAGGGTGTGCGGGTGTGTTTTTAGGGGCTCCTCCATATATTCAGGGTGTGCGGGTGTCTTTTTAGGGGCTCCTCCATATATTCAGGGTGTGCGGGTGTGTTTTTAGGGGCTCCTCATATATTCAGGTGTGTGGGTGTCTTTTTAGGGGTTCCTCCATATATTCAGGGTGTGTGGGTGTCTTTTTAGGGGTTCCTCCATATATTCAGGGTGTGCGGGTGTCTTTTTAGGGGCTCCTCCATATATTCAGGGTGTGCGGGTGTCTTTTTAGGGGCTCCTCCATATATTCAGGGTGTGCGGGTGTGTTTTTAGGGGCTCCTTCATATATTCAGGGTGTGGGTGTTTTTAGGGGTTCCTCCATATATTCAGGGTGTGTGGGTGTCTTTTTAGGGGTTCCTCCATATATTCAGGGTGTGTGGGTGTCTTTTTAGGGGCTCCTCCATATATTCAGGGTGTGTGGGTGTTTTTAGGGGTTCCTCCATATATTCAGGGTGTGTGGTGTCTTTTTAGGGGCTCCTCCATATATTCAGGGTGTGCGGGTGTCCTTTTAGGGGCTCCTCCATATATTCAGGGTGTGCGGGTGTCTTTTTAGGGGCTCCTCCATATATTCAGGGTGTGCGGGTGTGTTTTTAGGGGCTCCTTCATATATTCAGGGTGTGTGGGTGTTTCTAGGGGCTCCCTCATATTATTGGGGTGTGCTGGTCTTTTTAGGGGCTCCTCCATATATTCAGGGTGTGCGGGTGTTTTTAGGGGCTCCTCCATATATTCAGGGTGTGCGGGTGTGTTTTTAGGGGCTCCTTCATATATTCAGGGTGTGTGTGTGTTTTTAGGGGCTCCCTCATATTATTGGGGTGTGCTGGTGTCTTTTTAGGGGCTCCTCCATATATTCAGGGTGTGCGGGTGTCTTTTTAGGGGCTCCTCCATATATTCAGGGTGTGCGGGTGTTTTTAGGGGCTCCCTCATATTATTGGGGTGTGCTGGTCTTTTTAGGGGCTCCTCCATATATTCAGGGTGTGCGGGTGTTTTTAGGGGCTCCTCCATATATTCAGGGTGTGCGGGTGTCTTTTTAGGGGCTCCTCCATATATTCAGGGTGTGCGGGTGTCTTTTTAGGGGCTCCTCCATATATTCAGGGTGTGCGGGTGTGTTTTTAGGGGCTCCCTCATATTATTGGGGTGTGCTGGTCTTTTTAGGGGCTTCTCCATATATTCAGGGTGTGCGGGTGTGTTTTTAGGGGCTCCTCCATATATTTAGGGTGTGTGGGTGTCTTTTTAGGGACTCCTCCATATATTCAGGGTGTGCGGGTGTGTTTTCAGGGGCTCCTCCATATATTCAGGGTGTGCGGGTGTTTTTAGGGGCTCCCTCATATTATTGGGGTGTGCTGGTCTTTTTAGGGGCTCCTCCATATATTCAGGGTGTGCGGGTGTTTTTAGGGGTTCCTCCACATATTCAGGGTGTGCGGGTGTGTTTTTAGGGGTTCCTCCATATATTCAGGGTGTGTGGGTGTCTTTTTAGGGGCTCCTCCATATATTCAGGGTGTGTTTTTAGGGGCTCCTCCATATATTCAGGGTGTGCGGGTGTTTTTAGGGGTTCCTCCACATATTCAGGGTGTGCGGGTGGTTTTAGGGGCTCCCTCATATTATTGGGGTGTGCGGGTGTTTTTAGGGGCTCCCTCATGTTTTTGGGGTGTGCGGGTGGTTTTAGGGGCTCCCTCATATTATTGGGGTGTGCGGGTGGTTTTAGGGGCTCCCTCATATTATTAGGGGCTCCCTCATATTATTAGGGTGTGCGGGTGGTTTTAGGGCTCCCTCATATTATTGGGTGTGCGGGTGTTTTAAGGGGCTCCCTCATATTATTGGGGTGTTTTTAGGGCTCCCTCATATTATTGGGGTGTGCGGGTGTTTTTAGGGGCTCCCTCATACTATTGGGGTGTGCGGGTGTTTTTAGGGGCTCCCTCATATTATTGGGGAGTGCGGGTGTTTTTAGGGGCTCCCTCATACTATTGGGGAGTGCGGGTGTTTTTAGGGGCTCCCTCATATTATTGGGTGTGCGGGTGTTTTTACGGGCTCCCTCATGTTTTTGGGGTGTGCGGGTATTTTTAGGGGCTCCCTCATGTTTTTGGGGTGTTTTTAGGGGCTCCCTCATATTATTGGGTGTGCGGGTGGTTTTAGGGGCTCCCTCATATTTTTGGGGTGTGCGGGTGTTTTTAGGGGCTCCCTCATGTTTTTGGGGTGTTTTTAGGGGCTCCCTCATATTTTTGGGGTGTGCGGGTGTTTTTAGGGGCTCCATGTTTTTGGGGTGTGTGGGGCTTTTTAGGGGCTCCCTCATATTTTTGGGGTGTGCGGGTGTTTTTAGGGGCTCCCTCATGTTTTTGGGGTGTGCAGCTCTGCTCTTTGCGTCACTGATCTCTTGACTGAAATCATTGAGTTGGATGTAGCGGTTGAGACGTGCGTTGCGGCAGGCGTTGCGGTAAATCTGTGCATTTTGTGCCGTCTTTGGGACATTCCTTCACCCGAGCCCTTTCTGCAATGATTGTGCCGGAACGTTGCACACGTCCACACCTATAAACACCTTGCGTGTGATGTCATGGCATTTTATAGTGTGAGTCACCAGGCCGGCGTGAGCGCATTTAACGCCGCGCGTCCAAAGGTTAATGGGGCAGTAAAACTCTCTGTTCAGACAACAATCCCTAATCTCATGCGATAAGGTGACTGTAAACTGGCGCGCATGTCATGAGCGGGAGAATGAGGTCACGCCTCCCTCTGTGTCCTTGCGTGGCAGCGCAGCGCGGCGTATTTAAAGGAACACAGCGCGCAGGCGTTCAGCGGGAGATTCCAATGGTTAGAAAATGATTTCTGGTAAAAGCAGCATTTTAGCAGTTTAAACCGTTTCCTTATTTTCTGCTGTTATTCCTGGTTTTCCCGTTTCCTGCCAGGGCTGGAATGTTTTCTGTGTTCAGTGTTGAGGAGGGATGGGGAGGGCAGCTCAGCTCATCTTACAGAGACAGAGGGTGGCGGAAACCAGCAGAAAGTGCCGGGTACAAGGTTATATACAGTGTCCTTATTGGAGAAGCCCTTGCACAGATTTAAGACATCGTGATGACATCATGCGCGCACGCACGCACTTTAATGCTCTGTCAGGGACAGACCGGGAGATGGGGCGGGGGCTTCCTGTGTACTGGCAGCGTCTGCTGATGACACTATAATACCACCGATGACATCACTCCTAGTGTTTGACCGTCTCGTGTACAGCTGACTCAAAAATGAGATCGCAGCGCAGGCGCTCTTAGTGCAGGGGCGTTATCTGGTGCGGGGTGTTATCCGGTGCGGGGCATGGGGTGTTATCCGGTGCGGGGCGTTGTGCGCATGGGGTGTTATCCGGTGCGGGGCGTTGTGCGCATGGGGTGTTATCCGGTGCGGGGCGTTGTGCGCATGGGGTGTTATCCGGTGCGGGGCGTTGTGCGCATGGGGTGTTATCCGGTGCTGGGCATTGTGCGCATGGGGTGTTATCCGGTGCGGGGCGTTGTGTGCATGGGGTGTTATCCGGTGCGGGGCATTGTGTGCATGGGGTGTTGTCCGGTGTGGGGCATTGTGTGCATGGGGTGTTATCCGGTGCGGGGCATTGTGTGCATGGGGTGTTATCCGGTGCGGGGCATTGTGTGCATGGGGTGTTGTCCGGTGTGGGGCATTGTGTGCATGGGGTGTTATCCGGTGCGGGGCATTGTGTGCATGGGGTGTTGTTCGGTGTGGGGCATTGTGTGCATGGGGTGTTGTTCGGTGTGGGGCATTGTGTGCATGGGGTGTTGTTCGGTGTGGGGCATTGTGTGCATGGGGTGTTGTTTGGTGTGGGACATTGTGTGCATGGGGTGTTGTTCGGTGCGGGGCATTGTGTGCATGGGGTGTTGTTCGGTGCGGGGCATTGTGTGCATGGGGTGTTATCCGGTGCGGGGCATTGTGTGCATGGGGTGTTGTTCGGTGCGGGGCATTGTGTGCATGGGGTGTTGTTCGGTGCGGGGCATTGTGTGCATGGGGTGTTGTTCGGTGCGGGGCATTGTGTGCATGGGGTGTTGTTCGGTGCGGGGCATTGTGTGCATGGGGTGTTGTTCGGTGCGGGGCATTGTGTGCATGGGGTGTTGTTCGGTGCGGGGCATTGTGTGCATGGGGTGTTGTGCGGGGCATTGTGTGCATGGGGTGTTGTTCGGTGTGGGGTGTTGTTCGGTGTGGGGTGTTGTTCGGTGTGGGGTGTTACTTTCCATCTTTTAGTGTTTTAATAAACATATATTTTTCCGCTCATGTTGCGGTGATGTCGCGGTGCCGCTCGTGTTGCGGTGATGTCACGGTGCCGCTCGTGTCGCGGTGCCGCTCGTGTTGCGGTGATGTCACGGTGCCACTTGTGTCGCGGTGCCGCTCATGTTGCGGTGATGTCACGGTGCCGCTGGTGTTGCGGTGATGTCACGGTGCCGCTGGCGTTGCGGTGATGTCACGGTGCCGCTGGTGTTGCGGTGATGTCACGGTGCCGCTGGCGTTGCGGTGATGTCACGGTGCCGCTCGCGTTGCGGTGATGTCACGGTGCCGCTCGCGTTGCGGGGATGTCACTCGGTGGGTTAACAGACGCGCGTCGCCACGTTAGACTCAGTCCGGGCAGCGCTCCAGACATGCTTCTATTTTTACATGTGACTCCGCGCTTCCCATGTAAGATCAGGGACTTTATTTTCCAAATCCCCAGCGGGGACCGATCTCTCCCGCAGGAAGGCGCAGGCGGAGCGGCGCGGCCACCATCAGGCCCTGGCACAAAACAAAACCCTCTCAACACCGTAAAACAGGGCACTACTGCCGCGGCTTGTTCTCAGGACCCTCTCAAACCTCTCTGTCTCCTTTATATCGCGGCATATTCCTGTACCGGCAATAAAGCACCGAGAGCCGCGACACCCTGATAGACCGAGGGGGATATTCACTAAATGTTGGATTAATGCAGATAAAAACATTCAACAGAGAAACATAGATATGAGTTTGGGGTTAATTTCCGCTTCGTGCGGCGCGGGGGGATTTTTTTCGTTATTATATTTTTACTCGCTTTTTGTTTCCTTTTTCAATAAATTTATAGTATTTTCCCCCAAAGCGTTAAATTAATGCAGAATCACAAAACCGGAGGGAAATCCTGAAAAAGAATGGCCAAATTCCGCTAAACCGTGCATTTCTCCCCCGCTCTGTCACCGTGCGGCCTCTGATGCGCAGAACGCTGCGGCGTGTTACGGTGACGTTACAATGATTAAAGCCGGATGCAGAATCGCAATGTATCGGCTTATAATGCTGAAACAATAGCGATGTTATGATGACGTGTAGCGCACCGTGTGGGTTAAGGGGTCTTTTGGGTGAGAGTTTGGGGTAACCTGCTTTCATGGTGACCTGTAAACCCCATTATTCTCAGCCAGACCATGGCAGCTGCCCCCACATACTGCTTGCCTTGCACCAACGTACCCCTATTTATATGCCCCATCTCTGCCCCTTATTCTGACCCCACGCAGACTTGAGGCTGTTCTAGTGGTGTGTTTCGGGGGGGGGGGTTCTTCAATTTCTCCCGTCTGGTAAAAAAAGAATTTTAGCAACTGGAATCCCTCCTATCCGGTCTCTAGGATTTAACCCTATTGGTTCTGCTGCCTGTATCCTTAACGCAGTTTAGTTTATCATGTTTTATAATTTAATTATTTTGTCTGTATCAAGAAATACCTGTTATAATCTGACAAATGTCCTGAATTCCCAAGCGGAGAGATAAAATGTTCACTGCTACGTTTTCTTTCAGTACGAAAATAAAATAGAAGTGTGTGTGTGTGTGTGTGTGTGTGTGTGTGTGTGTGTGTGTGTGTCAGGAGGGCCCTTATATAAAATACATGTTACAGGTTTGATGCTGCCTCTCCTGGTTTATATATTTGTGTGTAGGAAACGTTTCGTTTGCATTTTTGTGTCATTAAAAGTCGCCCCAAACACCTCGAAGGTCCTCTTTTTTTGAAAGGTCAGTCTGGCACATAAATCGCGCGGCTCTGGATATTTATCTCACGGCACCAACATAAGGTTTAGCGCTGTACACAATGCACCCGTTCTGCGGTTCACCTCGGCACCATTTAACCCTTTCAGGGTGATGATGTAAGCGCAGCCCCCTGCCTTGCGTGACTGGAAGCGCTCGATGGATGTTTCGGAATAATCATTAATTGCTGGTCGCCATGGCAGCATTTATTGGCGAAGGCTGGGAGGCAGGATGCGCGACTGACTTCAGCCGCCCTGGGCTGCGTCACTGCGTGGGCTGACAGCGCAATGATGTTCGGGGGGGGGGGTTCTTATATTTACCTATTTTTATCGTTTCAAGGTATTTATTATTTTTTTATTTTTTTTGTGATGGAATATAATTATCGTGCATTAAAATAAACTCCCTCCCCCTCCCCGACGTTATCAATGGCCAGCGAGGGGGGGGGGCATATCGCTGGAGGCGGGACCATATACAGAGCTCCTCCCACCCTTTATAGAGGCCGATTAGGATTATTACATTTCTTTACCTATTTTTATAATTTTAAGGGTTTTTTGCATTTTTATTTTTGTGATAGAATATTATTGTCACTTGTTCATTAATCTCTCCCCCCCCATTCCCGACATGATCACTGACCAGTGAGGGGGGGGGGGGAAACGACACCTGTATTAAGGGTATGCTGCTGGAGGCGGGGCTACAGACAGAGCTCCTCCTCCTACACTTTTTAGAGTCCGCTTAGGATTCGAATTAATTTATAATTATAATAATTTATTTGCTAATTTTTAACATTTTAATAATCTTATTTTGCATTTTTTTGTGGCGGAATTTCATTGCCCTTATTATTACAAGTTTTCAATGTTTTTTATAAACAGATTTATTCTGAATAAGGTTTTTTTTTCTTTCGTAAATGTACGATTTTTATAAGGTGTTTTTTTTTTTCCTTTTCTTAAACGTATAAGGGTTTTTTTTCCCTTAATTGTGTTATTTATTTATTTATTTTTCTTCCTCATCCAGCCCATCGGGTTAGATACACTAGGAGTGGCGCTACGTGTGCCATGGCCTCGCCGTTACACACAGAGCAAATAAATTTCTAATTTATTTATTATTTCTAAATAATAACTTATTTTCATTTTATTGTTTTTTTTTTATTTTTTTTTTATGGTGTTATATGTGTGTGTGTGTGTGTGTGTGTGTGTAAACCCCTCTTCGGTTTTCGGGGTGGGGGCCATTGTAGGTGTAATCCCATAGCCACGTGCTGCTGTATCGGGGTGTATTCCGGGTGCGCATGCGCAGTCACATGGTTGGATGCCGCTCTGTGCAGCCAATCAGGGCAGCCCATGCACAGAGCCCTGACAAAGCTCTTGAAAAGTTAAAAAAAAAGCTCAGAACAGGCGCTGTGCGTCTCTGCTGTGTTTGTGCGGCTCGGGTGATGCCAGCGGACCAGAGGCAGCAATCGGGACTGTCGGCGCGTACGCTCTGGGAGACGCGCTGGTTACAGCTGGCGCCACTTAGGCTAGGGTCAGACGAACGCATTTTCGCGTTGTCCGTGAAAAAGTGCGTTCGAACGAATGGACGTATTTTTTAACGGAATACGCGATAGCGGTCATATGATGCGCATTTTCGTCCGTGATTTTGTACGGATCATCAATAAAACACTTTTTGCGTCTGGACGTTATGTCGGACGTGTGCAGCGTCTGACGTCTCCCAATCACGCACACACGCCGCTATGCGGACGCAGCGCACTCTGTACGTCAGTAGTAGCGGTTTGACGTTCTAGAAAAAATGCGTTCGTTTGCCACTTGTGTTGCGCGGACGAACTTTCGTGCGGCCGTACTTTGTGTGTTCCCCGGCATTGGACATCATTTGCTGCTAGCACGGCCGTGATTTCGTGCGGCTAAACGCACGTTAAAACTGCTTTCGTCTGACCTTAGCCTTGGAGCATCTGCAGTCAGTGCGTCTCCGTGACGCTGCATGGCATTACAGATAGCTAGGGGTGGCAGGGAATGATGGGAGTTGGAGTGCGGCTGCCCGGGGACATAAAGCTGAGCGGGTACGGAGGACCCTGTGCCAGTCTATCACCTCTGCAGTTAGTGATCCCGTCCTGATCACAGATTGAACGGCTCCTGCCAGGGCTGGATTTACAAGGAGGCAATATAAGCATGTACCTACAGGCGCCCATTAAACAAGGGGGGGGCCTCGCTCTGTAAACCTTAAAAAATGTAAACAAAAGATTGTTTGCAATTTATGGGCTCTATTACGTTCTTTGCGCAAAAAGCTCGCGCAGCACGTTAAACGTTAACGCGAGTAAATCAGCGCTGGAATTACAATCCGAACGCATTTTGTCATCCGTCAAAAAATAGCGCTTGTAGAAAAGACGCGCAAAAACGCGCGCGCGTTAACGTTGCGCGCAGAAAACAGTGTGCGGACTGTTTTTTCAGCGATTCAGCCAATCAGAATTAAGAACCACAATTGTCTCCCGTTAAGGCTGGGGTCAGACCAGCAAATTTTTAACGTGCGTTCTGGCGCACTTAATCACGGCCGCACTAGCAGCAGATGCCGGGCAATGACGGCCAATATACGAAGTACAGTCGCACGAAAGTCCGGCCACGCAACGCAAGTGGAAAATGAGCGCATTTTTTCGAGAACACAGAACCGCTAGTACGGACGTACAGAGTGCGCTGCGTCCACTAGCGGCGTTTGTGCGTGATTTGGAGACGTCAGACCCTGCTCATGTCCGGCCAACATAACGTTCAGACGCAAAAAGTTTCCTGGTTTGGATCCGTAAAAAAATCACGCACAAAAATGCGCATCGTATGACCGTTTTCACGTATTCCGTGAAAAAATACGTCAATGCGTTCGGACGCACTTTTTTACGTTCGCGTGTAACAATGCTTTCGTTTGACCCTAGCCTAAGTTTTTGTGCCTGTCAAAGTCAATCTGCGCATATATGCTGCAGCAATAATAAAAACACTCACAACTTCTCCATTTTATTGTTCGGGTATGTGTAGAATGTGTAACTGTACTGTGCTGTATTTTATTGTTTGGGTATGTGTAGAATGTGTAACTATACTGTGCTGTATTTTATTGTTCGGGTATGTGTAGAATGTGTAACTGTACTGTGCTGTATTTTATTGTTTGGGTATGTGTAGAATGTGTAACTATACTGTGCTGTATTTTATTGTTTGGGTATGTGTAGAATGTGTAACTATACTGAGCTGTATTTTATTGTTTGGGTATGTGTAGAATGTGTAACTGTAACGTGCTGTATTTTATTGTTTGGGTATGTGTAGAATGTGTAGCTATACTGTGCTGTATTTTATTGTTTGGGTATGTGTAGAATGTGTAACTATACTGAGCTGTATTTTATTGTTTGGGTATGTGTAGAATGTGTAACTGTAACGTGCTGTATTTTATTGTTTGGGTATGTGTAGAATGTGTAACTATACTGTGCTGTATTTTATTGTTTGGGTATGTGTAGAATGTGTAACTATACTGAGCTGTATTTTATTGTTTGGGTATGTGTAGAATGTGTAACTGTAACGTGCTGTATTTTATTGTTTGGGTATGTGTAGAATGTGTAACTATACTGTGCTGTATTTTATTGTTCGGGTATGTGTAGAATGTGTAACTGTACTGTGCTGTATTTTATTGTTTGGGTATGTGTAGAATGTGTAACTATACTGTGCTGTATTTTATTGTTTGGGTATGTGTAGAATGTGTAACTGTAACGTGCTGTATTTTATTGTTTGGGTATGTGTAGAATGTGTAGCTATACTGTGCTGTATTTTATTGTTTGGGTATGTGTAGAATGTGTAACTATACTGAGCTGTATTTTATTGTTTGGGTATGTGTAGAATGTGTAACTGTAACGTGCTGTATTTTATTGTTTGGGTATGTGTAGAATGTGTAAACAAAATAATACAACACAGCGCTAAAGAACCAAGGTCCACAAGATAGTAGGTTAGATACTTAATATGTCCATAAGCAGTGATCTTTATCTTCAGGAACAAATCCAGATCCTGATCCAAATCCTGATCTTCTTTAAAGGTACAGATGGAATTATACTGCAGGAAAAAGCACAAAGAACCAAAATTGCGCAGTACGACAACACCAGATGTGGGGTCAACTTGCATCAGTGTTAAACTCACATTTAAGGGAGCCCACAACCGGCTCTCTCAGGAATAAAGCGGACAGGGACTTATAACAGGCGCCCATAGACCCTTCAGTTCACTTCTCCAGGATCGACCAGCAAGAAAAGGTGTTATAAATGGATGGAAAAGCTAGTGACGAATCTGCTGCAGTGAATGTACAGTTGGGTTGTAGGCTTTGGTGTTTTGTGTCGAATCTGCTTCTTACAGTGCTGTGTCCCGTCTGTTTGCATCAGAGTGTTTGGGGAACACGTGTGGAGCTGCCAGAAGCTGAACCTGGGCACAGGGGGTGGTTGGCAGCCTGCTATCCGTGGTACAAGTTGCGAGTACCACGGATAGCAGGCTGCCAACCACCCCCTGTGCCCAGGTTCAGCTTCTGGCAGCTCCACACGTGTTCCCCAAACACTCTGATGCAAACAGACGGGACACAGCACTGTAAGAAGCAGATTCGACACAAAACACCAAAGCCTACAACCCAACTGTACATTCACTGCAGCAGATTCGTCACTAGCTTTTCCATCCATTTATAACACCTTTTCTTGCTGGTCGATCCTGGAGAAGTGAACTGAAGGGTCTATGGGCGCCTGTTATAAGTCCCTGTCCGCTTTATTCCTGAGAGCCGGTTGTGGGCTCCCTTAAATGTGAGTTTAACACTGATGCAAGTTGACCCCACATCTGGTGTTGTCGTACTGCGCAATTTTGGTTCTTTGTGCTTTTTCCTGCAGTATAATTCCATCTGTACCGTTAAAGAAGATCAGGATTTGGATCAGGATCTGGATTTGTTCCTGAAGATAAAGATCACTGCTTATGGACATATTAAGTATCTAACCTACTATCTTGTGGACCTTGGTTCTTTAGCGCTGTGTTGTATTATTTTGTTTAAACTGTCACTGGGTATTTAGAGAAACCCCCGCACACAGCATTCAGCGAGTGGGATAGGTACTTTTTTCGGTGGGCGCTTCACCCCTTTTCTTCCTACATGTGTAGAATGTGTAACTATACTGTGCTGTATTTTGTTGTTTGGTTATGTGTAGAATGTGTAACTATACTGTGCTGTATTTTGTTGTTTGGTTATGTGTAGAATGTGTAACTATACTGTGCTGTATTTTATTGTTTGGGTATGTGTAGAATGTGTAACTATACTGTGCTGTATTTTATTGTTTGGGTATGTGTAGAATGTGTAACTATACTGAGCTGTATTTTATTGTTTGGGTATGTGTAGAATGTGTAACTATACTGTGCTGTGTTTTTTTTTTTTTCGGGTTGGTGTATTTGGTTTTGGTCGGGACGTTCAGATTTCCCGTGACCCCCAGCTTTTCAAAGACGTTAAAATTATGCGCGCAAACGCTGTGCGTTAAAAACTACGCATAGATTTTAATACGAGCCGCGTAACAGCGCACATAAACGCATTTGCGCTCACAATGTTAAGTATAGGACGCGCGCAGTACAGTAAGCTCGCGCAGGTCCACCCGCGTTACACGTTAACGTGCATTTTTTGTGCAGACGTCGTAATATGACGTTCAACGCAAAGGGTTTTGCCCCTCGCGTTAATGCGTTTTTGCGCATGCGTTAAAATTGCGCTAAGCATGTAATAGAGCCCTATATCTTTTATGCAGAAACTGGGGCCTATTGCTGCGTTATTTATTTATTTATTGATTTATTTATTTATAAAGTGTTTTCTTCCAGGACGAATACATTGAGATTTCTCTTGTTTTCCAGGAAGGATGCATTGAGATTTCTCTAGTTTTCCAGGATGGATACATTGAGATTCCTCTAGTTTTCCAGGAAGGACACATTGAGATTTCTCTGGTTTTCAGGAATGATACATTGAGATATCTCTGGTTTTCCAGGATGGATACATTGAGATTCCTCTAGTTTTCCAGGATGGATACATTGAGATTTCTCTGGTTTCCCAGGAAGGATGCATTGAGATTTCTCTCGTTTTCCAGGAAGGATGCATTGAGATTTCTCTCGTTTTCCAGGAAGGATACATTGAGATTTCTCTGGTTTCCCAGGAAGGATACATTGAGATTCCTCTAGTTTTCCAGGATGAATACATTGAGATTTCTCTGGTTTCCCAGGAAGGATACATTGAGATTTCTCTGGTTTCCCAGGAAGGATGCATTGAGATTTCTCTGGTTTCCCAGGAAGGATACATTGAGATTTCTCTGGTTTCCCAGGAAGGATACATTGAGATTTCTCTTGTTTTAGTTTGTTCTGGATTCAAAAACATTGAATTGTTACAGAAAAGCAAAGTAATAAAATGCAAGAGATTAAAAACACAAATATACAGATTAGACACTTACATATATAAAAGTAAAAAATTATATATTATATATTTAGTTTTACAGAGAAAAGCGTCTCATTGGTCGGCAACATTCTCTATAAAACATAAATACGTGTAAAAAATTGTAAATATTATTTTTTAAATGTGTGATATTAAAGTATTTCCCCCAGTTTTTGCACTTTTTTGGGGAGGCGCCAGATTTCTGTGCCTACAGGCTCCTCTGCTGTAAATGCGGCCCTGGCTCCTGCACTCACCTCCTGCACGTCTCTTTCTTCTGGTTTCTGCAGGTTGGATCATGGTGGATGCGGCTCGGGGTCACCGGCACCGCTCGCCCGCCGCTCATTAGAAATGTTCTTCCAATCAGTCAGTCCGGAGCTGACTGGTTAAATATGGGATGCGCCTCGGCCAAGCATGTATCCACGGTACAGAACGAGGAGGATGCGCAGAATGGCAAGAGCTACCAGAACGGAGACGCGTTTTGCGGTGAGCTTCTGATTCCTACTAAACGCCCCGAAATTACCTGAAAGGGCTCGTTATCCCACCTGAGCTACATCCCGATTTTATAATTTCACTGATTCTTCTTTTATAAGAAATAAAAAGAAAAAAAATCTCTACTAATCTAACAATCCTACTGCATTCCCAAGCGGAGAGATAAAGCTTTTACTGCAACGTTAGAAAAATAAGATAGAAACAAATTCTTTTTTGTTTGTTTTTTCCTTTTCAGATTTATGTAGTCACTACCGCAGCTTGATATGTACATGTTACAGTAAGTACTGGCCTAGGTGCCTGACACATACCTGCCGACTCTCCCGGAGCGGGCGGGATAGTCCTGAATTGCAGCACACAAAAATCCCCGTTTAATTCCATGCATTATAAGACTAAACAAACACTTACATTTCTGTGCGCCCCTGGCAGCCCATCTCCAGTTATACCTCCCTTTTTATGGGGCGGAGGAAGAGGAATCGCAAAATCCATTTAATTCTCCCCAAATTCTCTGAATCCCCAAGTTTTTTATAAACCTTTTCCCAGCATTGGACAGAATTCTGTCTCCAACAGCAAAAGCGCCCGGGGTCTGCGTTCTATTCCAGCGCCTGGTTCTATCCACCCTGCGTTTAGAGGTTTACTAAAGATTCTTATGTAAAGTCACTTTTTTCTATATTTTTTTGGGAAATAACTGTAAAATTAATAACAATAAAAAATATAAAAAGCCAAGGAAACGGAGTAAAGGAGAAAACGCTCTGGTTCTCTCCGCCCTGTATATAGAAGCTTAATAAAGATACTTACGTGTTTTCTCATTTTCTAATTTTTTTGTGAAATTGGTGTAAATGGAAAAAAAATATAATAAAAAAATAAATCTAAAAAGACTAGGAATCCGAATCCGCTGGTTCTATCTGCCCTGTATGTATATATATATATATATATATATATAAACATAAACATCCGAGATCCCGCAACACGGAGACTTAGTTGATGCAAAAAAAATTGTCTTTATTCTTTGGACGTTTCAGTACACACAGGTTCTGATGAAAGTACCTGTAGGTTCTGATGAAAGTACCTGTAGGTTCTGATGAAAGTACCTGTAGGTTCTGATGAAAGTACCTGTAGGTTCTGATGAAAGTACCTGTAGGTTCTGATGAAAGTACCTGTAGGTTCTGATGAAAGTACCTGTGTGTACTGAAACGTCGAAAGAATAAAGACAATTTTTTTTGCATCAACTAAGTCTCCGTGTTGCGGGATCTCGGATGTTTATATATATGTATACTTGGGTAAAATCTAATTTTTGTGAAATTACTAGAAAATTTGCAAAAATAATAAGAATAAAGGTATAGAAAAAAAATTAAAAGCCAAGGAAATTGAGTAAAGGAGAAAACGCGCTGTTCTATCCACTCTGCATATAGAAACCTAGTGAAGATACTTCTGTGTTTTCTAATTTTTGTGAAATTACTGTAAATGGAAAAAATATATAATAAAAAACCAAGAAATATGACTAACGGAGAAATTGTGCTGGCGCTATCCGAGATATATATATATATATATATATCTATCCAAAAGTATTCGCTCACCTGCCTTGACTCGCGTATGGATGGGTGAGCGAATACTTTTGGCAATATAGTGATATATATATATATATATCGTGATTTTGGCATCTGGACTAACACAGCCGACCTAATATAAATATATATATATAATAAAGATACTTGCGTAAAATCGAAGAAAAAAAATAAATTGTTAAATTACTGGAAAATTACTAAATATATAATAAAAAGAATAAAGATGAAAAAAAAAAAACCCTGTAAAACGCCATGGAAATTGAGTGAATGAGAAAACGCGCTGGTTCTATCCGCCATATATATATATAGAAGCTTAATAAAGATACTTAAGTAAAATCAATTTTTTTTAAAAAAAAATTTTAAATTAATAAAAAGAATAAAGGTTAAAAAAAGGAATAATCCAAGGAAATTGAGTAAAGGAGAAAACGCGCTGGTTCTATCCACTCTGCATATAGAAGCTTAATAAAGAGACTTACGTAAAATCGAAGAAAAAAAAAATAATTGTTAAATTACTGGAAAAATACAAAATATATAATAAAAAGAATAAAGATAAAAAAAAAACAAAACCCTGTAAAACGCCATGGAAATTGAGTGAATGAGAAAACGCGCTGTTTCTATCCACTCTGCATATAGAAACCTAATAAACATACTTACGTGTTTTCAAATTTTTGTGAAATTACTTCAAATGGAAAAAATATAATAAAAAGAAATAAAAGAATAAAAAGCCACAAAATATGACTAACGGAGAAAATGCGCTTGCTCTATCCGCCGTGTATATAAAAGCTTAATAAAGAGACTTGAGTAAAATCTGTTTTATTTATTTTTTTAATTTTTTGTTAAATTTCCTAAAAAGAATAAAGGTTAAAAAAAAAAAAATCCAAGGAAATTGAGAAAACGCGCTGTTTTCTATCCACTCTGCATATAGAAGCTTAATAAAGAGACTTGCGTGATTTAAAAAAAATTCTGAAATTACTGCAAGTGGAAACAAATCTAATAAAAAGAGTAAAGGAAAGAAAAAAAGAATAAGAATAAAAAGCCAAAAAATATGACTGATGGAGAAAATGCGCTCGCTCTACCCGCCATATATATTGAAGCTTAATAAAGAGACTTAAGTAAAATCTATCAATTATTTATTTTTATTAAATTACTGGAGAATTAGTAAATATGTAATAAAAAGAATAAAGGTAAAAAGCCAAGAAATTGAGTAAAGGAGAAAACGCGCTGGTTCTATTCACTCTGCATATAGAAACCTAATAAAGATTCTTACATAATATCGACTTTTCTAATTATTGTGAAATGAATAAAAATATAATAAAGGTAAAAAAAAAACCACGGAAACGAAGTGAAAGAGAAAACGCGCTGGTTCTGTCCACCCTGTATATAGAAGCTTAATAAACATTCTTACGTGTTTTTATAATTTTTGTGAAATTACTGTAAAATGAATAAAAATATAATAAAAACAAAAAAAATAATGAAAATAAAAATCCCAGGAAAGGAAATAAAGCGTAAAGCGCGCCGCCGGTCCAATATAAGGAGCCGGTTTTATCCGCCCTGTGTATCGATGCGCAATAAACGATCTTACGTGTTTTTCTTATTTTTGTGGAATTTCTGTGAAATGAATAAAAATATTAAAGTGGGATCCGAGGAAATGTCATAAAGCAGAAAACGAGCCGTTTCTCCCCGTTTCCGGGGCCTGGCGAGAGGAGCTGAATGCGTCCCCGGGCCTGGACTCCCTCCTCCGGAGCCGCCGTTTCTGCAGGCAGATTAATAGCATCGTGCGAGCACATGGTGTGTGGGAGCTCGGCGTCCCCTCAATGTTGTTGCCTGTGAGGTTTATAGCAGGCGGGGAGGGGGGGCGGTGTTTTATTTTCTCCTTTGCTTAAAATAAGAAAACGAGGGGGAGGGGCAAGACCTTTTTATTTTGGGTCCAGAGTACAGGGCGTTGCTATACTGCTCTTCGAATGGATGGCAGTTATGGGATTCATGCATTGGAGCCTTGTGTATCGGCCAAGCGTCCACTTGCCGAGCGGCCAGTCCTGTTTCCGGGTCGTTTTCCATACCATAATTGTCCAGAAAGAGGGCATCACTGCTCAGGTGTCCAGCTAGTAAGTGTGAAACGAACAAGATGTAGCAGCTCATCCACCGTCATTCGTGGCCTACCCTCCGGTGAAGCTGGTAGCCACCACTTTTTCTTACACCCAAGTCTACCTTTCACCCCAATGAGTCATTTTCTTGGACACATAGATTCCATGAGCACCTGGAACTGAAGTCCCTTTTGAGATACAAGTATTTTGGGAACCGTAACGAAAGAGCCGTAATTGGTCAAGGCCACCACAATGGCGCTTCAGCCCAATTGATTCTTGGGTTCTCCGGTCAATGTTTCCCAACGTTCTTCTAGACTGGACCCCCTGCAGGGGGATCTTCATTAACCTATCTCATGACAATTTGAGCTTCTCAAGTAGGATGGCCACCAGAACTTTCTTCAGCCACTACTTTTAAGATAATCGATAGAGGATGGTGGTTGGGCCACGTCTACAAAGGGTGGTCAATTGTGATGGACTCTATCTTTACGTTGAAGTTCTCAGAGTCGGCTTCACTGTGGTTTGGAAAATGTTGCCCATTCAGTAATGTTTGGGAGAAACCAGTTGTTATCTGAGAAAAGTCTCTTCTTCCTCTGAGTCGATTTTCTCACCCAGTGGTCGAGTTAACTCTTCTGGGCTGTTGAGGTCTCATATCCTTGGGAAGCTCTGTAGGCTTGTTTCTAGGTTAATGATTTGCCATTTTGCTGGTGCCTGATTTGTCTTTGTGCTCACCGTTTAATGCGTGCTATTTTGGCATGGCATGTTCCACCACACGCTCTACATCCATGTTCTTCAGCTGATGGTATTTGGTCTTGTTAGTGGTATTTAAGGATGGTGACAGGATGTGGTGGTCATCTAAGCTACTCTGATACGATCCATTCTACACCTCCTTGAGCTGCTTGTGCACATCTTGGATGTTCCTGGACCATGTCTGATTGAACACCTACAAACTGCTACAGAACCTGTAACCATGATGACCAAAACTGCCATGTGTAGAGACTTTCATAAAGACTGCTCTGTCGCCTGGGCCAGTGATGGCCAACCTTGGCATCGAGGATGTTTCTGAGGTATATGACCTCATGATCCTTCTGGAGGGACCGTCCTGGCCTGGTACCTCCAGAACATGGAACCTGAATTTTTATGATGTTATGCTCTTCTCTCCTGTTCTTCAGCCATTACTGAAGGTCGGAGACGCGTTTCTCACGTCTTTTATTGTGACAAGTGGATACATTGGACTAAAGACAAAGATTAGGTTTGGGGGCAAAGTTGTGGATGAAGCAGTCATCGTGAAACCCACCAGAATCTGCAGGCTCCTCCCATCCGTTTCCATGGTTATTGGTGCATTCTGTGTGCCACCGGCGTAATGATCCGTTAAGCAGATGGGAGACGTCGTTCATATTAATAACCCCATCTATTCCAGGCCGCGCTGCGTCGCACCGGCAGCTCAGCACATTTCCAGCTGCGCGTGGGGGCTGTAACTGTTTGGGATTCTTTTATTCCCTTGGTTATCGCTGCTCGATCTGAGGCGCATCATCTGATACACGATACAATCAGGACACAACGCAGATTATAATATCCGGAATATTCCGTTATCCCATAGTAACTATTATATCCGGAATATTCCGTTATCCCATAGTAACTATTATATCCAGAATATTCTATTATTCCATATTAACTATTATATCCGGAATATTCTGTTATCCCATAGTAACTATTATATCCGGAATATTCTGTTATCCCATAGTAACTATTATATGCGGAATATTCTGTTATCTCATAGTAACTATTATATCCAGAATATTGTGTTATCCCATAGTAACTATTATATGCGGAATATTCTGTTATCTCATAGTAACTATTATATCCAGAATATTCCGTTATCCCATAGTAACTATTATATCCGGAATATTCCGTTATCCCATAGTAACTATTATATCCAGAATATTCTATTATTCCATATTAACTATTATATCCGGAATATTCTGTTATCCCATAGTAACTATTATATCCGGAATATTCTGTTATCCCATAGTAACTATTATATGCGGAATATTCTGTTATCTCATAGTAACTATTATATCCAGAATATTGTGTTATCCCATAGTAACTATTATATGCGGAATATTCTGTTATCTCATAGTAACTATTATATCCAGAATATTCCGTTATCCCATAGTAACTATTATATCCGGAATATTCCGTTATCCCATAGTAACTATTATATCCAGAATATTCTGTTATCCCATAGTAACTATTATATCCGGAATATTCTGTTATCCCATAGTAACTATTATATCCGGAATATTCTGTTATCCCATAGTAACTATTATATGCGGAATATTCTGTTATCTCATAGTAACTATTATATCCAGAATATTCCGTTATCCCATAGTAACTATTATATCCGGAATATTCCGTTATCCCATAGTAACTATTATATCCAGAATATTCTGTTATCCCATAGTAACTATTATATCCGGAATATTCTGTTATCCCATAGTAACTATTATATCCGGAATATTCTGTTATCCCATAGTAACTATTATATCCGGAATATTCTGTTATTCCATAGTAACTATTATATCCGGAATATTCTGTTATCCCATAGTAACTATTATATCCGGAATATTCTGTTATCCCATAGTAACTATTATATCCGGAATATTCTGTTATTCCATAGTAACTATTATATCCGGAATATTCTGTTATCCCATAGTAACTATTATATCCGGAATATTCTTTTATCACATAGTAACTATTATATCTGGAATATTCTGTTATCCCATAGTAACTATTATATCCGGAATATTCTGTTATCCCATAGTAACTATTATATCCGGAATATTCTGTTATCCCATAGTAACTATTATATCCGAATATTCTTTTATCACATAGTAACTATTATATCTGGAATATTCTGTTATCCCATAGTAACTATTATATCCGGAATATTCTGTTATCCCATAGTAACTATTATATCCGGAATATTCTGTTATCCCATAGTAACTATTATATCCGGAATATTCTTTTATCACATAGTAACTATTATATCCGTAATATTCTGTGATCTCATAGTAACTATTATATACGGAATATTCTGTTATCCCATAGTAACTATTATATCCGGAATATTCTGTTATCCCATAGTAACTATTATATCCGGAATATTCTGTTATCCCATAGTAACTATTATATCCGGAATATTCTGTTATCCCATAGTAACTATAATATCTGGAATATTCTGTTATCCCATAGTAACTATTATATCCGGAATATTCTGTTATCCCATAGTAACTATTATATCTGGAATATTCTGTTATCTCATAGTAACTATTATATCCGGAATATTCCGTTATCCCATAGTAACTCTTATATCCGGAATATTCCGTTATCCCATAGTAACTATTATCTCCGGAATATTCTGTTATCCCATAGTAACTATTTATCCCATAGTAACTATTATATGCGGAATATTCCGTTATCCCATAGTAACTATATATCTGGAATATTCTGTTATCCCATAGTATATTATATCCGGAATATTCTGTTATCCATAGTAACTATTATATCCGGAATATTCTATTATCCCATAGTAACTATTATATCCGGAATATTCTGTTATCCCATAGTAACTATTATATCAGAATATTCTGTTATCCATAGTAACTATTATATCCGGAATATTCTGTTATCCCATAGTAACTATTATATCCGGAATATTCTGTTATCCATAGTAACTATTAATATCTGGAATATTCTGTTATCCCATAGTAACTATTATATCGGAATATTCTGTTATCCATAGTAACTATTATATCTGGAATATTCTGTTATCTCATAGTAACTATTATATCCGGAATATTCTGTTATCCCATAGTAACTCTTATATCCGGAATATTCCGTTATCCCATAGTAACTATTATATCCGGAATATTCTGTTATCCCATAGTAACTATTTCGTCCAATAGTAACTATTATATGCGGAATATTCCGTTATCCCATAGTAACTATTATATCTGGATATTTCTGTTATCCCATAGTAACTATTATATCCGGAATATTCTATTATCCCATAGTAACTATTATATCCGGAATATTCTGTTATCCCATAGTAACTATTATATCCGGAATATTCTGTTATCCCATAGTAACTATTATATCGGAATATTCTATTATCCCATAGTAACTATTATATCCGGAATATTCTGTTATCCCATAGTAACTATTATATCCAGAATATTCTGTTATCCCATAGTAACTATTATATCCGGAATATTCTGTTATCCCATAGTAACTATTAATCCGGAATATTCGTGTATCCCATAGTAACTATAATATCTGGAATATTCTGTTATCCCATAGTAACTATTATATCCGGAATATTCTGTTATCCCATAGTAACTATTATATCTGGAATATTCTGTTATCTCATAGTAACTATTATATCCGGAATATTCCGTTATCCCATAGTAACTCTTATATCCGGAATATTCCGTTATCCCATAGTAACTATTATCTCCGGAATATTCTGTTATCCCATAGTAACTATTTATCCCATAGTAACTATTATATGCGGAATATTCCGTTATCCCATAGTAACTATTATATCTGGAATATTCTGTTATCCCATAGTAACTATTATATCCGGAATATTCTATTATCCCATAGTAACTATTATATCCGGAATATTCTGTTATCCCATAGTAACTATTATATCCGGAATATTCTGTTATCCCATAGTAACTATTATATCCGGAATATTCTATTATCCCATAGTAACTATTATATCCGGAATATTCTGTTATCCCATAGTAACTATTATATCCAGAATATTCTGTTATCCCATAGTAACTATTCTATCCGGAATATTCTGTTATCCCATAGTAACTATTATATCCGGAATATTCTATTATCCCATAGTAACTATTATATCCGGAATATTCTGTTATCCCATAGTAACTATTATATCTGGAATATTCTGTTATCCCATAGTAACTATTATATCCGGAATATTCTGTTATCCCATAGTAACTATTATATCCGGAATATTCTGTTATCTCATAGTAACTATTATATCCGGAATATTCTGTTATCTCATAGTAACTATTATATCCGGAATATTCTATTATCCCATAGTAACTATTATATCCGGAATATTCTGTTATCCCATAGTAACTATTATATCCGGAATATTCTGTTATCCCATAGTAACTATTATATCCGGAATATTCTATTATCCCATAGTAACTATTATATCCGGAATATTCTGTTATCCCATAGTAACTATTATATCCAGAATATTCTGTTATCCCATAGTAACTATTCTATCCGGAATATTCTGTTATCCCATAGTAACTATTATATCCGGAATATTCTATTATCCCATAGTAACTATTATATCCGGAATATTCTGTTATCCCATAGTAACTATTATATCCGGAATATTCTGTTATCCCATAGTAACTATTATATCCGGAATATTCTGTTATCCCATAGTAACTATTATATCCGGAATATTCTGTTATCTCATAGTAACTATTATATCCGGAATATTCTGTTATCTCATAGTAACTATTATATCCGGAATATTCTGTTATCTCATAGTAACTATTATATCCGGAATATTCTGTTATCCCATAGTAACTATTATATCCGGAATATTCTGTTATCACATAGAATATTCCGGATATAATAGTTACTGTTTCCCATAGTAACTATTATATCCGGAATATTCTGTTATCCCATAGTAACTATTATATCCGGAATATTCTGTTATCCCATAGTAACTATTATATCCGGAATATTCTGTTATCTCATAGTAACTATTATATCCGGAATATTCTGTTATCCCATAGTAACTATTATATCCGGAATATTCTGTTATCCCATAGTAACTATTATATCCGGAATATTCTGTTATCTCATAGTAACTATTATATCCGGAATATTCTGTTATCACCATAGTAATATTATATCGGAATATTCTGTTATCCCATAGTAACTATTTATCCGGAATATTCTGTTATCTCATAGTAACTATTATATCCGGAATATTCTGTTATCCCATAGTAACTATTATATCCGGAATATTCTGTTATCACATAGTAACTATTATATCTGGAATATTCTGTTTCCCATAGTAACTATTATATCCGGAATATTCTGTTATCTCATAGTAACTATTATATCCGGAATATTCTGTTATCCCATAGTAACTATTATATCTGGAATATTCTGTTATCCCATAGTAACTATAATATCCGGAATATTCCATTATCCCATAGTAACTATTATATCCGGAATATTCCGTTATCCCATAGTAGCTATTATATCCGGAATATTCCGTTATCCCATAGTAACTATTATATCCGGAATATTCTGTTATCCCATAGTAACTATTATATCCGGAATATTCCGTTATCCCATAGTAACTATTATATCCGGAATATTCTGTTATCCCATAGTAACTATTATATCCGGAATATTCTGTTATCCCATAGTAACTATTATATCCGGAATATTCTGTTATCCCATAGTAACTATTATATCCGGAATATTCCGTTATCCCATAGTAACTATTATATCCGGAATATTCCGTTATCCCATAGTAACTATTATATCCGGAATATTCTGTTATCCCATAGTAACTATTATATCCGGAATATTCTGTTATCCCATAGTAACTATTATATCCGGAATATTCCGTTATCCCATAGTAACTATTATATCCGGAATATTCCGTTATAACCTTATAAAAGCATCTTTTGTATCGGATGATCTGCTGGGTTTTTTCGGTGTAGACGCCTGAGCTTTCCTGTAGATAAAACCACCTTTCTTCAAGTCTATTGGGCGACTCACTGGGCTTTGTTCTGTGCTGTTAATGAACACGGCACCAGGTAACAGACCTGCTTTTACTGGCTCTGTGTGTACATATGTACAGTTGCAATAAAAAGTATGTGAACCCTTTGGGATTACGTGTAGTTTTGCATGAATTGGTGATAAAATGTCTCTGATCTTCATCTAAGTCACAACAATTTGAAAAACACAGTCTGCTTAAAATAATACAACACAAACATTATATGTTTTCATGTGTTTATTGAACATAACATGTAAACATTCACAGTGCAGGGTGGAAAAAGTATGTGAACCTTTGGACTTAATAACTGGTTGACCCTCCTTTGGCAGCAATAACCTCAACCAAACGTTTCCTGTAGTTGCAGATCAGACCTGCACAACGATCTGGAGTAATTTTGGACCACTCCTCTTCACAAAACTGTTTCAGTGTAGCAATATTCTTGGGATGTCTGGTGCGAATCGCTCTCTTAAGGTCATGCCACAGCATTTCAATCGGGTTGAGGTCAGGACTCTGACTGGGCCACTCCAGAAGGCGTATTTTGTTTTGTTGAAGCCATTCTTTTGTTGAATTACTTGTATGCTTTGGGTCATTGTCCTGTTGCATCACCCATCCTCTGCGGAGCTTCAGTTGGCAGACAGATGGTCTTACGTTTTCCTGCAAAATGTCTTGATAAACTCTGGAATTCATTTTTCCATCAATGACAACAATCCGTCCAGGCCCTGAGGCAGCAAAGCAGCCCCAAACCATGATGCTCCCTCCGCCATGTTTTACAGTGGGGATGAGGTTTTGATGTTGGTGTGCTGTGCCTTTTTTTCTCCACACATACAGGGTAATTCAAAGAGAACCGAATTGCTTGAGAAAGGTAACCGAACGATGAAATTCAGCATTCGGTTACCTTTCCTGGCCATTCGGCTATCCAGAGAGCAGGCAAATCGCCAAATCCTGGCGAATTGCCTGAACATACTGTGCCTGTTCGGTGCCTGTTCGAGGGCAGTGAAATCCCCATAGAGAAGCACTGCTTCGGCTATTCAGAGAACACAAACCAGCAGTGAAAGGTTCCCCTAATGCCCTGCCATTCAGTGGTTTCATGCGGCAAGTTTATTCAGGCGAATCCCATAGGCTTCAATGTTAAAAATATTCCCGTTTTAATTCAATATCTAATAAACCGTTCATTATAAAATTCTGCAGCAAAAAGTCTCTTTATTTATAGATTTTTTTAGGATGTTTTAAGCATTTTTCTGTTTTGTTTTTTTTTCTTTTTTCAAGTTTATTTTTTCTGTAACAACCCTTTTTATTATCATTCCCTGGACCTCCTGTGTAAATTTTAGCCATTTTCGCTCAGTAGTTTCTTTGCAAACAGCGTTTCTTTTTCACACAATCATACAAACGGTTTTGCTAATTTATTCACCTCCCTCGTCTGCGTCTCGGCTGCTTCGGCTGTGTGTAATCGGCTCCTGCTCGAGCTTTTTCCGTGGTTTTCGCAGGTTAATCCAGATATTTTTGGTGGTTTTTGGCGTGCATTCGGTGGGTTTTGCGGTTAGTTTTTATCAGGTTTGCGGCAGCTTTTCCCTGCAATTCAGGGACCCTGTGGTGTTTGCTGAATACACCGCAGGGTCGCCGAAATGGGATCGGCAAAAGGAACCGAATTGAAGAGAACGAAAAGTCACCGAACGTGCAGTGACTTTTCGAATCTCTTTGAATAACCCTGATAGTGTTGTGTGTTTTTTCCAAACAACTCCATTTTGGTTTCATCTGTCCACAGAATAATTTGCCAGTAGTGCTGTGGAACATCCAGGTGCTCTTTTGCAAACTTCAAACGTGCTGCAATATTCTTTTTGGACAGCAATGGCTTCCTCCGTGGTGTCCTCCCATGTACTCCATTCTTGTTTAATGTTTTCCTTATTGTAGATGTGTCAATAAAAATGTTAGTATGTGCCAGAGATTTCTGTAAGTCTTTAGCTGACACTCTAGGATTCTTCTTTACCTCATTAAGCATTCTGCACTGTGCTCTTGCAGTCATCTTTACAGGATGACCACGCCTAGGGAGAGTAGCAACAGTGCTGAACTTTCTCCATTTGTAGACAGTCTGTCTTACCGTGGACACGGGGCAGGACAGCTTTCAGCAACACATCCAATAATATCACACTGATTGGACTCAAGGTTGGCTCAATCCTGGCTCCAATTAGCTCTTGGAGAAGTCATTAGGCTAGGGGTTCACATACTTTTCCCACCCTGCACTGTGAATGTTTACATGTTCTGTTCAATAAACACATGAAAACATATAATGTTTGTGTTGTATTATTTTAAGCAGACTGCGTTTTTCAAATTGTTGTGACTTAGATGAAGATCAGAGACATTTTATCACCAATTCATGCAAAACTCCCAAAGGGTTCACATACTTTTTATTGCAACTGTATAACATTGTGTTGTTTGTATCCTCTGTTAGATAAATATTATTTCTTATTGTATGACTTTTATAAAGTGCATTTTATGAATTTACCCCAAACCTGCTGCTTTTTGCGCCTCCATCCTATAATGTAATGCAGGAAGAGCGGTGCGTCACACCGGCCAATAAGAATGGGCCCACGTCGATGATCGCGGGGTTAAATCTGCTTTGTGGGTGTAGTGACGGCTTTGTGTTAATTGCAGATGAATACAGGATCAAACCGGTGGAAGAAGTTAAATACATGAAAAATGGCGAAGAGGAGGAGGAGGAGGAGCAGAAGATCGTCTCGAAGAACCAGGAGAATCTGGTAATGTTTTCTGTGTTTATAAATGTGAGTGTATCTGTATATGTGTGTGTGTATATGTGTGTGTGTGTGTGTATAGGTTTATGTGTGTATATATACTCTAATGAGCTGCAGGATCCCGGCTCACTCCTTCCTGAAAGTTCTGGCTATCCACAAGCCTCGCAGACACTTGAATCGAAAGAAATGCCCTCGCATGTTGTGTGTGTGTGCCCCCCCTCGCGTGTCGTGTGTGTGTGCCCCCCCTCGCGTGTCGTGTATGTGTGCCCCCCCTCGCATGTCGTGTGTGTGTGCCCCCCTCGCGTGTCGTGTGTGTGTGCCCCCCTCGCATGTCGTGTGTGTGCCCCCCCTCGCATGTCGTGTGTGTGCCCCCCCTCGCATGTCGTATGTGTGCCCCCCCTCGCATGTCGTGTGTGTGCCCCCCCTCGCATGTCGTGTGTGTGTGCCCCCCCTCGCATGTCGTGTGTGTGTGCCCCCCCTCGCATGTCGTGTGTGTGTGCCCCCCCTCGCATGTCGTGTGTGTGCCCCCCCTCGCATGTCGTGTGTGTGTGTATGCCCCCCCTTGCATGTCGTGTGTGTGTGCCCCCCCTCGCATGTGTGTGTGTGTGTGCCCCCCCTCGCATGTTGTGTGTGTGTATATAAATATTGTATAAGGTTTGGTCACTGCTCTATGTCCTTATAAGATACAATGTAACAGATGTTAACGTTTCCGTCCAAAACACTTTTTTTCTAGATGTTGACAAAATAATATATTTAAACATGTGTAACCTGTATGAATAACACAAAGTAACACAATACAGGCTGTGCTTACTGGTTCAGTAGGTGGAGCTCGTAGATTCACGTCTTACTAGAAATAAACCGATATCGTGGTCAGAATATCACGGGGGGGGGAGGGGGAGGGGTAACCCTGAACCTAGGAAACAGCTTAGACGCTCGATATGGCCGATACAAATAAAACATAACTTTTAATAAATTGCCACATAGAGAAGCTGCTGCTTTAACGACACAAACTGACAGATAAAGGACACACGACGAATAAATAAACTCTGGCTGCGACAAGATGTTACTGAATGACCAGATTCTGCAACTAGTGGAAACATATCCTGACACAGCAGCAAAGTGAAGCTTCATGGCTTCCTGATAAAGAGCGGAAAGTTACTGCGCTCGTATAATCAGAGCCGCGCATAGCGAGTATATCCTGCACACAAAGTAACGAGTCCCCCTGAACTGGACACACACAAAGTAACGAGTCCCCCTGAACTGGACACACACAAAGTAACGAGTCCCCCTGAACTGGACACACACAAAGTAACGAGTCCACCTGAACTGGACACACACAAAGTAACGAGTCCCCCTGAACTGGACACAGACAAAGTAACGAGTCCACCTGAACTGGACACACACAAAGTAACGAGTCCACCTGAACTGGACACAGACAAAGTAACGAGTCCACCTGAACTGGACACACACAAAGTAACGAGTCCCCCTGAACTGGACACACACAAAGTAACGAGTCCACCTGAACTGGACACAGACAAAGTAACGAGTCCACCTGAACTGGACACACACAAAGTAACGAGTCCCCCTGAACTGGACACACACAAAGTAACGAGTCCACCTGAACTGGACACACACAAAGTAACGAGTCCACCTGAACTGGACACACAGAAAGTAACGAGTCCCCCTGAACTGGACACACACAAAGTAACGAGTCCCCCTGAACTGGAGACACACAAAGTAACGAGTCCCCCTGAACTGGACACACAAAGTAACGAGTCCCCCTGAACTGGACACACACAAAGTAACGAGTCCACCTGAACTGGACACACAAAGTAACGAGTCCACCTGAACTGGACACACAGAAAGTAACGAGTCCCCCTGAACTGGACACACACAAAGTAACGAGTCCCCCTGAACTGGACACACACAAAGTAACGAGTCCCCCTGAACTGGACACAGACAAAGTAACGAGTCCACCTGAACTGGACACACACAAAGTAACGAGTCCACCTGAACTGGACACAGACAAAGTAACGAGTCCACCTGAACTGGACACACACAAAGTAACGAGTCCCCCTGAACTGGACACACACAAAGTAACGAGTCCCCCTGAACTGGACACACACAAAGTAACGAGTCCCCCTGAACTGGACACACACAAAGTAACGAGTCCCCCTGAACTGGACACACACAAAGTAACGAGTCCACCTGAACTGGACACACACAAAGTAACGAGTCCCCCTGAACTGGACACACACAAAGTAACGAGTCCACCTGAACTGGAGACAATACTTTGGTATCCAACTACCGCCCAATATCACTGCTCCCTGTAATGTCAAAAATTCTGGAAAAATGTGTCTACACTCAATTACGTGATTATTATCAGTATCAGAACTATTTAACCCCAGATCAATCAGGCTTTCATCCAAAACATTCAACTACAACCGCCCTTTTAAAAGTTTGTAATGATATCCAGGCGGGCATGGAACAAGGAAACCTAACTGGAGCATCTTCCTTGATTTTACCAAGGCCTTTGACACAGTAGACCATGGCATCCTATTACAAAAACTTAAAAACTCTGGTATTGGTGATCGCACGTTAACCTGGTTCCAATCATAGGTTTCTGATCGGTCTCAATTTGTGTCCATTTCTGACAGCACTTCCCTCCCCCTCCCAGTCACGTGCGGTGTACCCCAAGGCTCGATACTTGGCCCCCTGCTATTCACAATATTCATAAATGTTCTGCCCAATGTCTGCAAAGCCTCAACTGTACACATGTACGCAGACGCCACCGTAATCTATACCAGCAAACCAAATCTCCCGCAGCTGGAGGCCGCGCTGCAAGAACAATTCACAGGGGTAGAAAAGTGGATCGCAAATAACAAACTTTTTCTAAATACTGACAAAACGGTTACAATGCTCTTTGGAACAAAACCTAAACTACACAAATTGCAAAATCCCCATCTATGTGTTGGGACAAAATCAAACGGCACGCTGACCACAGTCACCTCTCTCAAATACCTAGGTATGTGGTTGGACCCTAATCTATCTTTTGGCCTCACATCGAAAAACTCTCATCTAAACTTTACCCCAAACTAGGCGCCCTGTACAGAAACAAATCCTGCCTGAGCCCCGCGGTAAGAAAACAGATTGTACAACAAATGCTTATGCCGGCTATTGAATACGGAGATGTAGTGTATGCAGCCGCCCCTCAAACACACCTTCATAAACTTACTACATTGTATAACTCATTCTGTCGCTTTGTCCTACAATGTAACTACATGACCCACCATTGTGACATGTTAAAAGAACTAAACTGGCCATCGCTGGACTCTAGACGCACCCTTCACCTTTCCAACCTGGTGTTTAAGAGCTTTTCTGGGAAGCTACCACCCTACCTGAATAGGTTGCTTCCCCCGGCAGTTCCCTCATCCTATAACCTCAGATCCAGGACCAGCACCTTACTTGCAATACCGCAATACAAAAAGAAAATGGCTCGATCCTCATTTTCCTACAGAGCACCACAATTATGGAATAACCTCCCAGACACCATCAAATCTTCCACCAGTCTAAAGTCCCTTAAGAGCTCCCTATTAGCATACCTCAATACAAAATGCACCTGTAAACATGTAACATAATGACTACATTTCCTCCATATTTATTTTTCTGTTAATCTGTATATTTGGTCTTGTGTTAATATCTTGCATTTTACTATTTTGTATTTCTGTAACATTTCAATGTTCTTGAACCCAGGACATACTTGAAAACGAGAGAAATCTCAATGTATCCTTCCTGGTAAAATCCTTTATAAATAAATAAATAAATAAATAACGAGTCCCCCTGAACTGGACACACACAAAGTAACGAGTCCACCTGAACTGGACACACACAAAGTAACGAGTCCCCCTGAACTGGACACACACAAAGTAACGAGTCCACCTGAACTGGACACACACAAAGTAACGAGTCCCCCTGAACTGGACACACACAAAGTAACGAGTCCCCCTGAACTGGACACACACAAAGTAACGAGTCCACCTGAACTGGACACACACAAAGTAACGAGTCCACCTGAACTGGACACACACAAAGTAACGAGTCCCCCTGAACTGGACACAGACAAAGTAACGAGTCCCCCTGAACTGGACACACACAAAGTAACGAGTCCCCCTGAACTGGACACACACAAAGTAACGAGTCCCCCTGAACTGGACACACACAAAGTAACGAGTCCACCTGAACTGGACACACACAAAGTAACGAGTCCCCCTGAACTGGACACACACAAAGTAACAGCGAGTGACTAGAAGCGCTTCAGATCCGTCCTCTCTGAAAGTAACACTGTTGCCGAAGGGGAACCTTTTGAGTTTTTTTATTTGTCTTTTATCTGTCAGTTTGTGTCGGAGTTAAAGCAGCCGCTTCTCTTCTTGTATCCGCCGAATCGAGCCTCAGCTCTGAACTTGTATCAATATACTATTTATTTTTGGTCATTTTAGTTTTTTTTGGCATTTGCCCCGTGGCAGGGGCCGGGCAGCTCTCCCCCCTCATTCCCCCCCTCCTCCCTCATCCCCCCTCCCCCCCTCTCCTGTACTTTCTCAGAATCAGGGATATTCCAGCAGGAATCCGGAGAAACGACTTCAGAGCCCGGGAGGTTAATTGAGATCCAGTAGAAGAAAGATCAAAGACCTCACGGCCGAGCGGCCACTGGCTGCAACCGGTCAACTTCTGGGGGGGGGATAATGGTCATCAGGGGCCGCATGGTGAACCTGGAACCCAGATCCCAGAAGAAAAGAACAAAAAAAAAACCCTACCGAAGCAGATCCCGAAGCTGCAGCGCCCCTTAGATTCAATTAAAAGCCCAGGGGGTGTCTCACCCCCCCCCCCCATTGTGTGTTTGACCCCGGCTGCCCATGATCCCCCGTCTTGTCATTTGTCTTAATTCTCCCCGTTTTATCGGCTTTTTCTGCAGGTGACAATTAATATAATTCCGTTTTTTATTAATCTGTTTATTAGAATCTTTTTTTCAGGTTATTAAGAGGCTTCAGGATGTGGGAGTGGGAGGAGCTTCAGGAAGGGGGAGTGGTTTCTTGATGTGGGAGGGGCTCCATGATGTGGGAGGGGATTAATGATGTGGGTAGGGGAGGAGCTCCATGACATGGGGAGGAGGGAGAACTTCAGGTCGTGGGAAAGGGAGGAGGCGTTTTCTTCCGGATCTTTCCAAAGCCCTAACCATAGATATTCTTCGTCTCACAGGAAAAAAGTGCCACCCACCAGGTCCATCCCGTCCACCCCAAAAGTAATAACGAGGCTCCCGTCTCAGGACCTCCGCATCGGATAAAGTAAGTGGAACGACACCGTCTGATTCCAACGTGCCGACGCGTTTCACAGGGTAGAGCTTCTAGTCTTTGGGTATGAGGGCAGCAGAGAGTATGAAGTCGGCAGAAGCTTTAACCTGGCTGAACGTCATCGGACGAGTAATTCTAGAACATTTGGGGTGTGGGGGACCCGGCGTCGACCAGCAGGACCCAACCAGGGAACACGGCGGCCGGCGTCGACCAGCAGGACCCAACCAGGGAACACGGCGGCCGGCGTCGCTCCAGCAGGACCCAACCAGGGAACACGGCGGCCGGCGTCGCTCCAGCAGGACCCAACCAGGGAACACGGCGGCCGGCGTCGCTCCAGCAGGACCCAACCAGGGAACACGGCGGCCGACGGTGCTCCAGCAGGACCCAACCAGGGAACACGGCGGCCGACGGTGCTCCAGCAGGACCCAACCAGGGAACACGGCGGCCGGCGTCGCTCCAGCAGGACCCAACCAGGGAACACGGCGGCCGACGGTGCTCCAGCAGGACCCAACCAGGGAACATGGCGGCCGACGTCGCTCCAGCAGGACCCAACCAGGGAACATGGTGGCCGACATCGCTCCAGCAGGACCCAACCAGGGAACACGGCAGCCGGCATCGCTCCAGCAGGACCCAACCAGGGAACATGGTGGCCGACATCGCTCCAGCAGGACCCAACCAGGGAACACGGCGGCCGACGGTGCTCCAGCAGGACCCAACCAGGGAACATGGCGGCCGACGTCACTCCAGCAGGACCCAACCAGGGAACATGGTGGCCGACGGTGCTCCAGCAGGACCCAACCAGGGAACATGGTGGCCGACGGTGCTCCAACAGGACCCAACCAGGGAACATGGTGGCCGACGTCTTACTGAAAAAATAAATAATGTTGTGTTTCAGCCGCCGAGCGAGAACATCTAATGGTGCAAAATACAAACAATAATAAAAAACATGTTTACATAAAAGAGTCGCTTGTGCGGCTCCACGTCTGACTCGGTGCTGCCCTCTGCAGGCCACTCAGATGTCTCACAACCTAAGGCACCAACGATGAACCTTGGCTCCCGAGATGTCTTGGAACTACATGTCCCATGATGCTTAGTCACACTTAAGCCTGGCAGAGCATCATGGGACATGTAGTTCAGAAACATCTGGGCTGAAAACCTTTTAATGAACCTCACGGTTTGACCATTTCATAAAAATAATACATTGAAAATTCTGCAGGAAAAACTAAAATTGATAAATTGACTCTTTTTTTTATATTTCTTCCTCCCAATTAAAATGAATCCTCAGGGATCTCAGCCAATCAGTAGCCTCTCGCTGTGATCTGTGAAGGATCCGCACGGTCTATAGCACAGCAGCGGCTCATTCAATGGATCACATGAATGGAAAGGCGGCGGAGTCGGAGAGAAGCCACACAGTAGCTGCGGCCACGCTGACATGCTAGAGGAGGCAGGGAGGCATTACTGAGGGAGAGCGAGTCTCCACATCCCATATGTTTCAGAACTACGTGTCCCATGATGCTCCAGCAGACTGGGAAGCTGCATGCTTTGCGTCTCTCTTCACAATGTCCTGCAGGGGCAGAGCTTCTGTTTTTATTTCCGGCCGCTCCTCTCACCAGCAGGAATCTTATCTTGGGGAGGTTTATTGAGGTTACTGCCAGCATCTATAAAACTCGCTTTGCTCCATCTGTGCGATTCTGATTGACTGATACAAGAAACAACACCCAGAAACCCAACCTGTAACTTCATTTATATTTCAGCATCCACATCTCCGAGAGTCAGCAGGAGTTTTTCAGAATGTTGGACGAAAAAATCGAAAAGGTAACGTCTGGAAAGAAAACTCACAGCAATAAAACTCACGGTAATCTGCAGTGTGTATGAGCGAATCACAGAGCTCCACAGCAATAACACTCACAGTAATGTGCAGTGTGTATGAGCGTATCACAGAGCTCCACAGCAATAAACCTCACAGTAATGTGCAGTGTGTATGAGCGAATCACAGAGCTCCACAGCAATAACACTCACAGTAATGTGCAGTGTGTATGAGCGTATCACAGAGCTCCACAGCAATAAACCTCACAGTAATGTGCAGTGTGTATGAGCGTATCACAGAGCTCCACAGCAATAAACCTCACAGTAATGTGCGGTGTGTATGAGCGTATCACAGAGCTCCACAGCAATAAACCTCACAGTAATGTGCGGTGTGTATGAGCGTATCACAGAGCTCCACAGCAATAAAACTCACAGTAATGTGCAGTGTGTATGAGCGTATCACAGAGCTCCACAGCAATAAAACTCACAGTAATGTGCAGTGTGTATGAACGAATCACAGGCTCCACAGCAAAACACTCACAGTAATGTGCAGTGTTATGAGCGTATCACAGAGCTCCACAGCAATAAACCTCACAGTAATGTGCAGTGTGTATGAGCGTATCACAGAGCTCCACAGCAATAAACCTCACAGTAATGTGCAGTGTGTATGAACGAATCACAGAGCTCCACAGCAATAACACTCACAGTAATGTGCAGTATGTATGAGCGTATCACAGAGCTCCACAGCAATAAACCTCACAGTAATGTGCAGTGTGTATGAGCGTATCACAGAGCTCCACAGCAATAAACCTCACAGTAATGTGCGGTGTGTATGAGCGTATCACAGAGCTCCACAGCAATAAAACTCACAGTAATGTGCACTGTTTGAGTATTTTGCTTTTGTCTTTCTCACACTGCTTCCATTCTTTTACTTTTTAGATTTACTGTTCCTTTTCTTTCTCGCTCTTTTCCTTCCTCTTATTCTTTCACTCTTGATCCTTTCATTCTTGCAGTCTCTTCCTCTTCTCATTCTTTCACTCTTGATACTCTCATTCTTGTAGTCTCTTCCTCCTCTCATTCTTTCACTCTTGCAGTCTCTTCCTCCTCTCATTCTTTCACTCTTGCAGTCTCTTCCTCCTCTCATTCTTTCACTCTTGATCCTTTCACTCTTGCAGTCTCTTCCTCCTCTCATTCTTTCACTCTTGCAGTCTCTTCCTCCTCTCATTCTTTCACTCTTGCAGTCTCTTCCTCCTCTCATTCTTTCACTCTTGCAGTCTCTTCCTCCTCTCATTCTTTCACTCTTGATCCTTTCATTCTTGCAGTCTCTTCCTCCACTCATTCTTTCACTCTTGATCATTCATTCTTTCACTCTTGATCCATTCATTCTTGCAGTCTCTTCCTCCGCTCATTCTTTTACTCTTGATCCGTTCATTCTTGCAGTCTCTTCATCTGCTCATTCTTTCACTCTTGATCCATTCATTCTTTCACTCTTGATCCATTCATTCTTTCATTCTTGATCCATTCATTCTTGCAGTCTCTTCCTCCGCTCATTCTTTCACTCTTGATCCATTCATTCTTGCAGTCTCTTCCTCCGCTCATTCTTTCACTCTTGATCCATTCATTCTTTCACTCTTGATCCATTCATTCTTTCACTCTTGATGCATTAATTTTCACTCTTGATCCATTCATTCTTTCACTCTTGATCCATTCATTCTTTCACTCTTGATGCATTAATTTTCACTCTTGATCCATTCATTCTTGCAGTCTCTTCCTCCTCTTTCTTTCACTCTTGATCCTTTCATTCTTGCAGTCTCTTCCTCCTCTCATTCTTTCACTCTTGCAGTCTCTTCCTCCTCTCATTCTTTCACTCTTGATCCTTTCATTCTTGCAGTCTCTTCCTCCGCTCATTCTTTCACTCTTCCTCCTCTCATTCTTTCACTCTTGCAGTCTCTTCCTCCTCTCATTCTTTCACTCTTGCAGTCTGTTCCTCCTCTCATTCTTTCTCTCTCGATCCTTTCATTCTTGCAGTCTCTTCCTCCTCTCATTCTTTCTCTCTCATTCTTGCAGTCTCTTCCTCTTCTCATTCTTTCACCTTTGCATCTTTTCTTCTTGTTTCATTCTAATTTACTCGCATTATCACGTTCTTTACGTTTTTTAACGTTTCCATTTCCTGCTCTTGTTTTCCTCGCAGGGCCGTGATTACTGCTCAGAGGAAGAGGAGGACATCACATAACGGCCGCGTCCCGCAGGAAACTCCTCTGGATCATTTCTACTGGACGATGTACAGGGCAGAGGGATCACACTGACCATCACACAATGCAGTATTTCTAAGTCCCGCCCGCTGGATTTATTCTGTGCTCGTTTTGCTGCTGACTGTCGCGCTATAAGCTCTGCATACGCTTCTTGATCTGGATCTTTGATTCCGTCGCCCCCCCCCCCCCCACACACACACAGAGCCGCTGGCAGAGCGCAGAGAATCCATGGCTTCCAATACCTTAATCCTTCCAGAGCTCCTGGCACCGCTGGCGGCACGGTGGGGTGGTGGTGGAGTCTAATCTATGGCTGTACGGTGTATTTCGGGCGTCTCGGGGCGACTTGGCCTGGGTCAGACGTTGCTAGTAGTCCAGCTCCCGGTAGGACTGTGGTGGACTCCTCCGTTTCTGTTCCTTCCTCTGTCCCGGTTGTAGGACAAGGCATTCTCGTACGTTGCGAGGACGGATATATCCACGCCGTTTGACGTGCCGCTTGTTCTGTTTGCACATGAAAGTGTCCGCGACCATTTGAATTCTCCCTTTTTTTCTACTAAAATAAAAGTTTGTGAGTTTTTATGTTTTTGTGAGTTTTTTTTTATTATTTTTGTGTTTTTTTTTCTTTTGTTTTATTTATTTTTTTAATCGTACTTTGAGAGCGGTTTTGCAGGTCATGTGACGTCCCTGATACTTATATACTGCGCGTATATGTAGAAATGCTCCATCATATATATATATAATATACACACACGTATTGATACATCGCTTTGAAATATCTACATATATTAAACACAATATTTTGAGATGAGATATATATATATATCCAGTATTTAAAGCCTATATAGGTGTTTATTCCTCCGGACGTCGAGGCGCGGCGCTGACTACAGAATGTGGAGAATTTTTTTTTTTATCTGTGAATTTAATATTTTTTTATATGTAATAATTGATACTTTCTGGCACTTTAGGTGTTTTTCTGCCCCATATATTATATTTTTCTGCATCGTTTAAGAGTTTAATAACCTTCATACTCGCCTCGACGTGACTTTTACTGTGTTTACCTGTATATGTGTGTGTTTATAATAATGAGTAATACAGGATATATTTGTAATACATATATACATAGGTCATACGCGCATACATAGGCTATATATACAAATAAATGTCATACACAAACATACATAGGATATATACAGGTCATACACACATATTTGATATCTCTCTCTATATATTTTAAGGTTTGAAGCTTCTTGTTTTTTTTTTCATAAAATGATACAAATGTTTATTTTAATAATAAATCTATATGAAATGATTACGCGGTAATTTATTAGAGTATCCGGGCGGAGGCTGTGTGTGCGTGATAGATATATATATATATTAGGACAGGGTTAAGGCAGATGTTTGTGACCTTGTCCCTGCGGATATTCTGGAACTACATCTCCCATGATGCTCAGCCACTCATTAGGTTGACTGAGCATCATGGGAGATGTAGTTTCAAAACAGCTGCAGGGACAAGGTTGCCAAGTCCTGGTGCGACCCAGAAACGGGCAGAAGTTGGGGATCCCCGGTCCATGTTTTGCAGATCTCATATTTCTGACTTAGATTGATACATTTTATCTGTTATTAAATGAAATCTCCAAAGTGTAAACGTTATGATTGGTCGTTCATTCTGTCCATCGGGTAGATGTTTTCGATCCTCCAGCGGGGGGAGGCGAGGAAACCTGGTGAATGAATATGTGGAATTGAAGACTCTCCGGCCGCGGTGCGCGGGAATGTGGATTCCCAAAGTGTCAGCTCCGTGTGCGGCTCCACACAGTGTAACATTGAAGGGATCAGGAGGGATTTGTGACATTAACTCTGTTCCTGGAGGAACTCCTCGTACGATGTGGACCTCCACTGGTGGTGCGTGGACTTTGCTATGCTCAGGGTTTAGGATCATGGTGGTTTATCTCTGGTCTTTTCCGCGGTTCAGGTTCTTGGCACGGTGATCTCGTATGTTACGGTGATCTCGTATGTTACGGTTTTCATGGTGACTCTGTGCTGTCGGGGGGGGGGGGTTGTGTCCATCATTTTCGTTGGTCGCTATAAAACCTCCTTCTGATTGGAGACAAGTCCTCATAACGTATGTCTGTGTTCATTATTTAGGCACTGCAGAGGAGGGGGAATAACGTTGTTGAAGGGGACCCTGGGAGGGGCCTGTATTTTAATGCATCGGAGACTGTAAAAAGAAATTCAAGAGTGAAACAACCCAAGGAGGAAAATCAACTTGAGGTTGTAAACCAGGCATGCAATTTCCTTGTTCTTGGTTGGGCTGCTCCAGGCGGCTATCGATGGGGTGGATTGCTTTTCAGTAGTTTTGTTCCTGAAAACAAGAATGAAATTACACCCATGAACAGGAGAAACGGTGGGCCTTCTCTGAGGGGGCTTGAACCGTGAGTCCCAAAGCATCTGGAGGGCCGTGACTGCTGACCCCCGATATGTGCTTTTTCATACGTAAGACACACAAAGCCGGGATCAGCAACCTCAGCTCCCGGAGCCTCATGGGAAATGCAGTTCCAAAACATGTGAGGCAAGTTTGTCATCCCCTGCTGTAAAATAATCTGGAGGAGTCAGAACCTGCATAAAAAGTGTATATAAAGCGAGCGCTGCCCAGGGATTCAGATTATCGGGGCCTCCTGTTGGAAAATCTGATCTTTCATTCGCCGCGCGGCCTGACATGTATCACCGATTATTAATAGCACTGTGACTCGTCATTTCCTGGGTTTGTGTCATTGAAGTGACACTGGTTTATATAGTGACACTGGTTTATATAGTTGGCGCTATATGTAAAATAACGATGATGTATTCTGCAAAATAACGTTTTGCTTTTATAAAGCGATTTCTGACGCGTCTGGTTCAGAAAAGGTTATTGTAAAATAAAATTATCTTGTATAACCTCATCCGTCTGCCAGTGTCTACTTCCACAATTACACACCCACCACACTCACACAACGCACCCTTTATCTGAGCAGCTCTGCCAAGTGTTTCCTGGACACATTATACCTTCATGCAGAGGGGGAGCGCGGGAAGGAGCTGCCCTGCGACCTGCAGAGGGGGAGCGCGGGAAGGAGCTGCCCTGCGACGTGCAGAGGGGGAGCGCGGGAAGGAGCTGCCCTGCGACCTGCAGAGGGGGAGCGCGGGAAGGAGCTGCCCTGCGACGTGCAGAGGGGGAGCGCGGGAAGGAGCTGCCCTGCGACGTGCAGAGGGGGAGCGCGGGAAGGAGCTGCCCTGCGACGTGCAGAGGGGGAGCGCGGGAAGGAGCTGCCCTGCGACGTGCAGAGGGGGAGCGCGGGAAGGAGCTGCCCTGCGACGTGCAGAGGGGGAGCGCGGGAAGGAGCTGCCCTGCGACGTGCAGAGGGGGAGCGCGGGAAGGAGCTGCCCTGCGACGTGCAGAGGGGGAGCGCGGGAAGGTGCTGCCCTGCGACCTGCAGAGGGTGAGCGCGGGAAGGAGCTGCCCTGCGACGTGCAGAGGGGGAGCGCGGGAAGGTGCTGCCCTGCGACGTGCAGAGGGGGAGCGCGGGAAGGAGCAAGCCCCGTGACACACTAACGGATAATTAGGAGCCCATACATACATACATACAATACATAATACAATATACTCAGAAAGTCCCAAAATATGAAAACTCTTGCTTTACCTGAATCTGCGCGATGCAGTTATAAGTAATGAATATTCACACCCTGCGATGGACGAGAAGAACGAGCGGAAAACACGCAGCAAACCCTGGACGAGAGAGAAAGAATCTACTTCTATTTGAAAGCGTTTGGTTGCCGCGGTTTCATGGAATCTCCTCCTCATATTTTGACCAATCAACAAGCGCGACCAATCAAAACAAATAATGAAAATATTGATTTTCTGGCACTTGGATCAGTTTATCAGTTATCATATAAATCTATAAAAGGCCTTAAAATAAATCGTGACGGTGATTTTATTTTATTTGCAAAACGCGCCCCCCCCCCCTTTAATAAACAGAAAAAAAACCGAAGGAGACAAAGTATAGAAACCATCGTCATCGTTTTATTCGGTGAAAATAAATCCCGAAATATCCGAGGTTTGTGATTTGAAAGAAATTTTTCATGGCTCAGTGTATAAACTCACCCCCCCCCCCCTCCGTTTGAATCCGATGGAGATTTACCGGAAAGGACGTCGGCTGCGCCTCCTCACCAGACAACCTTCCCGGGGGGGGGGGGGGGAAAGAGATACGTTTGGCATTTGACAGAATCTGGTAAATTATACCTTCGGTGCTCAAGAATCAAAAGGACAACATTCACAGGTTACGCTCGTACGACGCAAAGTGCAGGACCGCACGGCCTGTAATCCTCCCATCGCTGCAGCCTCGGATGTAGTGTCGTGTCCCCCCCCACCCAGGCTCTCGGCATGCTAGGAATAATGTGATGTATCTGTACATGTTGGTGGGGGAGGGGACGGCGCTGAGCAGGGAGGGGCCAGTGCTGAGCAGGGGAGGGGCAGTGCTGAGCGGGGGAGGGGCCGGCGCTGAGCAGGGAGGGGCCAGTGCTGAGCAGGGGAGGGCCAGTGCTGAGCGGGGGAGGGGTAGTGCTGAGCAGGGAGGGGCAGTGCTGAGCGGGGGAGGGGCAGGCGCTGAAACGTGCAAATCTTCAGTTTCAGACAAAAAAATAAAAACAAAATATATAGTATACACGATCATGTCGCATCTACGGCCGGGAATTCCCATCGCTTCAGAGAGCGCAATACATTCACGCCGGGGCTCTGTGTTCTGCCCCTCCCCCCCATTTCTTTATTTTCTGGGTTTTTTCAATATTTTTTCATTTTGTTTTATTAAAAACAGGCGCACAGACTTTTATACATCAATGTGAACGCAGACCGACCCCCCCCCCCCCAGCTCGAATCCTTTCAATTTGCACCTTGTTTCAGTCATGAGAAGGAAAAAAAAAAAAACAACAATTTGAACAAATTTCAAACATAAGACGACATTGTGTTGGTTTTGAAACCCGAGACGTGACGATACGAGCAGCGGGAATATTGTCATTTAAATTTAAGAAAACTGCAGGTGAAATTCAGATTTTTGAAATAGAATTTGTGTTTTTACAGGCGATGCCGCAGCGTGAAATCAAACCAAATCACCCAAACTTTGGTAAATCCCTGAAAGGACAGAGGGGAAAATCCCCATATTGTGTCACCCAGAACGTTGAATAAAAAAAAAGCAGAAAATCCCAGCGCCGTTACATTGTGTCGCCGAGGCGCAGAGCGGCCGCCGGCCCTCACCCCGTTGCATCACTTTAGGTTTTGAATCAGACGTTCAATTGCTTTTACATTAAAAAAAAAAAAAAAAAATGAAAACCATCAATAAATAATTTCCCCTCAGTTTCAGTGAAACGTCGCGGCTCTTTACACGGATCCCCTCCCCTCCCCCAACCTCTGAAAAACCTTCATAAAAAGTGAAATATTCAGTTTTGTTCCTAGAATTCTCAGGTCGCGGTATCCATGGCAACGTGGAAAGACGTCCGCGGCTCAGAAACAACGGACCTGGACATCCGGCGTCCGTCCTTCATGTGTGGAGCTTCTCGCCATCGGGAAAGGGAAAATCATGGTAATGACGGCTCGCGACGCCAGCGACAGCTCGGAGAAGAGTTTTTTTGGCAGTTCTTGGTCATAGTTCGTCCTTATCCATCAGTTCGAAGGCTTCGATGTCCTCCTTCCAGTCAGCCAATATGGAGTCCATGGGCTGGACCGCTCTACTGTCCCGTTTTGTGGCCTTGGGATCTTCTAAAGTCTCTGGAGATCCCTCTGGATGTTCCCCTGAGTCCGTACTGTCTTTAGTGTTCGACTCGCTGCTTTCTGATGCAGCTTTGTCCTCATCGAGGACAGGAGAACCGGCAGAAGAACTGTCCGTCTCCGGCCGAGAGGGACTGGAGGATGCGTCTCCCGCGCCCACCATGTGGTCCTGAGGTATTGAGGTTTCTTCTGGGATCTGCTTCTGGGACTCGTTTTCCGATGCTCTCTGCTCGCCGCTTTCACCTTCCAAATCTGAAACCACAGAGGGAGAAGAGGCTTCATTAACGGCCGGGGGAGACGACCCCCCCCCCCCCCCGAAACCCCTCTCAGCATGTAGTCAACAAGGAACCGACCCCATCACCACCAAGAACACAAGCCGGACGGCCAGTAGGTATAAAGACGCCCCATTCCCAGCTTTAAACGTCCCCTGTAATATCTATTCAGAGAGGAAACCTGTTCAACATCAACAACAGCCATGCTCCGCATTTTACCATCTGCAGCTTATACATGGATTAAAAGACATTCATTACAACAACGGGTTAATGTTTTCTTTTAAGACGATTTGAAGATTAATAAAATAATACCCCCCCCCCCCAATTGTACAGTTACAGTGTCAATTCTACCTTATGGGCGCCTCTTTCTGGCAGCACCAGATGTCCCTTTAACAGAAGCGCGTCTTCCTTTTATTTCTCCCACATTATGTATGAAAAGGTTTGCGTAACCGCGAGGAAAAGCCGTGAAAACGTCATGTTAAGAGCCGGCAGACATTTATTAATATAATGGGTGGGCGGGATATGAATGAATCGAGAGCGAAGGAGCCGGCGCCAAACAGCGACACCGTGTGCTTCCTGTACGAGGGGGGAAAAAAGATCTACTGTATATGGATGAGGCTGAAAGTCCCGTTACCCTGTCGCTTTAAAAATAATAATAATAATAAATACTTTAAATTTGCATTATTACATTTTATTTACTTTATTATATTTACTTTAATATAATAATGTAATAAAATAATAAAGTTACTTTACTTTAAATAAAATAAAGTATTGTAGATTATAGATAAGCCGCAATTGTATATAAAAGTTAAAACAGCTGTAATAAAATAAAATAATGTAAATAAAATCGTAATAATACTTTAAAATAAAGTCATAATAAATATAATAAAGTAATAATAATGTAAATAAAATTATAATAAACACAATTTTAAAGTAAATAAAATAATAATTATGAAAATAAAAAAAATGCCCCATTTTCTCTGAACCCAATAAAAATTTGCGGAGGTATTTGGCGTCCGCCATTCTTTGTAACGGGACAGAAGCATCATGTGATTTATGACTTTAATAAACAGCAAAGCGCATGACAACGGCACCAAGTATTAACCCCTTCACTAACAAATAAAAATCACCTGCAGGAACCAATGGTTTTAAGGAAAAACCACTTTACATTAACCCCATCACCACCACCCCCCCCCCCCCACAGTCTAAATGCAGTATAATTGGAGTGCACGCACAGACTGAATGCATCATGTGACAGGCAGAGAGCTCCCTCTGCTGGCCAGACGGTGGTAATGCAGTTTGTGCAGTTGGGACTGCCTTGCGTCTCCTTCGGAGCCAGCGAAGTTCCTGCACCGCAAAGAGTTCCTGCAGATCAGCCGGTTACACACGCAGGATGACAGTGATAGAAAAGGTCTATTCACAAACCAATTCATTCCATTTTGTCGAAAATACAGAGAATTAACTATTTAACAAATCGTCACTGTATTTACTCGAAATCGGAGTCGCCGAAGCAGTTATGAGACGTCGCCGATAACCGATAAATTAGCTCGTTGCGGCGCTATGCGGGACTCGTTGCGGCGCTATGCGGGACTCGACGCTATGCGGGACTCGACGCTATACGGGACTCGTTGCGGCGCTATGCGGGACTCGACGCTACGCGGGACTCGTTCTGAGAGCATTAATAGAAATTTAAAAAGGATTTCTGTGAAAAAGCCGGGTTTAGAGAAAAATAAATAAAAGTCAGATTTTAGGGGTTTATTCAAAGAGCTTCCGTGCGCTCTTGTTTCCGGCACTTTGGGGAATCAAATCCCCCCCCCCCTGCAGTGAATCCGGCATTTTCCGCAGGGCCCCCAAAGTACAGAGAAAAGAGGCTGAACGGGTCAGAAAAAATGCTGAAAATCCGAATGCACCCACCAATATGATTCGAAACATCGAATCGATCCGAAACCGCCGCAGAAAACCCGGCGAATGTACATAATGATCTGCCACAAACCCGCCTGAAAAAAGCCGAGGATCCGCCTAACACAGCGCCGACCAGCCACCGGAAAAAGCCGAGGATCCGCCTAACACAGCGCCGACCAGCCACCGGAGAAAGCCGAGGATCCGCCTAACAGTGCCGACCAGCCACCGGAAAAAGCCGAGGATCCGCCTAACACAGCGCCGACCAGCCACCGGAAAAAGCCGAGGATCCGCCTAACACAGCGCCGACCAGCCACCGGAGAAAGCCGAGGATCCGCCTAACACAGTGCCGACCAGCCACCGGAGAAAGCCGAGGATCTGCCTAACACAGCGCCGACCAGCCACCGGAGAAAGCCGAGGATCCGCCTAACAGTGCCGACCAGCCACCGGAAAAAGCAGAGGATCCGCCTAACACAGCGCCGACCAGCCACCGGAAAAAGCCGAGGATCCGCCTAACACAGCGCCGACCAGCCACCGGAGAAAGCCGAGGATCCGCCTAACACAGCGCCGACCAGCCACCGGAGAAAGCCGAGGATCCGCCTAACACAGTGCCGACCAGCCACCGGAAAAAGCCGAGGATCCGCCTAACACAGCGCCGACCAGCCACCGGAGAAAGCCGAGGATCCGCCTAACACAGCGCCGACCAGCCACCGGAAAAAGCCGAGGATCCGCCTAACACAGCGCCGACCAGCCACCGGAGAAAGCCGAGGATCCGCCTAACACAGCGCCGACCAGCCACCGGAAAAAGCCAAGAAACTGGGTAAGAAAAAAAAGAAAAAATAATGATTGAAAGTGTCAAAATGTAAACTCTGTTTGCAAAAAAACTACTGAAGGAAAATGTCTGGAATTTACAAATAAAATCCAATGAATGCGAATAAAAAGGTCTGTTACAGAAAAAACTATTTAAAAATCTATAAATAGACTTTTTGCTGCAGATTAAAATAATAAACGGTTTATTAGATATTGAATTAAAACGGGAATATTTTTAACATTGAAACCTATGGGATTCGCCTGAATAAACCTGTCGAATGAAACCACTGAACATCAGGGCATTTCACTGACATTTCTCTGCTGTTCAATGTGAATAGATTAACCATTGCTTCTCTATGGGGGATTTCACTGCCGCCGAACAGGCACCGTATTTCACTGCGACCGAACAGCACCATATTTCACGGCCGTCAAACAGCAACGTATTTCACTGCTGCCGAACAGGCACCGTATTTCACTGCCGCCGAACAGGCACCGTATTTCACTGCTGCCGAACAAGCACCGTATTTCACTGCTGCCGAACAAGCACCGTATTTCACTGCCGCCGAACAAGCACCGTATTTCACTGCCGCCGAACAAGCACCGTATTTCACTGCCATCGAACAGGCACCGTATTTCACTGCCGCCGAACAAGCACCGTATTTCACTGCCGCCGAACAAGCACCGTATTTCACTGCCGCCGAACAAGCACCGTATTTCACTGCCGCCGAACAAGCACCGTATTTCACTGCCGTCGAACAGGCACCGTATTTCGCTGGCAATTCACCAAAATTTGGCGATCTGCCTGCTCTCTCAATAACCGAATGGGCCCGAAATGGCACCGCGCAGGGAAACTCGCTGTTCGGTGAAATTTCGGGGCCAGGTCACCTCTCTCTGTGATTGACCCGGTTAGTGTCTCTCTAAAGGCGATATATACGTCATGTGAAGTTTGCGTCTGGCAGTAACCCTGTGGAATGTATTGTGTAATATCTGCCATTACTGATACTTTGCAGAATCCATTGTTCTGTTGTGCCGTCCCGGCATTAGCCATTCCCGCAGCGTCCGCGTGTGGGTCAGGGAATGTGCCGGCCTGGAGGGGGGGAGGGGTCTGGTTTAATTCTCACGGGACGACACAGACACCAATAAAAACCCACGGGCATTCTGGGATTATTTACCACGAGGAGGGTCGGTGAAGAATTGCAAGTTTTCCTTCAGAATAACATTTTCTCCTAAAACTTGCGATTCCCATCAATCCCCCCGTTAACCCCCCCAACGTTTAACTCAGCGTTTCTCCTTTAAGATTTAGCGGGGGGGGGGGGGAATCTTACGTAGTAACTGAGTACTTACTGCTATCCATCATGTAGTTTGGGACTAGGTTACCTTTAAAAATGGCCGCTGAGATTCCGCGATTGGCACAAATAAGAAAAAAAAAAAAACAGCACATGGTGAAAACATTCAAATCATAACAACGTATCAGAGACGCACAACATGCCGGCGCGACGAGGGGACATTACGCCGGATTAAAGCTCAACAAGATCCGCAGCATTCCCAGGAGGGCATAAAATGCAGCAGCGACGAGCGCTCGATGAGCCGTACCACCTGCCCCCCGATCCAGTTTATTCATATATGAAGTTGGGGCGAATCCTGACACCCCGCATGTTTCAGAACTACATGTCCCATGATGCTCCATAAGCGTAGGAGACATGCAGCACTGAAACATGCGGGCTGCCACGTTGCGCCGTCACGGTTACATGGCACCTGCGGAGAGCTACAATTAAAGAGCCACTAAAAGCTAAATACACTTTTTTTTTTGTGCTGCTCTTGGTGTATGTTGCACGACACGCGGCATTCGGTGCCGGAACAGGTCCTGCTCTCTTGTATTTTCCAGTAACCCCTGATCGGACCTTTCACCATCAGCCAATCAGCACGGGCAGTCTGATAAGGTCGACACTTCCTCCCCTTGCCCTGGTCACATTGTGCCAACGTGTCAGGCCGCTGCTACACTGCCCCGCAAACCCACCTTCATAAACTTACTACACTGTAGAACTCATTCTGCCGCTTTGTGATACAATGTAACTACATGACCCCCCACTGTGACATGTTAACAGAACTAAACTGGCCGTCACTGGAATTCAGACGCACCCTTCACCTTTCCAGCCTGGTGTTTAAGAGCTTTTCTGGGAAGCTGCCACCCTACCTGAATAGGCTGCTTCCCCCAGCAGCTCCCTCATCCTATAACCTCCAATCCAGGACCAGCACCTTACTTGCAATACCACAATACAAAAAGACAGAGGCTCAATCCTCATTTTCCTACAGAGCACCACAACTCAATGTTCTTGAACCCAGGACATACTGAAAACGAGAGGAATCTCAATGTATCCGTCCTGGGACGATAAAGTGGCGCTGGCCCCAGCTCTGGGATTTGAGGCCGTCAGGATACATTGTTTTATTATGATGTTATTTGTCTCCGGTTTGAGGCGTCCGCTCGTCGCGCTCACCTCGGGGGTTTTATACGTAAGATTATAAATGTATTATTATATAAATAGGTTTTATACGTTTGTAAATCTCCGCTGGATCTGAAAAACAATTCCACCCAATGGTTGTTACCGGACTGGCCGGTACCGGCAGCGCCGCCACTCACCTCTGTCTCTGGCTTTATCCGACATGAGGACCTCCACTTCCCGGTACTCGCGCATCGCGTCCAGAATGATGTTCCCTTCTTTGCTGAACAGAAACAGCATGGGGATGGTGATGTCGTCCGTATTCTTGCCGTCCCCGGCCATTTGGAAGAGGGGGGCCGTGTCGCTGCTGCTGCCGTCGTTATCGTCTGCGTGACAGATATTTCCACGGTTAATAAAGTGGATTGGTTTCCCGCGAGCCCAGCTGAGAATCGCGGCGACGGACCCTCGTCCTGCGGCTTTAACCCCTTAAGGACCAAGGGTCATTAACACCAATGCATTTATGACGGAACCGTTCTTAAGGGGTTAAAAGGACGTCGAGGCGGCGCGTGACATCGATTCCCAACGCCTCGGGTAGAAACTTCATTACAAGAATGTAAATACAATGAATTCCGGCTGCCGGGAAAGTCTGCGGCGTTAAGTGGGAACGCTCAGCCTTCACGATGAAGCCAGGGAGGGTGACCCCAACATTCAGGATCCCCTCATTCTGGCCCACTGGTGGCTGAGTGCATCCTATCACAGAGGATAATGGGACTTACAGTTCACCTCGTGCAGCAGATGAATGGTATGAAAGAGCCACAGCAGCACAAACCTAAAAATCGAGCCACAGCAGCGCCGCGCGAGAGCCCGAGTAACACCGTCCAAATTCCTGCCGGGACTTACCGATCACAATCCCCCCGATGGCCCCGGATTTCTGCACGTTGCGCGCCTTCTCCGCGAACATGCACTGACCCCTCTGCATGAGCGCAATCCGGCCCCTCAGCGCTTCAGGGTTGGCGATGTCAGAGCAGCCGCTGTAGGGGTCGGTCCTGGCTACGAATCCGCGAGCCTGATGGAGAAACAGGACAGGCGCCCCATTTAACACGTGTTCACTCGCGAAAGCGCAACGCAGCGGCTGGTATTTCATAAAAACAGGAGGAACAAAACCCCCCCAACTGACCCCGGCTTTAACCCCGTGATACCCTGAACACGATCAGCCTCTGACCTGTTACAGAATCAGCTGCTCGTACGAAGCGCGACGGTGAAGGATCCCAGAATCTGAGACATCACTGGACCAGCACCGGGCCCAGAATCTCAAGATAAAGCCCTTTATCCTCCATCCGGTGCCGCATGATGGGCGATATAGTGTTTTGAATGAATGATGTAATAAGATGCGCAGAGACAATGTCGTGTCAAGGTCACACGAGGATAGATCAGCGAGCAGAGAATCAGGAGATAAAAGCGTGACAGATGTGGAAAAAGCTGTAACGGGGGAGGGGGTGACAGGGGGGGGGGACACCATACCCCTGCTATGTTCAGGTCCAATCCGAACTGCGCCGGCCCGGCGGTCAGCACCACTCTTCCGTAAAACGGGTGGGAGACTATCTGGACGGCGCGCGGCGGCAGCTGCTGCTCCTTCTGCTGCTGGCTGGACAGTTCGATCATCTCCTGCATGAAACGCAAGCCGTCCTCCGCGTCCACAGAGCTCGCAGCCTTGAAATCCATTCAGAAATATATAAGGTTTTGTACATTTACCCCCCCCAATAAAATACAATATACACACACATATATATATATACACACACCCCCCCAATAAAATACGAAAAATATATACACACCAATAAAATAAAATATATACACCAATAAAATACGAATATATACACACCCCAATAAAATACAAAATATATACACACACCAATAAAATACAATATATATATATATATATACACCCCCCCCCCCCCCCCCATCATTCAGAGACTCAAAACATGGGACGCGTCTCGTTCAGCCTCAACTATTTTCTAAGTCCAGAGCCCCCGTGCGGCTCGGTTTAACACAGACTGACAACATGTGCAGGAGCAGCTTCGAGACGGCGTTTAGCAGGAGAGATTTATTTCATTTTATTAAGGACCTGGAAGCGAGTATTTGCTTCTCTTTCTTTAATCCTCCACTCGGCAGCAAAGCAAGTGTTAATACAACCTGAGAAGAAACAGCTCCCCCATATACTAGCCCATCCCTCCCCAACAGATCCCATCCCGAGGCCAGCAACTCCTCTTTCTTGCTGCTCCTCTCAGCAGGATAAGGATTACCCTTTCATTACGGTGTTTTATTTTTTTTGCTGCAGCCTCATGATGTTCTTCCTCTATTTGGTTGAAGATCTTCTGTCCTCGAATTCTTCTGCTCGAAGAGCTCTCGGTTTCCCGTGTTAGGAGGTTTGTTCCGGTTTTCTGTTGGACTGGTCTGATTGCGAAGCAGAGGAGTTGCTATCCTCGGAACAGGACTTTATGATCTGTTGGGGAGGGATGGGCTAGTACATGGGAGGACCCCTGCTGTGGGGGAGTTGTATTAACATTTCCCTTGCTGGTGAGTAGAGAAAGAAAGAGATGCAAATACTCGCCTCCGAGTCCTTAATAACATTTTTAAAAAACGTTCCGTCAATAAATAGGACATTTTTTAACCCTTTCACTGCTGAGGACGTGTGGGGAACGTCATCATTGACTCCTAAGGAAAGATAGGGGTTCCTTTGAACCCCGATATCTCCCGACTGTTGGCAGCTAGCAGAGTCATGTTTGGTATCATTAGAAAGGCCAGAGCGTGGCCTTTCCAATGATACCAAAAATGACCATGTTTAAAGTAAAGAAAGAAAATAAAAATAAACAAAAAGAAACATTTGTTTTTTTAAGACGTGAAATGGCTCAGCAGTGAAGGGGTTAATATTTATTTTTATAAATTATGGAACTTTCCAGATTAAAACTTGTATTTCGAGGTTTACGTCTGAAAAGTTCCATAATTTATAAAAAGAAATATTAAAAAAAAAAATTGTATAAATTTCCTATTTATTGACGAACTTTTTTTAAAATTTTTATTAAGGACTCGGAGGCGAGTATTTGCATCTCTTTCTTTAATTCTCCCCTCAGCAGCAAGGTTAATGTTAATACAGCTCCTCCACAGCAGGGGTCCTCCCATGTACTAGCCCATCCCTCCCCAACAGATCATAAAGTCCCATCCCGAGGACAACAACTCCTCTGCTTCGCAATCAAAACAGTCCAACAGAAAACCGGAACGAACATCTAGACCCGGGAAACTGAGCGATCTTCAAGCAGAAGAATTCGAGGACAGAAGATCTTCAACCAAATAAAGGAAGAACATCAGGAGGCTGCAGCAAAAATTTAAAAAAAACCTGCAATGAAAGGGTAATCCTTATCCTGCTGAGAGGAGCAGCAAGAAAGAGGAGTTGCTGGCCTCGGGATGGGACTTTATGAACTGTTGGGAAGGGATGGGCTAGTACATGGTTGGACCCCTGTTGTGGGGGAGCTGTATTAACACCTGCTTTGCTGCTGAGGGGAGAATTAAATATAGAGATGCGAATACTCGCCTCTGAGTCCTTAATAAAATTAAAAAAACGTTCAGTCAATAAATAGGAAATTTATATTTATTTTTTATAAATTATGGAACTTTTCAGATATAAACCAGAAATCCAAGTTTTAAACAGACACTATGAAGATACACACCCCCCCCTCTCTCTATCTAGGACCAGGACGGGTCTTACTTGGTTGGCATGTTGGACCAGCTGGACGCGTCCGTCTTTAAGGTGGATGAGACTCACTCCCATCTTCTTCAGGATGTCCAGATGCTCCGAGTTACTGGCCATGAAATCTCTGGCACGCAGAGGAGGCCTGTTCCCACCGCCGGACATCTCGTCCCTGCCGCCATGACATATAAAGATGATTTATGCAAGTTACGGTACAAGGATATTCACAGACTAAACGCGAGCGCCGGCACTTACACCCGAGAGGAGCTTCTGGGGCAAGTCTTATCCACCACGTTCTTTAACGGTTCTCGGATGCTCTGTGCGTACATGGGGTCGTTTCGAAAAAGGATCTGGGTGTTTGGGCACGACCAATCGAAGTTACTGTCATCCAGCTCTGTGTACTGGGCGGTCTGCATGAGAAGAAGAAAACGAGGAGAAAAATGTTAAAATAGTGATTCAACACAGATTTTTTTTACAAACTGAAGAAAAAAAGAAAGAAAAACCAAAAAGTATACTTTTTTTCATAGAGGCCGAGCGGGCGTGCGGCGGAAGGGCCGAGCGGGCGGCCCGGGAGGTCGGAGGGGCCGGGCGAGCGGCCCGAGGGAGGCGGAGGGGTCGAGCGGGCGGCCCGGGAGGCGGAGGGGTCGGGCGGACGGCCCGGGGGCGGAGGGGTCGAGCGGGCGCCCCAGGAGGCGGAGGGGCCGGGCGGGCGCCCCAGGAGGCGGAGGGGCGGGCGGGCGGCCCGGGAGGCGGAGGGGCCGGGCGGGCGGCGCAGTCGGGCGGGCGGCCGGGGAGGCGGAGGGGTCGGGCGGGCGGCCCAGGGAGGCGGAGGGGCTGGGCGGGCGGCCTGGGGAGGCGGAGGGGCTGGGCGGGCGGCCGGGGAGGCGGAGAGGCTGGGCGGGCGGAGGGGCTGGGCGGGCGGCCCGGGGAGGCGGAGGGACAGAGAGGGCTGCCCGGGAGGCGGAGGGGCCGAGCGGGCGGCCCGGAGGTCAGAGGGGACAGAATGCAAGACAATGTAGCTTCTTTAGGATGTTGCAACATTTTGGAATTCCCAGGACCTGCATCACGTGCCAAGCCGTGTCCTGACAGCTCATAAAATAAAAATCCAAAATATGCCACCATCGATGGCTGGACGTTCCCCGAGGTTCCTCTTTAAACACAATCCGCAAAGAGCAAGGAACGGGAAGTAGATCTCGGGAGAGAACGAGACGCGGCATTAATGACACATTCTCCACTAGCGGCCGCTAATGCTCCGTGCGAGAAGAAGAAAATCAGGACGACTTACGGCATTTTTCTTTGGTTTGGTCTGGTTGGCGGTGGAAAGCCAGAGCGGCAGGAGATGGGCCTCCGTGGTGAAGATATAATCCTCGATATCGAATATAAGGTCTTCCCGCTCGGAAAACAGCAGGTAGAGGTATTTAAACATCTCCGCCAGGAAGAAAGAGTCCATCCTGAAAGGAGAAACGCAAACGCTGAGCGACGGCTCCAGGGCGTCTATAAATGCAGCCGAAAATGAAATGTTACCCACAGGACTGAATACTGAGAGCTCAGTGAAGAACTACAACTCCCATGATGCTCAGCCAGCCTCAAGACACTCAGACGTCATTGTTGTACATCGTTGCATTCGGTTTTATTCCCAGCCGTAACGACAATATGAATTTTGCGCCGTGAACTAAACCGATTGGTCGGCGCTCGTGTCGTGTTTATCTCAGAATGAAAAATAAATAAAAATGAACAAATGACGAAGAGCGTTTCTTATTTAACCCATTAATTATTTCCTACCATCAGGGAGTTACTTTTCAGGAAATCCGAATAAAACATGTCGAGCAAAAAAAGCAACAAATAAAAACCAGACGTGTGGAGGTGTAACTTACCTGTCCTCGTGGCTCCCGGTGCGCACGTCTTTAACCGCCGCAAAGCCGCACGGCACCCGCGCGTATTTATTCAAGTTGTCAATGAGCGTTTTTCCCACTTCCAGGTAGTAAGGGTCCCCGGTGGCCTGTGACGCGGAGTGAGATAATCAGCGATGTTAAACAGAGAAGAAAAAGAAAGCTAATGCGCACGCGACACTCTGTAACAGCAAAAAAATAAAATGTATACAATGTAATATAAATAAAATATATAAAATAAAAATATATACAATAAAAATTATATATTTAACATAATAAAAATAAAATATATAAAATAAAATATATACAATAAAATATAAAATTATATATTTAACAATAATCCAATATATATTTAAATAAAATATAAACAATAAAATAAAAATCCAATATGTTTAAAATAATGAAAATAAAATATATACAATATAATAATCAATAAAAATAAAATTTAACATAATAGAATATATATTTAATATAATAAAAACAAAATACACATTTCATAAATGCAGATTGTATTATTAAAAAACCAGACGCACGTGAGCGACGCGCGTTTTATGAAAAGGTTTTAATGGTGCACAGGATAGCAGCGTGGAAAGGGTTACAGTGAGCGAGAGATTAGGAGAAGCTCCTTCCTCACCTTATATAGAAAGTATGTGCTTTCTGCAAACTCCGGCCTCAAAGGATGCTGAGCCCAGTGTACCCGGAAATCCGTTGTAAATGCCTGAGGAGGGAGGACACAAAAGGGTTAAAAATTAAGTCAATCTTCTTATATAAGTCTTCTAATTAATGGGTCTAATTCACTAAACGGCGACTTGAAGCCGAGTTTGAGTGAGTGGAGTGGCTGTAACGGCTACATGAATACAGGCTGAGAATCCGGAATATTCCCACATTATAAAGAGAAATCTCGGGAATCTGAGTCTAAAAAGGGAATTAAATGGTTTCATAAACACCTTATACACAGCCGGAGGGGGATTATTATTTTATATTCTGTAACAGACCTTATTATTCTTCATAGGATCTTATATTAATATTATTATTCATAGGATCTTATATTAATATTATTATTCATAGGATCTTATATTAATATTATTATTCATAGGATCTTATATTAATATTATTATTCATAGGATCTTATATTAATATTATTCATAGGATCTTATATTATTATTCATAGGATCTTATATTATTATTATTCATAGGATCTTATATTATTATTCTTCATAGGATCTTATATTATTATTCATAGGATCTTATATTATTATTATTAATAGGATCTTATATTATTATTATTCATAGGATCTTATATTATTATTATTAATAGGATCTTATATTATTATTAATAGGATCTTATATTATTATTATTATAGGATCTTATATTATTATTATTCATAGGATCTTATATTATTATTATTCATAGGATCTTATATTATTATTATTCATAGGATCTTATATTATTATTATTCATAGGATCTTATATTATTATTATTCATAGGATCTTATATTATTATTATTCATAGGATCTTATATTATTATTCATAGGATCTTATATTATTATTCATAGGATCTTATATTATTATTATTCATAGGATCTTCTATTATTATTCATAGGATCTTCTAGATTATTATTCATAGGATCTTATATTATTATTAATAGGATCTTATATTATTATTATTCATAGGATCTTATATTATTATTCTTCATAGGATCTTATATTAATATTATTATTTCATAGGATCTTATATTATATTATTAATAGGATCTTATATTATTATTATTCATAGGATCTTATATTATTATTATTCATAGGATCTTATATTATTATTATTCATAGGATCTTATATTATTATTATTCATAGGATCTTATATTATTATTATTCATAGGATCTTATATTATTATTATTCATAGGATCTTATATTATTATTCATAGGATCTTATATTATTATTCATAGGATCTTATATTATTATTATTCATAGGATCTTCTATTATTATTCATAGGATCTTCTAGATTATTATTCATAGGATCTTATATTATTATTAATAGGATCTTATATTATTATTATTCATAGGATCTTATATTATTATTCTTCATAGGATCTTATATTAATATTATTATTCATAGGATCTTATATTAATATTATTATTCATAGGATCTTATATTAATATTATTATTCATAGGATCTTATATTAATATTATTCATAGGATCTTATATTATTATTATTAATAGGATCTTATATTATTATTATTAATAGGATCTTATATTATTATTATTAATAGGATCTTATATTATTATTATTAATAGGATCTTATATTATTATTATTCATAGGATCTTATATTATTATTATTCATAGGATCTTATATTATTATTAATAGGATCTTATATTATTATTATTCATAGGATCTTATATTATTATTATTCATAGGATCTTATATTATTATTATTCATAGGATCTTATATTATTATTATTAATAGGATCTTATATTATTATTATTAATAGGATCTTATATTATTATTATTCATAGGATCTTATATTATTATTCATAGGATCTTATATTATTATTATTCATAGGATCTTATTATTATTATTATTATTCATAGGATCTTATATTATTATTATTCATAGGATCTTATATTATTATTATTCATAGGATCTTCTATTATATTCATAGGATCTTCTAGATTATTATTCATAGGATCTTATATTATTATTAATAGGATCTTATATTATTATTATTCATAGGATCTTATATTATTATTATTCATAGGATCTTCTATTATTCATAGGATGTTATATTATTATTATTCATAGGATGTTATATTATTATTATTCATAGGATGTTATATTATTATTCATAGGATCTTATATTATTATTATTCATAGGATCTTCTATTATTCATAGGATCTTCTAGATTATTATTCATAGGATCTTCTATTATTATTATTCATAGGATCTTATATTATTCATAGGATCTTCTATTATTATTATTCATAGGATCTTATATTATTATTATTAATAGGATCTTATATTATTATTATTCATAGGATTTTATAGATTATTATTATTATTCATAGGATCTTATATTATTATTATTCATAGGATCTTATATTATTATTATTATTCATAGGATCTTATATTATTATTCATAGGATCTTATATTATTATTCATAGGATCTTATATTATTATTATTCATAGGATCTTATAGATTATTATTATTATTCATAGGATCTTATATTATTATTATTCATAGGATTTTATAGATTATTATTATTATTCATAGGATCTTATATTATTATTATTCATAGGATCTTCTATTATTCATAGGATCTTCTAGATTATTATTCATAGGATCTTCTATTATTATTATTCATAGGATCTTATATTATTCATAGGATCTTCTATTATTATTATTCATAGGATCTTATATTATTATTATTAATAGGATCTTATATTATTATTATTCATAGGATTTTATAGATTATTATTATTATTCATAGGATCTTATATTATTATTATTAATAGGATCTTATATTATTATTATTCATAGGATTTTATAGATTATTATTATTATTCATAGGATCTTATATTATTATTATTCATAGGATCTTCTATTATTCATAGGATCTTATATTATTATTCATAGGATCTTATATTATTATTCATAGGATCTTATATTATTATTATTCATAGGATCTTATAGATTATTATTATTATTCATAGGATCTTATATTATTATTATTCATAGGATTTTATAGATTATTATTATTATTCATAGGATCTTATATTATTATTATTCATAGGATCTTATAGATTATTATTTCCAGGTATTTTCACGCAGTTTTAAATGTCTTAAAAAAAATTTGATTTTTTTTTTTTATTCCTACCCCCTGTTCAGAGGCTGATCGATCGGAGGATCGCCAGCAGTTTATCGCCAGCGTTCGGCAAATTGCTTTGGCGCACTTTGGGTGCTGCATTCAACGCAGGGTTGCGGAATTGAGCTTGCCGAATGAAAGAGTAACGACATTCCGGAGCTCTTTGAATAAACCCTTCAGGGTTTTAATAGTTTTATTCACGTCACACGAGGTCACTAGGGGAATTTGAGGCATAATTTCGGCGCTCAATAAAAAAAAAAAAATCCGATTTTGAAACTTCTGGTATTTTGGATAATGAAGCCCCGCCCTGTATTTGGCCGGATTTGTTGATCTTGCAAGGCAGAAGAAAAGTAATAAAATAATGTTTTTGTAGGAACAATAGGGGTATCGGTGTTGGGCGCTGTCTGCATGTAGATACAGCAGAAGAGGCCTTTTTGTAGGCGAAACGCGTCCTGGATTACCCCACTACCTTTTAATTGATGTTAAATTTGTTTACCTTGTAATATACAATAAATCCCTTTATCATCCCCACTCTGCATCCTGTATTTACTCTGGAGGAGAGGGAGTTGGACCACTGGTAGCCACCTATATCCACCACTGAATCCACCAATCCTCAACCCAGAGGACCCGGAGACCACAGGAGAAATCCACAGTGCAGCAGTGCAAAAGGGACAACAAAAGAAGGGATCCAGTCACCTCTATGGACTGGCGAAGCTAGAAAGTCTGAGCCTGACACCCTCAAATAGGCTCAGAACCACGTGAGTTGATACAACGATACTTCTTACCATTGCACAATTTTTGATACATTTTGCGCTATGTGTATCCTCTCTTTGTTTATATCCCTAAGTACGAAAGAAGAGAGAGGATCAGCGGACCCAGCTTTACTGTATATTTTCCGGACCAAACCACTAGATGGCAGTAGAACACTGAATAACTCTTTGTATATACTGACTATACCTAATACCTAATCCCACCACTAGATGGCAGTAGACGATTGCAGAATATATTTTATCTGCATTTATCTATCTATTACAAAGAGTACCTACAGCACTACCCAACTGTACGCTTGGCATATTACCCCAATTTCTGGAATAACACACTTATACAGTAGGTTATCTACATGCAGACAGCGCCCAACACAGATACCCCTATTGTTCCTACATTACCAGCAGGTGTGTAACACGGCTTTTTCCATCTGGGTGAGGCAGCAGCCTGCATTTCAATAATGTTTTTGGTAGAATTTTTTTTTTTTAAATTATAATAATTAGAAAAAAATTATAAAATTTTTAATAAAACATTATTCTGCACCGACTTGTCCCGATCTCTGTATTATGTGTATACTAGAGGGACAGAGAGCAATGAATCCGCTCACCTCTGGCAGAAAGTTGTGCTTTTTAATGACCTGATACAGCATTTCGTGCGTCTCTATCGCTGGTCTTATGTCGCCTTTCAAGACCTACAAAACAACGAGACAAAAAAACAAAACCGTGACTGGATCACGTCACCACATTTTGAAATCCTGCGCGCATGTTCGACACCTGATTGTGTCCAGCCACATCATGGAAATGAAAGGGGGGGGGGGATATATATATATATATAGATACAGGTGAAACTGGAAAAATTAGAATATAGTGTAAAGGTTGATTTATTTCAGTAATGCAAGTTAAAAGGTGAAAGTAATATATGAGACTCATTAGATGCAAAGCGAGATCGATCAAGCCGTGATTTGTCATAATGTGATGATTCTGGTTACAGCTCATGAAAAGCCCAAATCCACAATCTCAGAAAATGAGAATATTCCATGTAATCAATAAAACAAGGATTGTACATAGAACAATATGGAACCTGTGAAAAGTATAAGCTGCAGATGTACTCAGTACTTGGTTTGCAGCAATTCCTGCCTCAATGCGGCCGGCGTGACATGGAAGCTATCAGCCTGTGGCACTGCTGAGGTGTTATGGAAGACCAGGAAGCTTCAATAGTGGCCTTCAGCTCTTCTGCATTGTTCCGTCTCATGTCTCTCGTCTTTCTCTTGGCATAGAATCTCTATGGGGTTCAGGTCAGGTGAGTTTTCTGGCCAATCAAGCACAGTAATCCCACGCTCATTGAAGCAGGTTTTGGTGCTTTTGGCAGTGTGGGCAGGTGCCAAGTCCTGCTGGAAAATGAAGTCAGTATCCCATAAAGCTCGTCTGCGGAAGGAAGCATGAAGTGCTCCAACATCTCCTGCTAGACGGCTGCGTTGACCCTGGACTTAATGAAGCACAGTGGACCAACACCAGCAGATGACACGACTCCCTAAATCAACACAGACTGTGGAGACTTCACACTGGACTTCAAGCATCTTGCAGTGTGTCCTCTCCATTCTTCCTCCATACTCTGGCTCCTTGGTTTCCAAATGAGATGCAAAAGTTGCTCATCAGAAAAAAGGTCTTTGGAGCCACTGAGCTACAGACCAGGTGTGTTTTTCTTTAGCCCAGGTAAGACGCTTCTGACGTTGTTTGTTGTTCAGGAGCGGCTTGACAAGAGGAATACGACATTTGAAGCCCATGTCCAGGATCCGTCTGTGTGTGGTGGCTCTTGATGCACTGACTCCAGCCTCAGTCCTCTCCTTGTGAAAGTCCCCAACACTTTGAATGGCCTTTTCCTGACAATCCTCTCCAGGCTGCGTCATTCCTGCTGCTTGTGCACCTCTTTCTTCCATATAACTTTCTATTAATGTGCTTTGATACAGCACTTTGGGAGCATCCAACTTCTTTTGCAATGACCTTTTGAGGCTTTCCCTCCTTATGGAGGCGTCAATGATGGTTTTCTGTCAGGTCAGCGTCTTTCCCATGATTGTGATTCCTACTGAACCAGACTGAGAGACCATTTAAAGGCTCAGGAACCCTTTGCAGGTGTTATGGCTTCATTCGCTGATTAGAGTGGGACACTTTGAGCCTAGAATATATTGCACCGCATCACAATATTCTCATTTTCTGAGATTGTGGATTTGGGCTTTTCATGAGCTGTAACCAGAATCACCACAATTATCACAAATCACCGCTTGATCGATCTCGCTTTGTATCTAATGAGTCTCATATATTACTTTCACCTTTTAACTTGCATTACTGAAATAAATCAACTTTTGCCCCATATTCTGATTTTGAGTTTCATCTGTATATACAGTTGTGTTCAAAATGATTCAACCCCCACTGAAATTGAGTGTTTTGGCCAGTTTGACATTGATTTTGATCATTCAGTCATCTTGCTTACAATTAAATCAAAGAGGCACGTGTAGGTCAGACAAATATAACATAACATTTATAATGAAATAACCACAAATGTCTTTTCTGTGCTCACATCATTATCAGTTTTATTCAACCCCCAAGTGACATTCAATCTTAGTACTTAGTACAACATCCTTTTACAGTTATAACAGCTTTTAAACGTGAAGCATAGCTTGACACAAGTGTCTTGCAGCCATCTACGGGTATCTTCGCCCATTCGTCATGGGCAAAAGCCTCCAGTTCAGTCACATTCTTAGGCTTGCGCACTGCAACTGCTTTCTTTAAGTCCCACCAGAGGTTCTCAATGGGATTTAAGTCAGGTGACTGCGATGGCCACTCCAAAATGTTCCAGCCTTTAATCTGCAACCATGCTCTAGTGGACTTGGAGGTATGCTTGGGATCATTGTCCTGTTGAAAGGTCCAACGTCTCCCAAGCCTCAGGTTTGTGACGGACTGCATCACATTGTCATCCAATATCTCCTGGTACTGAAGAGAATTCATGGTACCTTGCACACGCTGAAGCTTCCCTGTACCTGCAGAAGCAAAACAGCCCCAAAGCATGATTGACCCCCCGCCATGCTTCACAGTAGGCAAGGTGTTCTTTTCTTCATAGGCCTTGTTCTTCCTCCTCCAAACATAGCGTTGATCCATGGGCCCAAACAGTTCTAATTTTGTTTCATCAGTCCACAGAACACTATCCCAAAACTTCTGTGGTTTGTCCACATGACTTTTGGCATACTGCAGTCGACTCTTCTTATTCTTTGGAGACAGCAAGGGGGTGCGCCTGGGAGTTCTGGCATGGACGCCTTCATTACGCAGTGTGCGTCGTATTGTCTGAGCTGAAACTTCAGTACCCACATCTGACAAATCTTTTCTCAGTTCCTCAGCAGTCACACGGGGACTTTTCTCCACTCTACGCTTCAGGTAGCGCACAGCAGTCGAAGTCAGCATCTTCTTTCTGCCACAACCAGGTAGCGTTTCAACAGTGCCCTTTGCCTTGAATTTGCGAATGATGCTTCCTATGGTCTCTCTTGGTATGTTTAACATCTTTGCAATCTTCTTATAGCCATTGCCCTTCCTGTGAAGAGTAATCACCTCTTCTCTTGTCTTCCTGGACCATTCTCTTGACTTCACCATGTTTGTAACCACACCAGTAAATGTCTAGAAGGAGCTGAGTATCACAGTCATTTTAAAGCTGCCTAATTGGTGCTTATTATGCTTTATTGCTGCTCCGTGACATCCACAGGTGTTTTCAATACCTGATTGAAAACACTTGAATGAACCTCTGTTCTTCAGAGTGGTAGTCTTTAAGGGGTTGAATAATTGTGTCAATGAAGAATTCACAAAAGAAACATTTACTACTGTATTACAAAACCAATTGATGTCATTTTAGTTGCATATGGTTCTTTAAAAAGTCCTTGTAGGATTTCATTCTGAATACAATTACAAATGTCACTAAATTCCCTAAAACCCTTTACAGCATTGGGGGTTGAATAATTTTGAACACAACTGTATGTATATAAATGGTCAGGAAGAGGTTACAAAACCCAAAAATATAAAACTTTATTAGGCCGGCTGATTCACTGAGAAACAGCCCCAATATGTGGCCCATAGCAGAACAAAAACGCCATTAAAATATCCGTCAGAAAAACACATTGCTGCTAATTAGTAACAGATTCCGTATAAATTAAATGTTATTTGTTGCGTTTATTTCCGAGGCGCCGCTTAATCTTGTGCCATGATTAGAGGGACCAGGGAGACGATAATGCACACACACACGCACGCGCGCACACACACACACACACACACACACACACACACACACACACACACACACACACACGCACACGCACACACACACACACACGCACACACACACGCACACGCACACGCACACGCACACACACACACACACACACACGCACACACGCACACACACACACACACACCACACACGCCGCCACTGTGTGCATAAAAGAAAATCCTCACGATAAAGAAATAAACCATTATCTCTGTATTTTCCAGAAATTCACACAAACACATTTTGGAGACATTTAAACCCCACAAGCGAGTCACCCCTCATTACCGCATCATTTTGACCGACCCCCCCCCCCCTGAGGTGCTGGTTTCTCACCTGAAGCCCCGGGAAGAAGGCGAGCAGGGAGTCCATCCAGGTGCGGGCGGTCAGCATGGGCTTGTGGATGTGGACGTCGAGCAGGAGCGGCGGCTGGCTGATGTATCGCATGATGGCATCGTAATGCTGCACAGAGACAAGGCAGGCGCGTTAAAAGCACGTCCAGCGGCCGACGTCAGCGCTTCAACCAGGGCTGGATTTCCATCAGCACAGGAGGATCGGCACTAAATCATAACACATGTCACCCAACCCTACAGGCACCCCCTCCCATCGGCGAAGCGCTCCCCCCACTCCCTCCCATCGACGAGGCGCACCCCCACTCCCTCCCGTCGACGAGGTGCACCCCCACTCCCTCCCGTCGATGAGGCGCACCCCCACTCCCTCCCGTCAACGAGGCACTCCCCCACTCCCTCCCGTCGACGAGGCGCACCCCCACTCCCTCCCGTCGACGAGGCGCACCCCCACTCCCTCCCGTCGACGAGGCGCACCCCCACTCCCTCCATCGACGAGGCGCAACCCCACTCCCTCCCATCGACGAGGCGCAACCCCACTCCCTCCCATCGACGAGGCGCAACCCCACTCCCTCCGTCGACGAGGCGCAACCCCACTCCCTCCGTCGATGAGGCGCAACCCCACTCCCTCCCGTCGACGAGGCGCTCCCCCCACTCCCTCCCGTCGACGAGGCGCACCCCCACTCCCTCCCTGCAGCAATAAATGGCCAGAGGATCATAGGAATTGTAGTCTGGCAACATCTCGGTGAGGAAGAGTTTGAGATCCCTGCTTTATATGATGACGTGAGCAGGTTCTCCTACCAGCAGGTCTCACCATCCACTGAACCCAGAGCTTGACCTCCCGGTAAAGACAGGTGCTCACCCGCAATCGTTTTGGGGTGTAATGATGGCGCCCCGATGCATACGGTCTGCTCAGCTGCTCGAGCAGTCATTCTGGGGTGCAGAACACGCTGTGGTTTAGGGGCCCAGTAACCCTCGAGCATTAATAGGACGGACATACAATGCTTATTATTAGTATCGTCATCATTTCTATAGTGCCAACAGTTTCTGCAGCGCTGTACAATAACCAAAAAGGAACGAGATAAACGGATGGAAACACAAGGTGTAGCGGTCCATGCTCATAGGAGCTTACAATCGAGAGGGATTGGGGTGGAGGAAGAAAAGGGAAGTTTTGCTGGACGGCAGGATCATTGGTGCCAGTGGTTCGGGAATGGTGGAGCCATAGAAGCAGCTTCAATCATGTGTGAGTAGGTGAGCAGAGGGATGAGATGTGTCAGTGATGTGGTACAATAATCTGAAGAGACGGGTTTTGAGAGATTTCTTGAAGGCCTGAAGATCAGGGGAGAGTTTGATAGGGCGAGGCAAGTCATTCCACAGCATCGGAGCTGCCCGTGAGAAGTCTTGGAGGCGAGAGTTGGCCGTGCGGGTGTAGACGTGTAGGGGTGGGACAGGTAGAGGTCGCCCGCCAACTGGAGTTGTCTAGACGGGCCGTGCTTGCGGAGTAACGAAGACATGTAGGAAGGGGGTTGAGTTATTTGAACGTGAGCGACAGTATTTTAAACTGTATCCTGAAACGTACAGGAAGCCAATGGAGGGACCGGCAGCCAATGGAGGGGCCGGCAGAGCGTGGGAGGTAGAGGAAGCCAATGGAGGGGCCGGCAGAGCGTGGGAGGTAGAGGAAGCCAATGGAGGGGCCGGCAGAGCGTGGGAGGTAGAGGAAGCCAATGGAGGGGCCGGCAGAGCGTGGGAGGTACAGGAAGCCAATGGAGGGGCCGGCAGAGCGTGGGAGGTACAGGAAGCCAATGGAGGGGCCGGCAGAGCGTGGGAGGTACAGGAAGCCAATGGAGGGGCCGGCAGAGCGTGGGAGGTACAGGAAGCCAATGGAGGGGCCGGCAGAGCGTGGGAGGTACAGGAAGCCAATGGAGGGGCCGGCAGAGCGTGGGAGGTACAGGAAGCCAATGGAGGGGCCGGCAGAGCGTGGAGGTACAGGAAGCCAATGGAGGGGCCGGCAGAGCGTGGGAGGTACAGGAAGCCAATGGAGGGGCCGGCAGAGCGTGGGAGGTACAGGAAGCCAATGGAGGGACCGGCAGAGCGTGGGAGGTACAGGAAGCCAATGGAGGGACCGGCAGAGCGGGGGAGGTACAGGAAGCCAATGGAGGGACCGGCAAAGCGGGGGAGGTACAGGAAGCCAATGGAGGGACCAGCAGAGCGTGGGAGGTACAGGAAGCCAATGGAGGACCGGCAGAGCGTGGGAGGTACAGGAAGCCAATGGAGGGACGGCAGAGCGGGGGAGGTACAGGAAGCCAATGGAGGGGCCGGCAGAGCGTGGGAGGTACAGGAAGCCAATGGAGGGGCCGGCAGAGCGTGGGAGGTACAGGAAGCCAATGGAGGGGCCGGCAGAGCGTGGGAGGTAGAGGAAGCCAATGGAGGGGCCGGCAGAGCGTGGGAGGTACAGGAAGCCAATGGAGGGGCCGGCAGAGCGTGGGAGGTACAGGAAGCCAATGGAGGGGCCGGCAGAGCGTGGGAGGTACAGGAAGCCAATGGAGGGGCCGGCAGAGCGTGGGAGGTACAGGAAGCCAATGGAGGGACCGGCAGAGCGTGGGAGGTACAGGAAGCCAATGGAGGGACCGGCAGAGCGGGGGAGGTACAGGAAGCCAATGGAGGGACCGGCAAAGCGGGGGAGGTACAGGAAGCCAATGGAGGGACCAGCAGAGCGGGGCAGGAAAAGGAAGCCAAAAGAGGGATCAGCGGTACAGGAAGAGGGGGGGGAGGTACAGGTAGAAAATGGAGGGACCAGCACAGGAAGCCAATGGAGGGACCGCCAGAAGGGGGAGGCACAGGAAGCCAATGGAGGGACCGGCGGGGGGGGGGGGGGGGGAAGGTACAGGAAGCCAATGGAGAGACCACGGGGGGGGGGCAGGTACACGAGGTGCATCTGGTGAGAAAAATCAATAACAACCTACCGTGTTAAACCGCTTGAGGTAGTTGTCATCACCGAGCAGGACGTAGGCCTTCAATAAATACTCGTAGTAAGAATCGATCCCTGCGCCCACACCGCTGTCTTAATGAAAACAGAAAAAAATCAATTAACAAACAAAAAAACCCATAAAAAGTAGGAAAAAAAAGAGCCGTTTCCTCGCTTTTGAAAAAAGGAAAAAATATTATAGTTTATGTTTGTTTTCAAAACGATTACACAATAATCCAGCGAGAGGGAAACACAGCGGCTGCGGAACAGGAAACCGAGCGCTTCATTCCGTCTCACAACGCCAGGAAATCCACAGCATCGCAAACACATCGCATGTCAGGAGCAGCAGACGCGACAGAACGTTCAACAACATGGACACGACTTTTAGCAAAGCATATGCGACTCGTATGTCCCACGGGTCATATTTAAGGAATGAAGGCCCAGAGTTTGATGACATATGTTCCCAAGAACACGATCTGTATAGCACAGACGTAGCCAGCGCTGCTGCCGGGAGCGCAGCGGATTCGCACACTCTGCAGACCTTTAAGGCAGCAAGGGATTAATGTGACGAAAACACACACACACCCCCCCACCTCGAGTCAGAGAAGACCCCCCCCCTTTTCTTTAAGATTACTTTTACATGAATTTATAATGAAAAAAATAAAAACCTCCTGTAAAATGTAGCTCAGAAACTATTAAGACACATTGTGTAAGTGCGTTCCGCAAAGCCATGCGTGATACAGTGCGTTCCGCAAAGCCATGCGTGATACAGTGCGTTCCGCAAAGCCATGCGTGATACAGTGCGTTCCGCAAAGCCGTGCGTGATACAGTGCGTTCCGCAAAGCCGTGCGTGATACAGTGCGTTCCGCAAAGCCGTGCGTGATACAGTGCGTTCCGCAAAGCCGTGATACAGTGCGTTCCGCAAAGCCGTGATACAGTGCGTTCCGCAAAGCCGTGATACAGTGTGTTCTGCAAAGCCGTGCGTGATACAGTGCGTTCCGCAAAGCCGTGCGTGATACAGTGCGTTCTGCAAAGCCGTGCGTGATACAGTGCGTTCTGCAAAGCCGTGTGCGTGACACAGTGCGTTCCGCAAAGCCGTGTGCGTGACACAGTGCGTTCCGCAAAGCCGTGCGTGATACAGTGCGTTCCGCAAAGCCGTGTGTGATACAGTGCATTCCGCAAAGCCGTGCCTGATACAGTGCGTTCCGCAAAGCCGTGTGAGATAGTGCGTTCCGCAAAGCCGTGTGTGTGATACAGTGCGTTCCGCAAAGCCGTGCGTGATACAGTGCGTTCTGCAAAGCCGTGTGTGTGATACAGTGCGTTCTGCAAAGCCGTGTGTGTGATACTGTGCGTTCCGCAAAGCCGTGCGTGATACAGTGCGTTCCGCAAAGCCGTGTGTGATACAGTGCGTTCCGCAAAGCCATGTGTGATACAGTGCGTTCCGCAAAGCCGTGTGTGATACAGTGCGTTCTGCAAAGCCGTGTGTGATACAATGCGTTACGCAAAGCCGTGTGAGTGAGATACAGTGCCTTCTGCAAAGCCGTGTGTGATACAGTGCGTTCCGCAAAGCCGTGTGTGTGATACAGTGTGTTCTGCAAAGCCGTGTGTGATACAGTGCGTTCCGCAAAGCCGTGTGTGTGTGATACAGTGCGTTCCGCAAAGCCGTGTGTGTGATACAGTGTGTTCTGCAAAGCCGTGTGTGTGATACAGTGCGTTCCGCAAAGCCGTGTGTGTGATACAGTGTGTTCTGCAAAGCCGTGTGTGTGATACAGTGTGTTCTGCAAAGCCGTGTGTGTGATACAGATGCCTGGGGTCAGCCGGGTAACATGTATACTGTATGTAGGAATGACAGAGGCAAAAGAAAGAATCAAACGTTTCGGTTGGTGCCAAGAATCCCCTCGCCACAAACCCCAACCTTACCTTTCCGTACCCAGTCTCCAGTGTGGATATTTATCGTTACCCCAACCAGATTGCTGCTGCGCTGCCGCTTCTCCCAAATAAAGTCCATCGCCTTCCGAGCATACTCCTGCAACAAGAGTCGTCAATCATACAACTACATCTACATCCAGCATCAAACCAACCCCGACATCCCAAGATCCAGCATAGATTGACAGACGTGTAGAGGTTGATCGTCCCAGATATAATCAGGGCTTAAGACACACGGCAAGAAACTGAGCAAAGCAAGCGCCCCAAAAACGTCACTAAAAGATGCAGAGCATCCCTTATCCAAAATGCAAACATTTATGAGGGTCAACACGTCACTAAATGTGGAGGAGTCCCCCCCCGACCTGATGAGATGTAGTGTATGCAGCCGCCCCAGAAACGCATCTTCATAAACTTACTTCATTGTATAACTCATTCTGCCGCTTTGCATTACAATGTAACTACATGACCCACCATTGTGACATGTTAAAAGAGCAAAACTGGCCATCGCTGGAATCTAGACGCACCCTTCACCTTTCCAACCTGGTGATTAAGGCTGGGTTCACACCGACACGTTTTTTTTACGAGCGCAATACATGTGTTTTTTTACACGCATATGTTGCAAACGTAAATAGCGTGTTGACGGCCATAGACTGCAGAGTGAACGCGCTGCAAATACGCCCCAAAGAAGCTCCCGTACTTCTTTGGGCGTAGGACATTTTACAGAGCGTTCCTGCGCTATAAAACGCCCAGGTGTGAATGGGTCCCACAGGAAATGGGACAAACATTACATGTTTACAGGCGCATTCTGTATATAGTCACTGTGTTACATGTTTACAGGCGCATTCTGTATATAATCACTGTGTTACATGTTTACAGGCGCATTCTGTATATAGTCACTGTGTTACATGTTTACAGGTGCATTCTGTATATAGTCACTGTTACCTCAATACAGAATGCACCTGTAAACATGTAACACAGTGACTATATACAGAATGCACCTGTAAACATGTAACACAGTGACTATATACAGAATGCACCTGTAAACATGTAACACAGTGACTATATACAGAATGCACCTGTAAACATGTAACACAGTGACTATATACAGAATGCACCTGTATACATGTAACACAGTGACTATATTTGCTACATATTTATTTTCTGGGTTAATCTGTATATTTATGTTTTTAATATCTTGCATTTTATTACTTTGTGTTTCTGTAACAATTCAATGTTTCTTTAATCCAGAACAAACTGAAACCAGAGAATCTCAATGTGTCCGTCCTGGGGAAATACTTTATAAATAAATAAATGTGATGGGACAAAATGATTAATATATTGTATAAAGTGCCCTTTAGGTTGTGTATAAGGTGTGTATAAGGTGTGTATAAGGTGTGTATAAGGTGTGTATAAGGTGTGTATAAGGTGTGTATAAGGTGTGTATAAGGTGTGTATAAGGTGTGTATAAGGTGTGTATAAGGTGTGTATATGGCACATCGTGTTTAGAGTCGTGTCCCATCCCCAAGATATCTCATTATTAAATATTACAAATATTCCCAAATCCTCAACCCAAGTCACTTCTGGGCCCCAACATTTCAGATAATGGAGTCACAGCCGTAACCTCGGTCCAGCAGGAGCCACCGCGCTCACTGAGATTTATACACAGGACGTACAGTAAATTTGCACAATATATAGCAAGGAAAGGGCGACACTTTACAGCGAGATATGCAGGAAGCAGCTGCTGTGCGTTAAGCCGTGGAAAGTACAGGTGTCTGGCTCTAGCCGGGTATCAGTACTTCCTGTATGTAGAAATCGTGGGCGATATAAGCGTCTCCGCACATACTGGCCAAGAGACGATGATCTTACATGAAGAGGAATTAAAAGAAAATCCCACAGGAAGGAAAAGGAGAAAAAAACCAACAACAAACCTCAAATATGGATATTCCAGTAAAGCGACTGAGCGCAGCAAACTCCAAGATCAATGTCCCTGCGCAAGCCGTGCACGTGTCGGTCTCTGTCCCCGTGCGAGCCTCCGGACGCCGGACTCCAAACTTTAAGTTAACCTGCAACAAGATGCAGACGGGAGGGTTAGACGACGCAATGTGCACACAGCAACGCAAAAAGCGGTGAAACCAGGAGGACACGGTGTGAGGAAAAACAAAATAAAACATGAAACGGAGGAGATACAGAGAAGCCCAGCAAGAACAAAAAGCAACGAGGCCAAGCGCACCAACAAATAAAAATATGGATAACAAAGCGATCCATGCTGAAACACCCGGCAATTATAGATGCTGATGCCGCGGACGGGCGAGGCGGGCGCACAACGCCCGGGGGGGGGGGGGGGGTTGAGACCGCACGACACCGCGCGCGGGGGGGGGGGGGGGGGGGGAGTGAGGCCGCACGACACGCGCGCGGGGGGGGGGGGGGGGGGGGATGGGTGAGTGAGGCCGCACGACACGCGCGCGCGGGGGGGGTGAGTGAGGCCGCACAACGCGCGCGGGGGGGGGGGGGGGAGGGAGGCCGCACAACGCGCGCGGGGGGGGGGGGGGGTGAGTGAGGCCGCACAACGCGCGCGGGGGGGGGGGGGGGTGAGTGAGGCCGCACAACGCGCGCGGGGGGGGGTGAGTGAGTGAGGCCGCACAACGCGCGCGGGGGGGGGGGTGAGTGAGCCGCACAACGCGCGGGGGGGGGGGGGGTGAGTGAGGCCGCACAACGCGCGCGGGGGGGGGTGAGTGAGGCCGCACAACGCGCGCCGGGGGGGGGGTGAGTGAGGCCGCACAACGCGCGCCGGGGGGGGTGAGTGAGGCCGCACAACGCGCGCGGGGGGGTGAGTGAGGCCGCACAACGCGCGCGGGGGGGGTGAGTGAGGCCGCACAACGCGCGCGGGGGGGTGAGTGAGGCCGCACAACGCGCGCGGGGGGGTGAGTGAGGCCGCACAACGCGCGCGGGGGGGGTGAGTGAGGCCGCACAACGCGCGCGGGGGGGGGGTGAGTGAGGCCGCGCACAACGCGCGCGCTGGGGGGGTGAGTGAGGCCGCACAACGCGCGCGGGGGGGGTGAGTGAGGCCGCACAACGCGCGCGGGGGGGGTGAGTGAGGCCGCACAACGCGCGCGGGGGGGGTGAGTGAGGCCGCACAACGCGCGCGGGGGGGGTGAGTGAGGCCGCACAACGCGCGCGGGGGGTGAGTGAGGCCGCACAACCCGCGCGGGGGGGGAGTGAGGCCGCACAACCCGCGCGGGGGGGGGGGTGAGTGAGGCCGCACAACGCGCGGGGGGGGGGGGGGGGTGAGTGAGGCCGCACAACGCGCGGGGGGGTGAGTGAGGCCGCACAACGCGCGCGGGGGGGTGAGTGAGGCCGCACAACGCGCGCGGGGGGGGGGTGAGTGAGGCCGCACAACGCGCGCGGGGGGGGGTGAGTGAGCCGCACAACGCGCGCGGGGGGGGTGAGTGAGGCCGCACAACGCGCGCGGGGGGTGAGTGAGGCCGCACAACGCGCGCGGGGGGGTGAGTGAGGCCGCACAACGCGCGCGGGGGGGTGAGTGAGGCCGCACAACGCGCGCGGGGGGGGGTGAGTGAGGCCGCACAACGCGCGCGGGGGGGGTGAGTGAGGCCGCACAACGCGCGGGGGGGGGGTGAGTGAGGCGCCACAACCGCGCGCGGGGGGGGGTGAGTGAGGCCGCACAACGCGCGCGGGGGGGTGAGTGAGGGGCCACAACGCGCGCGCGGGGGGTGAGTGAGGCCGCACAACGCGCGCGGGGGGGGTGAGTGAGGCCGCACAACGCGCGCGGGGGGGTGAGTGAGGCCGCACAACGCGCGCGGGGGGGTGAGTGAGGCCGCACACAACGCGCGCGGGGGGGGTGAGTGAGGCCGCACAACGCGCGCGCGGGGGGGTGAGTGAGGCCGCACAACGCGCGCGGGGGGGGAGTGAGAGGCCGCACAACGCGCGCGGGGGGTGAGTGAGGCCGCACAACGCGCGCGGGGGGGGAGTGAGGCCGCACAACGCGCGCCGGGGGGGGTGAGTGAGGCCGCACAACGCGCGCGGGGGGTGAGTGAGGCCGCACAACTAGCGCGCGGGGGGGGTGAGTGAGGCCGCACAACGCGCGCGGGGGGTGAGTGAGGCCGCACAACGCGCGCCGGGGGGGGTGAGTGAGGCCGCACAACGCGCGCGGGGGGGGTGAGTGAGGCCGCACAACGCGCGCGGGGGTGAGTGAGGCCGCACAACGCGCGCGGGGGGGGTGAGTGAGGCCGCACAACGCGCGCGGGGGGGTGAGTGAGGCCGCACAACGCGCGCGGGGGGGTGAGTGAGGCCGCACAACGCGCGCCGGGGGGGGTAGTGAGAGGCCGCACAACGCGCGCGGGGGGGTGAGTGAGGCCGCACAAACGCGCGCGGGGGTGAGTGAGGCCGCACAACGCGCGCGGGGGGGGTGAGTGAGGCCGCACAACGCGCGCGGGGGGTGAGTGAGGCCGCACAACGCGCGCGCGGGGGGTGAGTGAGGCCGCACAACGCGCGCGCGGGGGTGAGTGAGGCCGCACAACGCGCGCGGGGGTGAGTGAGGCCGCACAACGCGCGCGGGGGGGGGTGAGTGAGGCCGCACAAAAACGCGCGCGGGGGGGTGAGTGAGGCCGCACAACGCGCGCGGGGGGGGTGAGTGAGGCCGCACAACGCGCGCGGGGGGGGTGAGTGAGGCCGCACAACGCGCGCGGGGGGGGTGAGTGAGGGCCGCACAACGCACGCGCGGGGGGTGAGTGAGGCCGCACAACGCGCGCGGGGGGGTGAGTGAGCCGCACAACGCGCGCGGGGGGGTGAGTGAGGCCGCACAACGCGCGCGGGGGGGGTGAGTGAGGCCGCACAACGCGCGCGGGGGGGTGAGTGAGGCCGCACAACGCGCGCGGGGGGGGGTGAGTGAGGCCGCACAACGCGCGCGGGGGGGGGTGAGTGAGGCCGCACAACGCGCGCGTGGGGGGGGGTGAGTGAGGCCGCACACGCGCGCGGGGGGGGGGGTGAGTGAGGCCGCACAACGCGCGCGGGGGGGGTGAGTGAGGCCGCACACAACGCGCGCGGGGGGGTGAGTGAGGCGCACAACGCGCGCGGGGGGGGTGAGTGAGGCCGCACAACGCGCGCGGCGGCGGGGTGAGTGAGGCCGCACAACGCGCGCGGGGGGGTGAGTGGGCCGCACAACGCGCGCGGGGGGGGTGAGTGAGGCCGCACAACGCGCGCGGGGGTGGGTGAGGCCGCACAACGCGCGCGGGGGGGTGAGGCCGCACAACGCGCGCGGGGGGGTGAGTGAGGCCGCACAACGCGCGCGGGGTGGGGGGTGAGTGAGGCCGCACAACGCGCGCGGGGGGGGTGAGTGAGGCCGCACAACGCGCGCGGGGGGGTGTGGAGTGAGGCCGCACAACGCGCGCGGGGGGTGAGTGAGGCCGCACAACGCGCGCGGGGGGGTGAGTGAGGCCGCACAACGCGCGCCGGGGGGGGTGAGTGAGGCCGCACAACGCGCGCGGGGG